>JAGQAX010000010.1:28941554-29060012 GCA_019142605.1 Cephalopholis sonnerati
TTTTATATTTATTTTAGGATTCTTCTCTACAGGATGAAATCAAATAAACACGACTGCTGATGGGAATTCTTTCAAAATATATTGTCACATCAAACAAAAATATTTTATACCATCCAAAAAACTACAGTTTCGATAACAGGGTTTTTGGCTTACAGCAACAACATGTCAAATAAGTACATGAAACAACTAGTTTATTAACCAATTAGTCACTCATGAGAAAATGTATTAGCAACTATTTTGATAATTTAAAAAAAAAAAAAAAAAAGCCTGACATTTTCCAGTTCCAGATTCAAATTTGTGCAAATTTTCTGCTTTTTTCATTATTTCATGTAATGCTATATTGATTTCTTTTGGAATATCGACTGTTGTGATGTGATCATGGGCTTTAAGATTTAGTGATGTAAATGTTTTAAAATATTTTCTGAAAAGTTATGGATCAAACAATCTATTTGCAGCCTTAGAACAGTGTTCATTTTATTGGCAAAACTATAACAGAGATTTTGTCAATGACCTTTTCCATGACAAAAATAAGACAAAATCTACGTTTCGTTTTTGCAGACAAGATGAAACAGGACAAAAATGTTACTGGTGGACTACTAGACATTGAAAGCCAAGAATGGTCGTGCATGCACTTATCTTCAAATAATTAATGAGCCACAATCTGGCCAACTCCAGTAAATAGTCTGCGCCAGGATGTTTCGCTAGCCAGCAAAAACACTCACACCGGAGCAGCGTCAGCTGTTAGTGTGAGTTGTGAGCTGTAATTCTGTCAATGGTGGAGCTGTTGGATGGATATGTGGAGTTTGTTAGTTGCAGGGTTGATTGTTAGCAGTTAGTTCTGCTTGTTAGCCGCTAAACAGCAGCAGAGCGAACAGCCACTGGCCGCTGGTGTTCACATCTGATCCCTGCAGGACTCCCCTCAGATCTGGACTCGTCTCGGGAAAGTTTATGGGTAGATTGTTGTTTGACAGGCAGGTAGGAGGCTCAGTTGTCTGTGAGTGTAGCTGTGCTGTGTGTCAACAGTCTCAACTCTGTTCAGTTTTCTCTGAGAGAGATGAAAGCTTAGTTTTAATCAGCGACTGTGAGAGAACAACAGTTTAAACCACCAGACTAACATGTTGCGGATTAAGAAAGAATTCAGACCTTAATTAGGTTATTTTTCTGCTTCTTAACAGTGACATCAGTAAGTCAGCGTTGACATTAACCTGTGCACAAATCCTAGTTGTCTCATATTTGTCATTTGTGGTGTCAAAGTTTTTGAGATCATAAATAGAGAATTGTTGAGCTTTCCAAATGATGATCAGTAAGAGTGTGCTCGTAAATCACCCCTTATACCTGTCAAAAAACTCTGCTGGAAAAATGCAAGTTTGTAAGTGTGTATAAATTATTTGTAGTTGTGGAATAAATTGTCTGAATGAAGTTTTTTATACAAACTGTCACTTTGACTTTAATTTCTGATAAATGAATTAGCTTCACTGCATTAGTTTAAAGATAAAAACACAGAAAACATACTGACTAAAAGAAATGACTAAGAGTTGACTAAAATGTCAAGACTTAAACTATGAAGGATAAAATGACTAAAATGTGACTAAAACTACATTTTTTTCATCTCAAGACTAAGACTAAATATATAATAGCTCTCAAAATGTAACACTGCCTTAGAAGTAAGTGATAAAATATATATGGAACATTCCTGTAGAGTAGCCTCATCTCAAAGGTCCAGTGTGTTAGATTTGGGGGGATAATTTGAAATGAATTGGACTATTTCCAATCCGATTGTTTTGGAGAGAAAGGGACCTCTGCAGATAATTCGGCCCCTGGTAACAATTTGAACAAACAACACTGAAGGAATCCTAACCAGGAGATCATGTTTGGCACATGGGAGAAGATGCAGCTTGTTGCAATCTGCAATCCTCACTGCTAAATGCCACTTAATTCTACACACTTGTCCTTTCACATCCTCACACATGCTGACTTCCCCAAAAATCTATCAAAGTCCACTCTATTGCAAAAATGTCACAGCCTCTGGAAACCATGCTGTTCATGAAATAGATTTGAGACTTTGGGTTGCTATTTCTGCTGTTGAGGTGAGAGGTGAGAAGTGAGTAAAGTGGGCTGGACTTACTTTTGGCCTTGCTTCCAGCAGGCGTGGTCCACAGGATGGTAGTTGGGCCTGGACGGATCGTAGTCTGTTTGTGCCGAGGTTGACTCACTGAGGAGGAACACAACAAGAAATGAAGCAAATTAAGAGTCTGACTAAAAGATGGTGACAGCTGCTACAGTCACTGAAACCAACTCATTTCTCTTTGTAGACAGAAAGTCATGCAGACTATTATCATAACAATGAGATACTCTGAAATGTAATGAGTGTTTTGGGAAAAAGCTTTACTGGTTGCTTCATACTGGAGGAAGTTGAACTTCAGTAAAGTTATCTCTAAAGAAAAAAAAAAACAGTACTTCTTAAGAAAAAGTATTTCATAGAAGGGTGTTCCCCAAGTCAGCATTGTTATATAATAATTCATTGTACAAAAAACTTATTAGGATGGTTAAGAGTACAGTTTTTCACTGCAGTATGTTTAAGTGTTTTTTTTCCTTACACAAGGTGCGAGAAACTAGAGTCAAACAAAATATAATGTCCTGAATTCAATACAAAGAGAGGTATTCTAGCTGAGAGCTTTCTTTTGTATGCAACGCCTCACTCCTACACTGTCGCATACAAGGCAGTGATAAAAAAATAAATAGTTAGGAGGATGAAAAATGCATTTCCTCTCTTTTAGAGCTAAAAATAGTTTGTGGCTGGAATAGTTAACATGACCTCAAAGTGACAAAACAGTAATGCATTTCTTCTGCTGCTGGTTTATTTACATGTAATAGACCCACTGCTTTACACAAGACAGACTCAATTAATGTAAAGGTACGGTAATAATATTAATGAATACAGAAATAGATTGGCTTCAAGCACTAGAGAGTGCGTACCTTAGCTGAGGCTATTAATCCTCATTTTTTAATGACTACTTTCAAATACACAGTAATGGACAATTTTTAAAATATTTTTTTTCTTTCAAGAGAGAGCAGACGTCCTCGAGAAAATATGATTAACAATCAAAAATGCCTGATAAGACAGTGTTATGAAAACCTTCCTATGGCTTAACTTCAAAGAAAATGTAACTGAAACCTGCTGTACACTGATAACTAGTGTTTGACAGACACAGCACAGATGAGGAATGATTTTAAGCCTCTATGAATTTAATGGTTTAACTTTGTTAGAGTCAGGCAGAGTTTCTGCTAGATTGGCTGTCATCAATGTTCAGTTTGACTGTGGGACAACTGGATGGATTCTGGCATGTTGGGAACTTCCACCATCTGATTCCCCAAATGTTGTCTGTGAAACAATCTGTTTTGAACTTTAGTGCCCTTGTTATTATCATTATCTCCGCCAAAGAGGTTACGTTTTCGGCTCGGTTTGTTTGTCAGCAGGATTAAGAAAAAAAGTACTGGCCCAATTTTCATGAAACTTGGGAGGGTGTAGAATGGGCCAAAGAAGAGCCCATTAAAATTTGGAACAGATCCGAATAAAGGGGTGAATACACAAACTATTTTTCACTTTCGTTAACACTGCAAGATAAGGCATTTGGCCTTAGCAGGGGTCTGTGCTCTCCGAGTGCCCCTCTAGTTGGAGTGTAATTATCTCCAGCAAGCACAAGCCTTGAGGGGATCACGTGTTGAGTCTGCATGAATGTGTGTGTGTGTGTCTGTCTTATCTTGCAAACTACTGGACCAATCAGTCTAATATATTTTATGTGCACATGTATGACTGCATGCTCAAGAACTTTGGGGGTGCGGTGATTCGTTATTGTCGAAAAACCTTGTTTATCAATTGTTTGATAACGTCACTGACTGCTGATGCTTCACGTGTCTTGATCGTCCTGTAGGGGCTGCAAGTTTGCCGGAAATTATTTCGGCTAAAAAACAACAAGCTCAACCATCTGGTGCAGGTCACATTTTGGCTTTTGTCATGGCTCAAAAACATCAACAGAAAAGTTTGATCTTATTTTGAACTGGAGCATCTGCAGATGAATTCCATACTTGTTAGGTTATAGTTCACTAAAGTTAGGCATTTAACAAGATTGATTAGTCCCAGATTTTGTTGTCATTATGACCATTTTGACTGTAAGGGAGCCTGGAGGGACAATTCCACCAGGCTCAGCTGCAACCTGGTTTTGTGCCATCCTCCACATCCTTGCAGCTGTTGCTGAGTTTGTCATTTATCCTCAATATTGTACATGTACCCTATGTAAGTTAAGCAGGCTATGTGGATAAATGTTTTTTTTTGTGTCTTTTTTTCATTGTTATTTCCTACATTGTTGTGCTGTAGCCTACAGACACCGTTAATACCATTCACAGTCCAGTTATGAATGACATGGATCAAAGATCTGCGGCTGTGTTTCAGTTACTGAACATACATTCATTCTAATAATTGTATTGTAGGCCTGTCTATATTTCACATACAGTGCCTGTTAGCAGGGAAAATCAGTCTGCTCTGTGCAATGTGCCGTGGCTCTGTCAAAAATAGACGAGGCATGCTTTTCTCTTAGCTTCTGGGACGCTTCTAAAACGCACTGCGGTGCTTCTGCTGAAATTACAAGAATTGTCTGGAGTGGCCGTAATCAGCCCGGGCGGCCGCCTGGTAGAGATGTGCACTCTACTGAGTGCATTTTCCTAGTTTCACATGTTGAGGCTAAAACTGCAGTCTTGACTGACACTGAGCTGTGATATATATAAAGCTACTGCTTGCACTTCACTCAGCCACCTGCAGCTCCATGGTCTTTTTTTTTACCGTCTTACTTTCCTTTCCAAGTAGAATTACATAATGTAAAGCTGTCTCTTCTGTTTTGCCAACATTTTTGTATAAGCAGCCATCAAGCTTGAATTATATTTTACTGGAATTATTAATGAACTAAATCATTCAGTGTGAGCCGCCATAATGTGACTAGGACAGTGTGAGCATCAAAGTTGTATAGTTTGGTCGTGAAGAATGGACGACTAAAATAGTGCGAGTTAACGCAATGTACAAGATGATCAGTAATGAAAATAACTTAACAGTTGGCCTACACCTCCAGTGTCAAACAGTTATCCTCTCATCTCCATCTGCATACATGTACATTACCAAAGGGGTCAGAGGTCAAGGTCGGCTGAAGAGTGCAACATGTGGAGTTTAGAGTTCAGTGTATCGGACAGGTAAGACAGAGGTGAGGCGTCCGGCCTGTCAAGTCTGAGCTGCTGTACTTCGCCTTACCCTTTTGTGTCTTTGCTCTCCTCTGTTGAAGTCTTCCTCTCTGCACTCGTCTTTTTCTCCCCTTCATTCTTCTCTGGTTTGTCTGTCTTCACTGCAGCTTTTCTGGGAGCTATTGAATAAAAAGAAATAAATAAAAAACTGGAGGTGAGGGTGGAGCAGGGGTTGGGGCAGAGAAATATTTTGCTGTCTCTCCTAACTGATAAAAGCAAAGCACATTTACGGACACATTTTTTTTGTGTGCAAGCACAGGGCTATGCAAATTCCTCCTCACCAAAGAAACTGCTGATGGGGGCTTTCTTGGGCGGCTCCTTATCTTTCTGCTCTTTTGCTTCTTTCTGCTTTCTCGCCGTTTGACTTTTTGGGCTCTCTTCTCCCTCTCGTGTGTCCTTTTCAACCACCTCCTCCTTTTTCTTGGCAACGGCAGGCCCTTTCTCATCATCCGTCTTCTCCTTTGCTTCATTTTTCTTTTCCGCCCCCTCAGCTTTCTTTTCCTTCTCATCAGGGCTCTTTCTCTTCACCTGCTCCTCCTCCTCGGCCTTCTGTTCTTCCTCTTTCTTCTTGTTCTTCGCCACCTCCTCATCAGGGCTGTCAGCCTCGGTCACTGCCTTTTCAACCCTTTCTTCCTTTGCTCCCTCCTCCATGGGTTCAACGGTGTTCCCTACACAGGGTGAGACAGAAAGGGAGTGGAGTCATTGAAGAGATAAATGCCAGCAGGTTTACTGAGGGCGACCCATTTTTTTTTGTGAGCCCATGTTTGAAGATGGTTTTCAACATAACAGCCTTCTTCAATAAATGCCGCAGGTTATATTCTTGAGGTTTCCTTTTCACCCAAGAGTCAGGTAAGGGAGAAATTACTATTGACAAACCTGTAGCACTGAGTCTCAGCAGACGAAGCTGGGGTCATGATACCGGCTGGGTGAGGAGACAGACATGAAACTTTAATTTTCTCATCCACAAGTTAAAATGACTGGTGGACTGGACTGGTGAATCCAACAGTCACTTTTGGTACTTTACCAGCCAATTTTAAAAAAGAGGGGCCATTTTCCCGTCTGCTGTGCTTCTGTAGGTACACATGCTGCCTAACAAAACTCCACCAGGTTTAGAGGAGCTGACTGTGGGGAAACTCAGTAATTTGACTGCATAAATATGTTGCAGCCTGCTTTTGCAAATTGATTACTTCCTGTAATTTCACCCTGAATAAGGCAGCATTATGTAAAAATGTAGACAAACAAATTAGGCAAAGCTGAAGTGGCTTCGGTGGATGGTTTAAATTTCCAAGATTGCTTCTCAATGATGGTAAAAGTGGAGGGCCCACATGATGCTCCAAGTTGTTTGGCATAAAAGTGCTAAGCAAAAGGAGTGACAGTGAAATTTTGTCACAGGGCACAGTTCCTACAGTTTGCTTCAAAATTCTACTTTTTTCATCCATTTCTTGAACAAAACTGAGGATTTAGAGTGAAATTATGCAACTTTGGTCAGTTTTCTTTCTCCTTATTTGCAGGCTTATCTCCTTGCCACTACAGGTCTTAAATTAACATACCATTATATTCTGGTTAACACATCAGCCGCGTCATTTGACGTAAGGGCTGCAACTAGCATTTATTTTTGTTAAATCCATTGATCTGATTCTTTTTTTACTATTAATCCACAAAATTGAAAAATAAAAAATGCCCGTTACAATTTCCCAGAGCCCAAGATGACATATACAAATTGCTTGTTCCGTCTGACCGACAGTCCAAATCTTGCTAATTTACAATTTAACAAAGAGGAAAGCAGCAAATCATCACATTTGGGAAGCTGGAGCCAAAGAATGCACAGACTTTTTGCTTGATAATTGACTGACACAATTTATTATTTGTAAAATTTGTTGCAGATACATTTTCTCTTGATTAACTAAGCAGGTAATTGACTGATTGTTTTAGCTGTATTTCAGCTTCACTGATGCCCACAGCACACATCAACTGTGTCATACAAAGTAGTCGAGGTAAAGTGGCTGGGATGTGCAAATCCGGGGAGTGAATATTATGAAATTGCAGCTTTTCTGTCAAGTTGATGCACATTCAGATGCCACCAGTGTGTGGGCTTTTATAGAAAATAAGCATGTGTATCAACAACAAGTATCACATGGCGCACTGCCATTTAGGCTACTCAGAAATGCCATCATCCAGCATGCAAGTGGTACTCCTTCAAGTTTAAGGACATTTTCCCATGAAAAAAAGTTTTCCACAATCTGATACTGATCAGTTTTTTTTTGTCTTTTATAATTCCTGTAAAATCGAATTAATTAATCGAATGGATTTTGCAGCAACTTATATTTGGAAGGGTATATGTTAACAGTGCTGGTATTGTAATTCCAAAATGATCTGTGCTTCCCACAAACTATTAGTATTTACTCCCAAGGGAGTAAGTTCCTATAAAAAGGGAATGTTTTGTGTTAAACAGGATATTTACCAGTTGTTTTATATTCTTTTCTCCCCAGTTTGGAAATTACGAGAGCATTTACGTTAGAGAAACACTGTGATGCTTCATTTATCATTAACAGTTACAGGTAATTTAAGATGGTGCCTTGCAATAAAGAGCTGATACAGTCCAGTAATTTGTCCGTTGTCCACTTAACAACAGCAAGCAGAGTTGGACCCACTACATAGGTTTGGTACACACAGCAAATATGAATGGCTAAAGGAGAGTGTCCATGTTGCAGAGATAAATGAACTATGTTGGTGGGATATTTATGCCGTAGCTATTACTGTTAGGAATTGTACTGACATTGTAAAGATTATTTTCATGGATTTTATCCCTGCTATTGTTATTGATTTTCTTGCTTCAGCTTGGAGATAAGAAGTACAAAATGTGCACTACTTCATTTTCAAAATCAGAGTCTAATAATCATTAATAATAATTTATTATTGGTTGTTAATTTCCATATATCATAAGGTGTTTGTGCAACTTCTGAACTCTGATAATCCTTGAGAATCTTCAATTAATTATCCATCCTCACCGAGACTTTCCAGACCCGTGAACAAGCTGTGCTCTCTTATCAGACTCATAGCAGAGGTGAAGGCGTACCTGCGCTGCTGGCACTGCTCTCCACACGAGGTCGTTTGTTTTGCTGACCCCGCTCCTCCTTGGCCTCGGCCTCGTCTTTCTGACTCTCACTGCCGCTCCTGCTCTCATCAAGCTTCCTCTTGGGGAACATCTTCCTCGCTGCACACATCAGGACAGGCATTAAATTAAAAAGGAGGAGGGTAGGAAAAAAAAGAGGAAGTGAGAGGCATCCCAACTGAAATCATGCCGTGATCAAACAGAAAGAGGATGTGGAGATGAAAACAGGACGAGTCTGCTCTCTTACCGCAGATGTAGGGCAACGAAAAAAAGAGAATCAAAGATACGTACTTTGCTAATGAAAACACTAATTCCATCCTGAAAGATATTATGCAGCACAGCAGCTTAAGGTTCCAGTGTAATTTCCTCTGTAATTTTATGCAGCGGTGGTGCTCGAGGGTAATTTTAGTTTTGGTTCCACATCCGCAGCTGTTTTGGTCCTTGTTAGGGTTCTAGCACAGGTAGCACTGCTGATGTTTTTCTTCTAGATATTATAATGAAAGCATTAACCCAGGACATTAAGAATGCAATTTCTGGTCAAATTAGAGTTGCTTTAATGTGATGTTTTCTCCAGTGGTGATGGTGGCGGGGCTCTTACTGTGGCAACGCACCACTGCTGAAAGCAAACACTGCAGTCATCAAACACAAAGAGAATGGGGATGATGAAAAGAGAATGAGCCGCTTTCCTGCTGCAAAAGTAGGATGAAGGAAACAAAGTGAGAAAAGGAGTTTCTTCCCAAATGAAAACAAAGCTGCGATACTAGAAATCTGTGTAGCACTAAGTAGCTTAAATTCTCTATTCAAATCCTACATTCCTGGTGTGACATGAAAAGTACAGCAAGTACAAAGAGCCACTTAAAAATCACTTGGTGATTCTATTTTATGTTAAATGCAGATAGTTACACATGCATCTTATTTAAAATTCACACATAATGAACATGTATAGCAGGAAAACAGCTGCAGCAGCATTCTTCCACTCTTATCTTACATGTGAGAAATGTTAAAGCTGCCATGTACACACTGCATAATAATCACTACATGTGCATGCTTTTTTTTTTTTTTAAAGAAAGTTACCAAAGCCCGCAAACCAGAAAGGCACCAAATAAAGATCGACAATCAGCCACAATAATAACACGACTTGCTCTGCTGGTTTCATTAAAGCTCAGTCAGCAGAAATGATACATCGCAAGACAACACAGCAATAATAATAATATTATCACAATGCAAACACATGCAGAAAAATAATAATATAGGCTTGATGGGTGTGTATTCGTGGTTCAGCAGATGAGATAAATGACAATGCAACAAAATCTAGTCCACTAGTTGTCAGTCTTCAGGTTGAGACCTTTCCCAAGAGTCAAGTGATAAATGATACAAGAGAGTGGAAACTGTACTTAGCTGTGTCTGGTGAACAAACCTCTCATGCATTCAGCTCGTGATAAATGTCTTGTTTTTCCCTCATTGTAAAATAATGAGTATTTGGAGCCATTAGGCCCCTGCTAATAAGTAATCAAGTAAAATAGCTCGAGGCAAAAAAACTATCAATCCTCAGCTGGTGTCAAAGTTCGAAAATGCTGCAACTTTGGAGGAAAAGTTGAGAACAACACATTCAGAGTAAAGTGGAAAAAAAAAACTGAAAAACAAATAAAGAAAGAATAGATCAAATCGGATACTGACCAGTCTTGCGTTTGACAATCCCAGAGGGGGAGATGGAGTTTGGGGTGCCAGGGGTACCGGGTGAAGCTGAGGAGGCCGGGGTGGCTGGAGTGGCGGGGGTCACAGGGGTGGCTGGGGCCGGTGGAGGAGACATAGGGGTGGGAACTGCCTTAAAGACATCATCCTTCTGAAAAAGACAAGTAGAGTTGAGTATTGGTAATCATTATGACTGTGAGAGGCAGAATAAACAAAAGTTTAAATGGCTAGAATCACTGCAGATCATGGTTTTGATTCAAGGTTATATTCTTTTTTTTTTTTTTTTAAATAACATTGACATTTTGACTTTTTCCACTGACAGCTAACACTGAAATGCCAGGAACTGATAATAAAACTTGTCCAGCTGTCCAGAAAAATATGATCTGGATCACTGTGGACTGTTTGTGTAACTCATCCTCAATGTGGCATCTTCTGCTAAGTCAAATAAGAGTATTCACGTTTAAAATTTGTCATAGATGGAAAAAAAAAAGAGGGAGAATTCATTTGTTTGACTTAAATAAAAAGCAAAACAATAGCCTGTCAACATGGAGGAGCAGCAAACAAAATACAGAAAGGCAGAAACCTCGACAAAATCTACAAGGTAAGGCATCTCTGCAAGTGTTGGAAAACAATACTGCAAAGTCTGAACAACACACACCTCCATCAGTGAGGAAACAAGTTTGTTGTTCAGTGAAGCGCAACGTTTGGGGGAGGCTGCTAGGCGAAAAAAAAAAAAAAAAAAATCAGAGGATGCTGGGGACATTTTAGCAGGCAAGCCACTGCTAAAAGTCAGCGTTGAGGCCTGCACAAGAAATGTCTCAACAGTCCCAATTAATCATCATTGGAAGGTTGTTCTTGCATGAACTAAAATATCCACAATCTGTTAATAGCTCTGCAGCCCCCCCTGAGCGCTATGACAAAGGCTGGATAATATACATAGCTGGAGCTAAGGGGGTCATAACTCCAGCAACACTGATGAGGATGACCCTGATGAAGGTCACATGCAGGAGCGTGTTGGCGGGTCTCAAAATAACGTTGGTCTTTATACCGGTGATTTCCAAACATGGGTACATACACCCCAGGGGGTGCATGGGAAGATTAATTAAAACAGCTTATTGAAAAACACATTTGGTAAAAATATAGAGCCACATGTTTGTGTTTGAGAAAAATAAACACAGATATAATTACAAATTGAAGTTATGCTGATTATTAGTGTAATTATTTTTTACACAACAGTTAATGACCCATTATAGGATACCTCTGCCACTAATGTAAGTAAGCTGTAACACCAAAACAGCACAAGGTACAATGGAGATCATTTACCTAATCACTGTCTTAAACAACAACAAATATTGTAATAGTGTCCACATTCATATGACTAATACTGTTAAATGAGATCTACTTTCAAATTTATTGGTGGCACTGATGAAGGGTTACTTGACCTTATCTGATGAGCTTTGGCAGTACGACAAGACAAAAAAAGGTTGGCAAACACTGCCAAACAAGTGTTGCTAAAGTTTTGACATCTTCAGACTACTTCCCTTCTCCGAGAACCTTAAAGGTCAGTGAGGTTGCGCCAGAAATCTTAACCAAAATGTAGGAATTTCTAATGCTTTACATCTCTAAGTTACATTCTCTCTGCTTAAATCTGGAAACTTGCGATTAGGCCTTCCAAGTCTCGTCTCAGGATTCATACAGACATTACAAAACGAAATTCAAAGACTTTCAAGTACTTTTTCAAGCACTGTTTCCTCAAAGCAACTAATTAATTTTCAAATATAATTTTTAATTAAACATAAATAAATGATGTGATCAATGTTTCTCTTCTTAGTGAAGTGTTACTTATCACATTCTTTTTAGGCATCTCTGAGTGGCATGAGAGCTGTGGTGCTAACACTGCTATAACGCACCAGTTTCTTGTGCTTTGAAAAGTTACAATTCGGAGAAAGTTTCAGAACAAGAGCATCAAAATAATCAAACTCTGGGAGCAATGTCCTGCCTGCCCTAGACCTACTGACCACCTGCACACGTCACAAGAGGAGAGCGCAGACCCCGCCACGCATGTCTAATATCAGACAGAACTGTCAACTCATTACAAAAAGGAGTCCACGCTTTGAAGAAAGAAAAAAATATTTTTAGAATAGAACAATCTGTAGCTCAAGGAAATGATGCCAGCTGGAACTTAAGTTTACATTTGTGTATTCAGAGGGGCTATTAAGAAAAACAAATTACAATGAAAAGCTGGTTTATTACGATAAGTTATGTTAAGCTGTGCCATGCCAACACAGGCCTTCTGGTTTTGCCAGGATTTTAAGAATGGAGCTAAGTAAAAATGAGCTACAATGTCGAGCAGGTCATTGTAAATGCGAGGAAGAAAGAAGGAGAGCATGCTGCGGTCAGTGACGTGTCAGAATCAAAGGAGAAAAAAAAAGCTTAATGTCTGATTGTGAGTAATTTAATTAAAATGACTCAATGAGCAAAACTTTGGTCAAATGAAAAGACAGCGTGACGTGGTTCACTTAAATTTCAAGGACTTTTTAAGCACTTTGTGAAAAAGGGAATATTTTCAAGGTATTCCTGTGTTTGATTTGTTTCCCTCAAAATTAAAGCCCTCACAGGACCTTGTATGAACCCTGTCCTCTATTTGTAGTTTCTGACCCAGAATATTTTGGAATAATGTCGCCCCATACTTGTGATAGACGTCTGTGTGACATTTTATAGACAAAAAAAATTAATCAGTGGTGAAAATAATCATTACTTGCTGCCCTACATTTATCTCTGGAGGAGGTGCTCTATGGCCAACACCGCAGGAGTGCAGGTATTAATACCTCGTCACAAAACATATTCAGTAATTGCAACCACATGAAAGTGATGCAGGGTGGGTCATGCTGACTAACACCACGAATCCATCACAATCTCTTCACCCAAAAGAACAAATAATGAATAATTACTGACATATTACAAACAAATTGAACGGGGCAGTTAAGAGAAGTGTTTATCAAACAACAGGTGGTTGAGCGACAGCCAAAGCCGATAATCAGGTCTTTTCATTATGTGGCTTATTGACAAATGCATTCAACATGGTGATTCACCATACAATTACTGCATCTTTGTGCAACAGTGTTTTTTCCCACCATTGAATAAACAACAGGCACTGATACGCCCACAGGAGCTCTAACAGTCTTATTATATTCAGCTTGTGTGGGTTCAGTTCAGATTTAGAACATTTAATGAATTACATACAGTTTCAATGACTTTCAGACTGTACAGGGTCAGGGGAAGCCAAGAGGTCGCTCACCTCCTATATTTATAACATCAGATATCAATTATATAACAGTATGTCTGCACAATGACCACTTTCCCACATGTATTGCAACACTGGATTTACCTAGACATTACCTGGAGGGGCTGTATGTGAGAACGCAAATGTCCAAAGCAGCTGGACGGGACATTTAACGGACTTCACCCTGCTAACACCCTGATACAAAGTCCATGTAATGTCTGATTGAGCCCATGTGTTAACACAACAGGTCAATGTACAGTGAATTCAAAGCAAGCAAGTGGGCGTGTCCATGATGTTTTCATCATGCCACTGGTGCATATGCAGAAGAATACAAACATCTGAGGGTGAAGAAGAGGGGTCGCATACATGAAGACACACATGTCTAACAGGAGAGACAAGATTCAAGAACTATGTTGGTAACAGACAATAAGACCGTCAGGCAAACGGCAAGAGACTCAGCTGCCTATGACTCAATTATGAGCCAACAATGTAAACAAAATAATGTGATTTCCGCAGCGTACTTTTTGTCTCATGTCCTGCTTCCTGCAAACTTCACCAAAACCAAATGGAGTATTTCCCATCAGTGAGAAAGCATCTCACAAGGACAACCTGTTGTTGTGTGCCACACATGTGAAAGGGCAACTCTATTGACATCCCATCAAACTGTTTTGGCAATGTTGCAAAAAAATCCAGTTATGTGTTTCATGTCATGATTCGAAGAGACTCTGATGTCCAAATTAGGAAAAGTAAATCGCCTTTACCTTTTCTGTTTTACCATGCGCTTCTTTGTCTCCTTGTCCCTTGGTAACAATTTGCTCTTTAACGACCGGAGCCTCATCATCGTCGCTGTCCAGGATCTGACGGCTGCGTTTGGCAACCTTCTTGATGGGTGAATCAGCTTCCTGGACACCGTTCTGCACCTTGAGGGGGCTTTTGACAGGCCTAGGAGACAAGCATAGACACACAGTTAAGACACCATGTAATTTAAATACATTAAAGCCATAAGCCTCATTCATATGGTACTGCTGAAAAGCACAGCCACAGGATGCTATATTAAGTATTCTCAAAAGGATCTGCTCAACAGCAAAAGCAGTATAATACAGCTGAGGCACATAAAATCAAGGCAAGAGTCATAAAAGAGAGGTCAAAGCATTGATGAAAAGATCATTACATAAAGAGTATTAAAGAGGGTTTTAAGACTTTAAAGATGATACAGTCTGGAGATAATGAACACTATCATCAAAGCAGCTCAGAGATCAGAAACAGAAGTTATCATCTCTTTAGATTAACTACTACAAAAAGTTTTACCAAGCAACAAAGATCTATGATTCACAGTGATTCAAAAATAATTGCTCGCATTCAAACTGTCGGTGGAGTTTCAACATGAAAAAGTATGTTTGAAAATTAAGCCGATGCGCTGATATGCTTTATGGATGTCTGAGATAGTCTTCCCACCCATATTTGGTCACTCTATCTTGGTACAAATGCAGGTATTTATTAAGTATTTACACAGACAATGATATCTCTACTCTTTTGCTAATCTGAGTAATAAGTGGCATAATCCTTCAACAAAGACTTCTCAAGTCCTCAAATATGAGCAAGTATAAACAAACAGCATAATCAATGGGTTTAGTCATGAAGGGAGATCTGTATCAGAGCGGCAGCAGCTGCAAAGTCAATGCAGACAGACAGGATCTCCTCCTGCAGACACACATCTGACAGCAACTTTCACTGCTACAGGATGGAGCTCTGTGCAGCTCTCCATCACATGGGTGTAGTAAACAAACCCTTGCATAGCAATAACCTCCCATTGTATGTGACTGAAAGGAAAATCTTACTTTTTCACTGGTCCATCTGTGGATTTCTTCTGAACATCCTTGTCCTTACACTTGGGCTGAAAAAAGGATCTGATGATGGAAGAGGAACAATTAAAGCCTGATGGGCGTTAGCATGCTTATCGTCAGTGTAAAATAAAGTCACTTTAAAACAGTATCATTTTGCAAATGATCGTGTAACTATGTGTGTAACTTTAAGTTAGTGGGCTTCGAGTTAATCAAACAGTTAGTAAGTTACTGAATTGACGTTAAGTGCGCAACGTTAGCTAAATGCTATCTTGCTAAGTTAGCAGATAGACAACTTAGCAGCAGTTAGCTAGCCTCGTGTAGCTAATGTTGTGTTGTATTTTCGTCTGGCTCTTCTTTAACCTCTTCTTGTCGTGTCAAAACTAACACGCTAACGGTTAAGGTTTAGCTCACAGACACAGTAACGTTACATTTAAACGACAAGTTTCTGTCTTAGCTGTAACAACAAAAAAGTGAATCCTACCAAAACAGACGCTGCAGACTTATTATGCTAACGCTAACTGACAGACAGTGCACTAAACACTAACATGCAGCAAACTTAACACTCATGTAGGCAAACCGCTAAACACAACTCTCAATACACTTATCTAGGTAGCAGGTTAGTTAATGCTACTACAGATCCAAGTTAACGCTCCCACCGAGAGCAAGCTAAACAGGAACCATTCCTTGGTATTAGCTTTGTACTCACGCGATGCTCCGCTGCATGTTGTCTTCAAACTCTTCTTTCACCTGATTTACACACTAAATTGAGACTAATGGTTAAAATTACAGCACAGGCTCCAACATACACACACAAAAACACCAACTCCCGCGCTGCAGACGGACGAAATACTTAAAATATTCGGCGCCAAAATGACATATCAGTCAAAGATCGTCAAAATAACAAGTGGAGCCACTCGGTAGCGTTTTCCGGTCTGCAAACTTGGCTACGAGAATAAAGGATTTGAATTTGGATTTAGGTCTATTCTTGCTAGATTGTCTTAGTACAGTGAAATAAGGGAAAATGAAACTTGTTAGCTCAGACAAACTGTGTTAAATATCATACATAGTTGTAATTAAGGAAGATCATTATGTTGCGTTTGCGTTATGGAAGAATAGCTTAGTGGTATGAAGACTGTGGTGTACAAAAAGTCCTGGTAAAATCTAAAGTAGCCAACAAAAACATGCATGTATTAAGATATGAATATGTTTATTTAAAAAAGGCCTGACTTTGACAACAAACGTGTAAAAGCAAACCATATCTTGCAGTTTTCACAGTAAGTAGACTTCGATTTAGGACACCAGGAAATATCAACAGAGTGACACCTCCTCATATTTCTACACATCTCAGCCCCGACTTTTTCCCGGGAAAAAGCTGTGCTGTGAAAAGTTTGTAAGGTGCCAAAGATGCTACTGCCCCCTGCTGCACCGGAGGTCTACCTGCAGACAGCAGCAGCTGGTCCTGATGCTGCAAAGAAGACATGAAAGCTCCTTTCATGAAAATTTCACAGTGTCTTTTTGAATGCATCATTTATGCAGCTCTTATTATTTTCATGAAGCAGGATAGCGAATGCAAGACAAACAGCTGAATAATGTAAGTTGAGTGCACTGCTTTATTTACTCAAACGCAAGTACCATGTTGTTAATTGTGTACAAGTGCAATTCCCCTACTGTGCTGTGACGGGCTGACAGAAGAAAAGTGGCCTCCTCAGTATTTTTATCAAAAAAAAAAAAAGAAAACACACACACACACAAACACACATCATGGTCCAAGTTTATAAATAAAATGAATAATAAACTACTGTACAATGAGCTAAAAAAAAAAAAAAGGGAGAGTGTATTTGAGAGATTCGAGGAGGCAAAGCAGTCCATCTGTTGTAGTTTATTCCTCTTCCTCACTGTCTCTTCCCCATCTGTGCTACATTCCCCGCTGTCCTCTCCTCTCCTTGAATATCAGTCTGCTTCGCTCCTCCAAACAGGCTTCGACTGTTGTGGTTAGGATGCCACCCTGCAGGGCTCTTGTGTGGCCAGCCGTTGGCGCTGACGTGGAGGGCCAATGGGAGAGGTGGGAGGCCTGACTCCCTCAGGTTGGTACCCGGGCGAGCAGGGGCGGAGATGAAGGGGAAGTGGCTGTGGAGAGCCCGGGGAGTCGGGATGGGCTTAGGGAGGCAGCACGGGAGCAAGAAGGGGTGAGGCACAGGCTGGACTGCTGTCAGGAAACAGACAGAGAGTTGCATCAGATACAAAGTGTAAAAGAATTAGTCTCCAAAGACAGCAGGAGCTCAGATACTTATCAATTTATCAACAGACATACATTCATACTATTTTCCAGAAAGAACTTGAAGCATTGAATGTGCTTTAAAGTCACAGCAGAATGGAAACTGTCTCTTTCACAGTGTTGGCTGACGCTACACAATAAAACTGACACGTGATTTTTTTTATAGCAAAAGTAATGCAGTTGTAAAAAGAAGTTGAAGCATGAAAGTTCATTCTTGACCTTGGTAGTTTGACAAAAGAGAAAAAGCTGAACTTAAGTTCACCTTGCAGCTTTACACTTTACTATTGTCATGGCAACTGAACAAACGCTCTGCAGAGGAAGACTGTGAAACTGGGTCAAAAGGACAAGTAAGGGGACTTTGAGGTAAGATGTCGTGTCAAAAAAAAAATTATCTGCTTCTTTTTTTGTTCCTACTAATGACTCAACACATAGTAAATAATACACCTACAGTTTTACAATTTTCAAGGTGCATAGAAGTTTTTTTTTCTTTTGGTGTTGACTCTTAAAAGATATCACAGAATTTATTCATTTTGAAATCCTCCAGAATTTGTCTTCGAGGTCAAGATTGAACTGCATCCTTGCATTATTTCCAGCCACACACTCTTCATGTTCCACCTTGAAATAGAAAGCATTATACATGTGAGACACAGTGTAAAAGCGGTTTCCTTGTGCACTGAACTGAAAGAAACTTCAAGACTTATGAATCAGCATACAGGCATTTTAGTGTGAGTTAAGTGATATCTAACTGTATGAATATGAAGGAGGATGGAGAAGACAAAGGTAGATGAAAAGCATTCTGATATCCAGCTATTTCTGAAGTTACTGCTTTCACTGAACACTTATTAAAGACACTAAAAGAACAACAATGAAGCGCTCCAAATAACAAGTACTGTCTGTGCAGCAAAAGCTTTATTCATCTTTTTCCTCTGTGCCACAAAGCTCTATTGTCCCAGCACTACTAAAAACAAATCAGTGAGGCTCACTGTTGCACTGGGTGACACATCCCTCCATTAACAGGGACATAAACACATACTGTTGCTGTAAAGACTCACTAGAAAACCCAATGTGTATCAATCCGCGATTAAAAATAGTCCCCTCCCCAAAATACAGAATTTATTCCTGCTTGAGTAACATTTGCTAAAAAACTACAGTGCCCAGCTGTTTCAGAAAATTACTGTACCATTAAAAAATATGTTTGCATTAACTTTTGCATATGTACATAATTAATATGTAACATGTAAATTTGTATGAATGAATAGATTAAATGTTTTTTCTTACATAGTATACCTGCATGACCTTCAAAGCACTGTGCAATCTCTGGTTTTGACAAAGTAAATAAAGTGTATTGTTATAATAATAATAATAATAATGATATTTTTGATTTATCTTTGTTATAAATATAATTTAGTTCCTTTCTATCTTTTCCTTTAGTGCTACTTTTATATATTTTCTTCTATTTTGTTGTATTCAAATTTAAACATTGAAATATTTGTTTGCAATTTTGCTTGCCTGTGTAGAGTTGAGGGGGCTACAAATACATTTTATTGTGCAACCATGCCTTGTATAATGACTATAAAGCTGTAGCTTAAACTTCAGGAGACATTTTTAAGTATCACATCTTCTGTAGAAACAAGAGACTCGGGGCATAGAGCCACAGTAAGGACCAACATCTTGGTATTTTCATGGGATTTGTTGACAATAAGAAAAGTACAGAATAACACCTAATCTTTTCGTTCTGCGATGAAGTGTCTGGGTTTTTTTTTCCCCAAGCAAAAACACTTTGGTGCTTGCCTTCACTCTCAGACTGCAGACAGAATAAACACAGGGACAATAAAAACAGGATGAATGCCTTTGCCAATATTAGCAGACACACTGTGAGCTGTGTTTGGACCCTGTAGGTGTACCTGCCGCCGTACAGGGGAAGCACTGACGGCTGTGTTCTTACCTCTGTCCATCATCGACCCTGCTCCTCCACACAGAGGAAGACCGCTGTCAGCGGGGGGGAGAGGAAAGGGAAGAGGGCCGCTCTGCAGCTATAGGACGGATGAATGGAGGATGAGATGGAGGGGTGGTTGAAATGGGAGCATGGATCTTTTAATACAATATAGCCAGTGCACAAAACATCAGGAGCACCAGGGATCTATTACTGACTTATTAAATACACTGCAGATCAAAGTTGATTTAGCTGAGAGGAGGCAGAGAAGTTAAACAAACACTTCAGATAATGAAGACATTAATAAACTTGATAGCAATAAGGTGTTTCTGAAATTTTGCACACTGGTGGCTTCATTTAGAATTAAAGTACAATAAAAACTTAATCACAATAAATGATATTAAGTGTTTTATTCCAAACTGGGATTTCAATTTACAAAAACTAATGGTATATTTTTTAAATAGACTGCACTTCTACAGCGCTTTTTCTACTTTAATTATAAGTGATGGTGCTTTCTAAAGGACAGTAGGTAACCTAAGCCCTCAGTGTGCCTGTGAATATGATAGAACTTTAACACACTGACTCCCCTCCACATTAGAGGATCAGCCAGTCAGTCAGTTTTATATTAAATGATAAAGTTTCAGTAATGATTTCTATTCAAGTCAGCCGGTTTTATATTAAATGATAAAGTTGAAGTAATTGTTTCTATTAAAGTCGGTCCATTTTTACTGAATAATACAGTTAAGGTTATTATTTTTATTTAAAGTGTTTTTGGAATAAAACTCTTCTTAAAGGACTACACCCATGTTTGGGAAACTATGCTTATATGATGAGAAATAAAACTACAGGTGCCTCACAGAGACAAAAGAGTTGCTTTTTAATCATTTGAAATAAAAAGTACTATCATTAAGAAGCCAGTTTTCCAAACAGTGAAGTCCTTTAGATTGTGAGATGAGATGTAAAGATGTGGTGATGACCTGATGGCTGGGTGGCGGTGGTGGCGGCGGGTATCCTGGATAGTTGACCAGGATGAGTTTGCTGAAGTTGAACTTGTAGGTGAATCTTTTCCCTTTGGTCTTGTGCAGGATGCGTTTGTTGTAGTAGTATCTGGAAGTAAAATGTTTTCTGTGTCAGACTCTACTCTGACTGTATCAGTGTGTGTGTGTGTGTGTGTGTGTGTGTGTGTTTACGCCAGGCTGTAAGAGTACAATATGTCTATGGTACACCCTCATGTTCCTGCAGGGCACTTAAGATGCCTCCCAAACGGCATGTGTTACATCTGTGGGCATTTCAAATTTTAAATTTTAATTTGACAACATATGTTGGCGAGGAGAACATTTTATTTACAGCATCAGCCGGAGGGAGAAGCTGCACAGAGAGGGAGGATTACGCACATTCACAGCTAAAGAACTCTGTGGTTGTGTGTGTGTTTGTGTGCGTATGCCATGTATGTGTCAGAATGAATACGTCGACTCATGTCTAGCACCTGAGCGCCCGGCTGAGCTTGTCGTAGTTCATGTGTGGTTTGCCCTTCCTCTCTCCCCACAGCCTGGCCAGCCTCTCCGGGTCCCGGATGACGAACTCGCCCCACTCCCCTCCCCAGCCGATGGCCCCGCCCTCGCCACGCCCCAGCAGCTCCAGCAGGAAGTGCCACAGCTGGACCTGTCTGGAGCCGGGCGACCAGGCTGGCTTGTAGGCCCAGTCAGGGAAGAGCACTGCTGGAGAGACATGAGGAAGTCCTGTAAATGACTGGGAAGGCAGTGACATGCCACCTGAGTTGTTGAGGTACTGTGGTATTGATGAATCCTGCCAGTAATTTTAATTATTAATTTGTGTGTCAGTTGCGTAGTTTGTCTCAGATTCATCAGCTTGGTGTAGTTCTGCATAACCCAATTGCCAGAATAAACGTTGGCATTGTACATTTCTACAAATGGATATGTAACGTTTGTATGTTATTATGCAGCAGGTACATTGAAACTTTATCTTCTTCACTTTCCAACAAAGCTGTGGTTAACATGTGGCTATGTTTAGGCACAAAAACCATTTGGTTATGGTGATGTTTTAGCCTTAAATACAAGCTTTTGGTGGCACAATCGTCGCTGAAAAGTAGAAAGGTTTTATTGTATGTTGGTCTTAAACAGCGGTCTGCAGCTTGGCAGAGTCACGCCATCCACCATAACCTCCACCTCCCAATGACACAGTCGCTTAATATACATGTAATCAGAACTATGTCACTTTTGAAACATTGATATAAGTGTATAAACATACAAAACAGGGATGTACAATGCCAACATATTCTCTTGGTAATGGGGCTGTTATGCAGCTTTGTGTTGTGCCTTTTTTTTGTTCAGAGTTTATTTCAACATTTTTATGCTTATTATTGCAGAGTTAGATGAGAAGGTTGATACTTATCTAATGTCTGTAGAGAGCAAAGCAGATATAATGTCAGTTTGTGATTTATGATGTGCTGTTTCCCCCCATTTCCATTCTTTATGTGAAGCTACGCTAACCAGCTGCTACGTGCATATACACCATACAAACATAGAGTAGTATCGGTCTTCAGCAAATCAAACATGAGTGTACTCTGATGAAGACATGCTTTATGTCAAAACAATATGTTGTGCCTTATTTAAATGCTCCTATATAACCATGTGCTCCAGATTTCATCATTCCAGATCCTTCCTCTGATGTGCTGTCTGCACTGGTTTAAGTCTGAGGAGACTCATGTGCAGAGATTCCTGCATTCTTATTCTATACTGATTGTTTGTTTATCCATTTATTCATTCATTTCTCAATTTGTCAGTACAACAATGTGTCACAAGTCACAATTAATTGAATGTTGACAAAACACGGAAACACTCACCACTCAAGAAATAGAATTTATATGCGATGCTCTATCTCGGGCCTGAGAGGACACAGAGTATGTGTGATTGTTTCTTACATTATCTTTTCTCGTGATCATAAAGCTTTGTTTTCCTGTGAGCACAAACTCATCACTCCTTCATTATGAGAAAACAATTTCAGCTCATTATGTTGAGTTCACGGTATAATTATTTGTTACAAAGGTTTACATTTTCTCACAGCAAAACAGATATCTGTAAATTCTTTCTTCAGACATGACATTTATATTAAAGTTTATGGAGTGTATGCACCTCACATCCTTTTTTTTTCTCAGTTAAGCTCATCAAACAAACCGGAATTTGATGTCAAAAAAACTCTCATGTCTTATTACAAGACATTTTTTGGCAATTCAGTGTGAGTCAAGACTTGGCATTTCACAACAGTGGTAAGAGTTGAATGTAACTAAGTATATTTACTAAAGAGCTGTGCTAAAGTACAAATGTGAGGTACTTGTACGTGAGTATTTCCATTTTATGTCACCTTATCCTTCTACTCCACTACCTCTCAGAGGCAAATATTGTACCTTTTACTTTGTTATATTTGTCTGACAACTTAAATTACTTCAGATTACAATTTTGCATCCACTTCCTGCCCTGTGAAAACCATTTATTTCCAGATATGTTGATTTTTAATGTTTGTGATAAACTGAAAGATGACATTTTCCTTCATGTGGTTTAAAATTCTCCTGCTTCTTAAGATGAATCAACTTTTTAAAAACCCTCTTGGATCAGCTAGAACATGCATCATCCCAAAGCTAAGCAGAGGCTGTTTTTTTAAGCTTATGAAATGTCAACTTTTTAGAGGTATGTTGTTTTCACAGGAAGCAACGCTACACACACATGATGATATTGTAGAACAGTGGTTCCCAACTGGTCCAGCCACGGGGTCCAGATTTGTCCTTAGTCATTAGTTAAAGGTCCACACAGTTTGAAATATTCAGCGTCATACTTGCGTTGGCCATGTCGTCGAACTAGTTTGCTGTCTCTGTTACGTAGCTGTCGGTTATTCACTCACTCTACAACAGGAAACAGCCCTTCAAAATAAAAGCTTTGTTCTGTATATTCTCTGTACTTTAAAATAAAGTGTGTTTTTTACAAACTTGACACATTCACGAGTCACCTGCGATCCATTCAGAGTGGACCGATGACCCATTTTTAGACCACAACACACCAATTGGGAACCACTGTTATAGAACATTGTACATAACTACCCAGCAGTATATAGAAGAGTTAAAATTAGCACTGCTTTACACATCTACAGCAATAAAATGCAACACAATAATGTGGTAGTAAAATTAATCCAACAACATATATCACAGTAAAAAACTGTCAGGGTACATTTTACTGCAGAATGAGTACTCTTGCTTTCCGTACTTATGCACATTTTGCTGATATTTCATACTTCTACTAAAGTAAGGTTCTGAGTGGAGGATTTTTACTTGTAGTAGGGTATTTACACAGAGTGGTATTGGTCTGAATACTTCCTCCACCACTGGCTGAGATTATATTATTTGTTATGTTGAAATTACACAGATTGACTACCAAGAAATTATTTTGTAGCGTCACCAAAATAATCTTGTTTTGAGATCACAAGAAATAAACAAAATGTCCTGACGTTCTCTGAAGTGGACACCACACCTTGGATTTTAGCTTGCGTAATTCAAAGTGAAGACAAACTCCTGTGATTGAGCTACAGGGGGCGCTAAAGATGACAGGTCAAACAGGCATTGGTTGCTGATTGATCAAGAGGTAGACTGCATCACTTGTCAGGTATAACATGTAGACTATTGCTTTGTTTTTCAGGATTTTCTCTATTTTTATCACGCCATCATGCCACAGGCTGACACACACTGCAAAGCATGAATATATTATAACTCTTACATAAATATGAAAGCTCTCCCACACGACTGACAACCCACGCACACCCACACACATGTAACTGAGACGAATAAGGAGCATGAACACACTTACTTCTACTCCAGTAAGGCGATGAAAGGTGTCCTGCCGCAGAGCTGCAGCTGCACTGCATCTGAGAACACACCGCAAAACAAAAACAGATGAAACCACTCAGTATCTTCATCACTGTGATCACCATCGGAGTGAAGTTAGAGAGGCGATGGGGAAAAAAAGGCAGCTTAAGAGAAATATTAATTAGCTGTCATGAGGTGTTAAATTAGCCATCACAACAGAGCGCAGATGTAACTGATTACAGCAACTTCTGCACTCAATATCACTTAGAAAATTAAATCATCTTCACACGGATTAATTTAATGACAAATCTAAGCCTAGAACAAAGACTCCAGACCTTCAGACTGTATCAATATCAATGTAATTGTAAATAAAAATAAGGTTTATTGATCTCTGTCAGCTCATAATATGCTTGAAATTACATTTACTCATTTAATAACCAATTTGTGATTAAAGTAAATCAGGCTCCTTTGCAGTAACGTAAATGCGTGAAAGCATCACTTTCCCTTCAGACACTCTTTAGTAGTGTCTATATTTTCCTATAATTTCATCCCATAAACACACACACATCGTCCACCCACAGACACAATGACCTTCTCAGGCGATTCAGAGCAGCAGAGGCACCCACCATCTTCCCTGGAAGGCTGAAAACTAATCTCTTCAAGAAGTACTTCACATAACCCTTTTCCCCCACTGAATGATGTCTCCTCTCCTATAAGCCCTCTTCCACGGGCTGTAATATCCTCTTATCTTGGAGCAACAAAAAAAACGATGCTTCCCCTTAGCTCTTATTTTATTTCCTTTTCCCATGCAGCAATGCACTCACACATGATCATTGCAGGGTCACGGGGACATTATCAGGAAACTAGGAGAGCTGCTGAGCCAAAGACATTCCACTTCTCGACAATAACAGGTTCTGCTTTCAAAAGGCCCAAACAAAAATCTAATTAAAACATGAAACAATAAAAGTGCAATCATGCTGAAACAGGATTGCAAACAAATAAGAGTAAAATGTTATGTTTCCTCTGCAATTTTATCCAAACTTTGCCTCTGACATTTGTATTCCGCCCTTTATATTGGCTGTTTTGTTGGTTAACTACAAATTGAAGCTTGTTCTACTGGATAAGAGCATCGGCTAAGTGCCTGAACATGCAAAACTATATCCTCCATCAATCTAATGACAGACAGAATTACTCTGAATGCTACAATTAAAAACAATAAGTATATATCATCGTGCCAGTCAAGCACGAGGGGTCGACGGAGAGGGGACTTTTTTAAAAGCAGACGAATTTCAGATCTAATTCAACTAATCACTTACAAGAATTCTCCCTTACAATCATCTCGTTTACAAAGAGCGAGCTAATTAAAGACTCCTGTGTAAGTGTGATAATAATTCAATTGGTCCTGTTACCTTGATTGGAGCTGGAGTGGAAAAAAGCTTCGTTAGATGAATAACAATGATCAGTTTGTCTGCTGGCCCACTTCAAGTCTGGGAGGACTGGAGGATGGATGGACCGAATCTTAAACCCTCTATCTGATCTCACCCCTAACCGCACACACACACTCTTCCACCTCCCCCCTCGCTCTCCTACAGCATCTCTCCCTCTACCCCAACTCATAATGGGAGACTAGGTCAAACTAAAAGATCTCATACTGATGATGTTGATACCTGTTGGAAAAAATATATACTGGATCACATGAAAAATGTATCAAAAGCATAGGCGTAGATTTTGAGGGGGACGCATGGGACATGTCCCCTGCAATATTTAGAACATGTGCATTTGTCCCCCTGCAATAAAAACATAAACGTAGCATTAGACTTTTACTATCGACAACATTAAAGACATTTACAGCATTAATTTATGCAGAAAAGGGACAAACTGGACAAATTATACGTGTGTCGTCCCAACAACTCTCACAGTATTCAACCAAACCTACAGCCCTGGTCAAAAGTATCAAGAAAAGACAAAAACCTCCCAAAATTTGTTCAGATGTTTTAATGAATCAGTATGTTGATTAATTGATAAGTTGAGTAACAGAATTTCATTCAACAGCACTTTGATAATCAATATGCATCTAAGGCTGCAACTAATGATTATTTTTGTCACTGATTATTCTCTTGGTCAATTGTTTTGTGTATAAAAATAATGTATGTATTTGGGGCGGCAGCAGCTCAGCCCATAGGGACTTGGCTTGGGAACCGAAGGGGCGCCCGTTCAAGTCCCCGCCCGGACCAAAATATGGAACGTGGACTGGTAGCT
Organism: Cephalopholis sonnerati; assembly: GCA_019142605.1. Classification (NCBI taxonomy): domain Eukaryota; kingdom Metazoa; phylum Chordata; class Actinopteri; order Perciformes; family Serranidae; genus Cephalopholis; species Cephalopholis sonnerati. Next base: position 28,968,109 of record JAGQAX010000010.1, read on the forward strand.
GGAGAGGTGCCAGTTCACCTCCTGGGCACTGCTGAGGTGCCCCTGAGCAAGAAACCGAACCCCCCAACCGCTCGGGGCGCCTGTTCATTGGCACTCTGACATCTCTCCATTTAACGCATGTATAGGTCCCATTTGTGCATGTGTGTGTATTCAGACCTGTGTGTATATGTAAAATGACAACAGAGTGAAAACAGCTCATTTCTCCTTGCAGGATTAGTAAAGTATATAAAATTTAAAAATAAATAAATAAATTAATATGTCTGAAAATAATGAAAAATCCCTATTTTAATCTCTCAGAGAAAATACAAAAATCATTTTACTATCATATATGGCAAAGAAAATAAGCAAAGCTTAACATTCGAGGCATATAAAGCAGTTTTTTTTCTTGAAAAATGACCAAATTATTAATCAATAATCAAAATTGCTGCATAGAAATTTGTCAGAATGCAGAAAATGCAGTTTACTATCATAAATGGCAAAGAAAATAAGCAAATCTTAATATTCGAGGCATTAAAACTACCTTTTCTTTTTCATTTCTACTTGAAAAATTACCACATTTTTGATCAATAATCAAATTTGTTGGAAAATAATTTTCCTTAGATCATTTTATCGATTAATTTACCAATTTCTTTCAGCTCTATCTATCATTAAAGATGTTAATCAAGCAAAATATTTGTCTTATATCATTGGAAACTAAATATTTGGGGGATTATTTTTTTAAACTGCTGCAATTTAATATTAACTTTGACTTGAAATTAAGATGGGCTTATTTTCCTTCATATTTTATTGACTAAACAAACAATCAGTGATTCCAAAACACAAGTGGGAGATTAATTCAGATAGTTGCAGCTTAAATGGGAGGCTTGTTTGTAAGCAGAGATGAGTGTAGGTCAACTGCAGCTATTACCCAGAGTGACAAAGGGCAACAGTAAAATAGACTTGGATGACCATCATTACAAGTGAGAGTATAAAGGGTCAGACCTAAAAAGAGGCACAAGAAAAAAGAAAAAAATAAGCCGGGAGGAAATAGGTGAAGGCACTCTAATACGCTGAGGATTGGTGCGCATTATAGTGAGCCGAGGGGGAGGATATGATTGAGTGGAGTGAAGGTGACTGGAGGTTTTCTCCTCACTGAATCAAATAGGTGATGAACTCAATACCAGAGCAACACTTTACTCCACTACAGCTGCTTTTCACTCGATGGGAGTGACCTTGGCCAAGGTCAACAGGCTGTTCAATACTCCGCCACACAGGCTGAGGAGGTTGTTAGAGGTGGTGACACATTTTACATGATGGTGATTACATGGTGATAAAGATACTGACGAGTTTTATCAGGTTTTATTTTGGGGGGAGTGTTTTCAGATGCAGTGCACTCGAGTCTTAAGTACTCCCCTTCTCACCTCAGTAAAAATGAGGATGAATTCCCACAAAATGAAAGGGAAAAAAAAAATAGAAAAATGGTTAAGAAATTATATTACTGAGATAGAACTTTTTTTTTCTTTAAGTGTATGCAGATAATCCCAGGAAACCATTTATAAGAGCATTTAATGGCCCTTTTTTTGCAGTGATGCGTTTTTAATCTTGAGCTTTTAATTGTTTAATCACAAAATATTGTTATTTTACATTCAAATGTAGTTCCTTTTTCAACATAAGTAAATTAGTATACACAAAAGGTGCAAGATACAAACAGAAAAAATAAAAATTAAGAGTCAGAGTTGATTTAAAAGTAAACACGCGAGCAGCTCATTACACTTACATTAGGAGAAAATGTAATAAAAGGAAACACATTAATCAGAAATGGGGAGTGAACTTGAAATACTCTTTTGCTACCTTTTGAAAACTTTCAAGTACTGAAAGTTTGTAACTCAATGTCTGGACAATCTTGTTTACTATTGTTCAATTTTTTAAAAAAACAGCTAATTTTAGATTATTCTGATCAGGCAAAGTTGTTGTATTGCTGCTTGCAACATCGATAGATATTGTTTGACATTTTGGAGAATTCTTTTATGTATTTTTTTTGCAGAGACTGACATGTGAAGATCCGCACCATGCCTGTACAGTAAATAGTAAGCTATACCACCAGCTGCCTGTTAGCTTAGCATAGCACAAAGACTAGAAACAGGTGGAAGCAGCTAGCCTAGCTCTGCCCCAAGGTAACACAATCCACCTATTAGCACCCCTAAAGCTCACTAATTAACACCTATATATGTAATTTGTCAAATTCTTACAAAAACCAAAGTTAAAAATAACAAGTAGCAGTTTTGCAGAAGGTTATGTGCCCAATTATATCTCTGGATTCTCAGATGGTTGCCATGCAACCACATGGTGATGACTGGAGCCACGCTAGTGATTTCTTTAGGCGAATAAACTAATCATGTTGATATGTAACATACATCTCACTCTCATCTAACTCTTGGCAAGAAAGCTAAAAACAATCTTTCCCAAACTGTCAAACTATGAGTTTAATAATTAAAACTTCTATTTCTGTCATCAAAGGATTTTGTAGGAAACATGTTTCGGTTTGGTGTTGGTGCCAAAATCAAGTTATCAGATCCACACTAGTGTCATGAACTTCTAATACTACCCAGCTCTAATCAGAATAAAAATTAGAAACAATATTTCATACATAAACTGAATTTGAAAGTATGTGAAAGTGATTTGAGTGAGAAGTAGGTTACAAGATCATTCTGGATGACTTAACCCCAACAAAGTGCTGCTGCTGTGTTTGTAGGTGGATTAGCTGTGATTTAGTTTTCACTGCAGCTGAGAAGGAGACAGAAAGAGAAGCTCACAGGAGCAATCCATTTAGGCTTATGATATAAATGCATCCCTATACATTCGCGCACACACACAGGCACACACACAGACACACACTTATCGCCCCTCAGATGCGATAGCTGACACCGGAGGCTTTTAATTCCAGTGTAAATACAAATACTCTCCCAGACAGCTATCAATTATGCATGCCGCTAATTGAGTTGAATGTTGTGCTTTTAGCAGCCCGGGGACCCTGGGTCACATGCAAAAAGCCTGAAACCAAACACACACACACACACACACACACACACACACGAACACACACAGACAAACACATATTTGCACTTATATACTTGTGAGGACCCTTATTGATATCATGCATTCCCTTGCCTTTAACTTTAATCTTATAAAGCTGAGCATTGATTTAGCCTTTTTAAGCCCATTTATAATACATTAAGAGTACTATATATCACTGATGACAATTTTGCAGACCATTTCTTCATGCTGTGGGTGGCTGTTGTTTTACATTAATTTCCTTATGTTATGAAAATCATTAGCAGACTCTTGGAACTTGCTAAATTTATGTAATCTATGAAAGTAAATGTCCAGCCTCCATTTGTTTATGTTGGATGTGTTAAAACTAAAACTGCATTACCATGTAACACTGCAGGAAGTATGAGGAAACTAGAATTAATGCCTCGTGGTTGTGTGCCTCCGCAAACCAGTCAAATTACAGTTACAGTTTACATCCATGTCTCGGAAAGCACAGAAGATCTACACAATCAGCACAGTTTCAAGGTGGACACCTAAGATTAGAGTCACCAATTCAGTATCTGACCAAATGTCTCCCCTTCTGTTCCTGAGTTGTGGTGCTGAGTAATGGTCAGAAAAGTGTTTTTGCAGAACAATATGATGTCGCAGTGAAGCTGACCTTTGACCTTTTGGATATATTATGTCAACGCCTCATCATTTTATCCTATTAGACATTTGTTTGAAATACTGTCATAAGTAGCATATGAATTTTTGAGTTACAGCCAAAATCATGTTTCATGAGGTCCCAGTGACCATGACCTTTGACTTTTGACTACCATAGAATCAGTTCATCGTTGAGTCCAAGTCGAGGTTCGTGCCAAATTGGACATAAAAAAAAAAAAAAAATCCCTAAAGGTGTTCTTGAGATACAAAGTTGGCAAGAATGAGATGGACGCAAGGTCACAGTGACCTTTGACCTTCGACCACCAAATCTAATCAGTTCATTGTTGAGTTCAAGTAGACGTTCGTGCCAAATTTGAAAAAGATCCCTCAAGGTGCTCTTGAGATATCAAATTCACAAGAATGAGACAGACAGAGGGTCACAGTGACCTTTGACCCTCAACCACCAAATGTAATTGGATCATTGTTGAGTCCAAGAGGACGTCTGTGCTAAATTAGAAAAAAAAATAAAAATCCCTCAAGGCAGTTCTTGAGATATCAAGTTCACAAGAATGAGATGGATGCAAGGTCACAGTGACCTTGGACCTTCAACCACCAAATCTAATCACTTCATTGTTGCGTCCAAGTGGATGTTTGTGCCAAATTTGAAGAAATCCCTTCAAGGCATTCTTGAGATGTCGTATTCAAGAGAATGGGACGTACATACGGACGGATAACCCAAAATTATAATGCCTCCAGCCACAGAATCCTACACCTTAGACATTTAAAGGCCCCAAAAGCCTATTTCTTGAGAAATACTTCATGACAGTCTTTATCCACAGATGTTCAGCTTTGCAACAAGTTTGTTTGCTCAGGCGTAAGCTAGTTCAACATTTAAGAGAAATAGGAGGCTTGACAATTTACACCTTATCACAGTGGAGCATAGCTTTCTGATGAAGATCATGTGATAGTGCGGAAAGCTCCAGAATATGGGCCCTGTGTGTAGAGAGATTTGTCAGTTTCATGTGCTTTAACCCTTAAAAAAAAAGCCATTTGAAGCAGTGAAGACCAGCAGAAATGTTGTCACTTTCCAAAAAATGTTCCCAGTCTCCACAACCAAAACTGAAATTGGTCCTCTCAATGATAGAAGTGCAAGATCACACACACACGGTTAAAAAAAAAAAAATGCTGCTGCTCATGGATTTACACGGACATATCTTTGTACACACACTCAATACACACAGACACACAACAAAGGAAGAGGCCTCACAGTGAGTATAAAAGCTGACAGTTGGGAAATTGAGCCTTCGGACTGATGGAGCCGCCCAGGCAGCATCCAGAACCAGATGACAGAGAGAAAGATTTAAACAAACGGGCTGAATATTGAGGCGAGCGGCATTGTCAGGGGAATATTACTGTAAAGATGTAATATAAACACAGAGTTGTAAGAAGAAAACCCTCTCCTCTGCCTTATTTACTCTGTTGTGTTTCTGTGCCAGATATTAGCCCGGTCTATCACCAACAGAAGCTGTGAAGGGGAAAAAAAACAAATATAATGAAGGACTTCTGCCTTGGCATAATCAAACTTCACATTCCCTGAGGGGCAATTTAGGTAGACGGGAATTTGCTTTCCACCAAGATTGTCATCCTCTTTTTTTCCCTCTCCTTCAGCGAGCGGCATTATCTCCTCTGTGACGAACTGCATATGTGTTTGTGTGTGGATAGAGGATGAGGAGGAGGAGGAGGACGACGAGGAGGGTGGGGGGGTTAAGTCTGGATTTGATCCCCACTAAAAGGACTGTTTGTTTTACAGCTGACGACCCCGGAGTTTAATCTGGTGCTTAGCTGCCTGCTCAATCTCTCCTCTCCTTCGTCTGCCTGCATCCTCTCATCCTCTCTGCCTCTCTCTTTCCCCTTCATCTCTCTCTCTTTCTCACTCGCTCAATCGTATCATCCTCTCGCAGCAAGCTAACCCCCCCCCAACCACCACCACCTCTCCATCATCCTCCTCTCTCCATCCTCCATCCCTTGTCATCTCCTTATTTCTCTCCTCTTTCTTTGTGGCGCCAGGAGCGGTTGTTCGCGATTTACATTTAACTGGATCCATCAGGTTGTGTGTTATGCGGAAAATTAAGCGGTGTTACATCATACAGTACAGTGGGCGCATGTGTGTGTGTGTGTGTGTGTGTGTGTGTGTATGTGTGTGTGGGAAGATGGGAAAAAGTGCAGTGATGGTTTTGGGCCCTGAAATGTGTCCATGTGTGTGTGTTAGGGCCTCTAAATGTGTGTGTGTGTGTGTCAGGAGGACAATAGTGAGAGTGTATGTTAAACAGGATGATGGTGTTGCAGCAGATGAGGGTCATGCTCGGGGACTTAAGGGTCAAATCCTGTTAGAAGTAAGAGGGATCAAGGCTTTAGCAAGGCGCTGACTCTATTTTTTTTTTTTTTTTTTTTTAAACTGCTGCAATATTCACTGACGCTGTGCAAGAGGAGCTCTGTGAGTGTGTGTGAGACATTCAGTGTGTGTGCGGAATAGCTTCAAAACAGCTTTGATTTGATTGAGCTCCCTTAAAATAATTTATTGTATCAGGATAAACCCCTTGAGCAGGGGTGGAAGAACTACTCAGATGTTTTATTTAAAAGGAGTAATAGCACAGCGTAAGATGTACTCTGGTACAAGTAAAAGTCCTGCATTAAAATTCTTACTTATAGAAATGTACAGAAGTGTTGGCATCAGAATATATTTAAGTTAAAGCAGCATACTCATTATGCGGAGTGGCACATTCCAGATTAACACATTATTGGATTATAAATTGATGTTGCAGCTGGTAAAAGTGGGGCTAATTCTAACTATTTCATAGGCACATATCTACTCTAACATCACATAAATTATATTATATTTTGGATTAATCTGAATCCTCAGTGTAACCAATAACTATAACTGTCAGTTCAATGTAGTGGAGTATAAGGATGCATGAAAACTGACCTACAAGTACCTTAAAACTGTACTTAAGTGCAGTGTTTGGAGCTATAACAGGACTTTATAAGACATCTGGTGCATTGTGGCACGTTATAAACAGGTTATTGGGGGATTACAGGCATATAAATGTTCATATGCTGTAGTTATGGGACCAAACATCATCAAAGAAAGCTGAAAATCTAAGGAGGATTCATTTTCTTATAGTTGTTATCTCATGTGTGAACAGAGTTTCGGTGTGCAGGCTCTATTAACTAGGTTTAATGTGTACTACTAAGTACATTCTAATTACACTTTAACTAATCATAGTCATATTAGCAATGGGCAATATTTTAAATATTGACTTTTACTGGAATCAATTAATAAATTAATATATGTTTGCCATTTCCTGGTGGCATGCAAGTTAAGATTTTTTTTCTTCAAATTCAAGCTAACACAGCAGGACTAATTAATTTGCAAAACTCTGCAGAGTGGCCCCTGTCAGAGTGTTCGTTTAGAATATTATTAGATCATTATTATTATTGATGGATTAACATGTAAGCAGCATGTTAATGATCATCAAAGTGGTGCTGATGCTCACTATATAATACAGGACACTGCTGAGTAACAATGCAGTTTGAGTGGTCAGATGACTAGAAAGGCACAAGACGAGTGCAGGGCCATTTACCAAAGTAAAATTTACCTATGGCTGACAAATATATACAGCAATATTTCTTTTTGAAACATGCTGAAGCAAAAGTAAAAAGTAGTATAAAATTAAGTTCCATGTGCCTAAATTAAACTTAAACACAGGACCTGAGAAAATGTTACATCCCACTATTGGTGACTACAGTGTCTTGCTCAAGGACACTTTAAAATATGGATACAATTAAAGCAAAAAAAGGACAAGAGGTGGCAGAAAAGATGACAGAAAGATGTGACACAGCAGAGATCCAAAAACAAAAGCACAAATTATGGTGGCACTAATACAATGAAGGAAGGAAAGGTAGATTTTGAGGGGAATTGCTGTGTATCTTTATGGAAAGACAATGTTTGTATATGTTAATGTGTGATGTGCATGTTTTGAGAAAAATGTGTGGGTGTATGGGGGGGGGCAAAAAAAGGGATTAGCTAAGATATGTGGGTAATAAATAAAACGAGGGGGAGGTAATAAAGAAAACATCTAAAAAAAAATAAAAGCCATGGTATAATTTGCCCAGCCATAATTCAACCTAACATTATGTGACATTATTTAGTGTATTAGGCTGTGGGTTCTTTTCATACCAAATTCTCTCTGAATTTTGGCATCAAAAACAAATATATCATCCAAAATGTTAAAAAAGAGCATTGTCAAGTGTGGATGATGCAGAAGCCATTAACACTTGATTTGTGGTTTTGCTGCATTTTTAAAGGCTTGAGTCATGCTGACAGAAATATAATGTTGATTGAAAAGAGCTTTTTTAGCTGAATAGCAATCAGCAAAATGTTCCTTAAGGGCTCATTTATGTTCAACGTTAGATACGGACAAGGACACGGTCAGAGCCTTCTCTGCGTACTCTCATTTCGTTCATATTTCTGCACGTTTTCTGAAAGTTTATTGAAACAGAGCAGTACCACTGCAGATCATGGGGGCAGTGTAGTGTAGCTCAAGTAAGATACGACTGTAGGACACGACAAAGACATTTAAAAAATAGTGGAATGGAACAAATTGGTGATGTAGTGAAGAGAACCATGTATTTAATGCTCTCGTCCACAACACTGCCTCCATTAAAAGGTACATTATCACAACCTCCTCCACCATCGCCATGTTTATGATCAGAAACTTTTGTCTCTGCCCTGTAGTGCCATCAGATGGATGTATCTATGGCAACATAGAGGACACGTGGACGTAGGTGGGCAGTGACGTTTACGTTTGAAATGAACATATCTATTTTTGCACATAAGGGGAGTATAACTGAGCCTTAACTGTGACCTGATGTGCAAAAACCATGAAATCTTATATTGCAGTACAGAACATTCATTGGTTGTTGTCCAAGGCAGACTGAATGTAATGGTGACTGTCATGATAAAAGAGAGGCACAAATAAGATTTACAGCAAATGAGATTTCCTTTCTTATTCCTGCCTTACACCATCTTATGGGTCCCACATCAGCTGAATCATCACGGAAGTATCTCACAGGGGAAAACTATCAAGATGGAAGAGAGAACAAAAGTGGAGAGCAGAGACAGCAACGTTCCCTAAGGAGGTAAAGCTGTATAATATCATGAGTGAAAAATTAAGTCAATAAAATGACACTAAAATGGACCTGAGGCGCTTTGAGTAGCAGTGTGTCCACGTGAGAGAGAGGCTGACTGTGTTTGCTGTGTTTCACAGTGAAAGCAAGCTAATGCCCTCTCACTTAATACCAGAAGGTTATGGACCAATTGTCTTCCTCACTTAGGGTTTTTTTTTCCCCTTTCCCCCTCCACTTTCAGGTCTCTCAGCCTCCCTGGTTCGTGCTGCTCTCCAGGGAACTGTGGTTTCTGAAAGGTTTCTCAATGTCCCTAATCCCTCCATCTCTTTGTGTCCAGGCAAAAAATATATCCGCATGAAACTCAAGAGGCCGACAGGGGCCAAGTCGTGTGAGAAAAAGATGAGCTTCAGTCCAATATTTTGTGGGAATAAGGAAAAAAAGCTCTTTTTATTTAAATTGAAGATAAAAACTAATTTAGTTTCTTTTAAACGAACAGCACAAAGCTTTAAAGCAGTGCTTCTAAAACTACTGTTATCCAGGTTCAGCAAAAAGCAGAATGGTTTGATTTCACTTATTTTAATAACTATAAATTAGCCCAATTAAGAGGGAATGACAGCTTTAATCACAGGTTTCAGTTGCAAACATTATCTCCAAACCTACTGTGTGGACAGTTTTTGACTACAGAGTAGAAAACTGTGGCCCTGACGATTTAATTAAAAATTATTTCAAATATATCCACATATTTGAGTTAAGAATGAAAATAAACACCAGATTAAATTGGTGTATGCTGGTGCACTGCAGATTTACACTAACCACTATAGCTTATAGCCAATCTTAAGCATAATTGAATCACAAGAGAACAGTCGAAAGAGATAGTGTTAGCTTTTTAATTCAATGAATTGTTGCTATAGCTAGCTAAAATTACTTTTATAGACAGTTTAAGTAGTTTTAAGCAAAAGATAGTCGTAATAAATAACTGTGTATAGAGATGAACAACATGACAACTCCCCAGAAGTGAGGCTAACACATCTCAATCACCCCCTGGTGGCTGGCTTTCCCCTCCACGTTGACAGATGGGACATGGGCTGTTTAAAGAGAACTGGACACAGCATCGGAGACAAGGGCCCCGTTCATTTCTACAAAAGCCTGCTCAACTGCATGTGAAGCATAGATTTCAATAACACCTAGATACTGGATGCACTCAACTGTGCATGACGCATAGATTTTATTAATATTTAGGTACCGCATAGCAAAATGGCGCCTATTCAGTCCTTTGTAGTTGCTCACCTGGCGCGTATGCCAATAAAGTTTTAAACTTACTGTTTTACCTCTACAGTATGCAAACCTACAGTGTTTCTCCTGCTTGCAGATATTTTAGAGATATAAACAAAAATTCATAACAGAAAGACTGATAATTGACCTTATTTACAGTTTGAGGTGTCCTGTCAACAGTTTTACAGACAGCTCTTTTAAAATGGTGGCCTGTGGGGAAAATGCTTTTTGGGCTGCAGGGGATTTTTTTTGCTGCAATATCACAAGTAGCTACTGGGAAATAATGTCTGCAAGGCTTTCCTGGGGGCCTGATAGGAAGCCATAAAAGTTTGACTTCCATGGATATAACTCCAGTGAGGTGTTATCTGGTTCCCTTGACAAAAAGCCTATGGGATTTTTTTCCATTGGATTTTGGATTATTGTTAAAAAAAAAAAAAAAAAGATCTGTAGCCAACAAACATTTATGACATATGTTTTGTTCAGAAAAATAATCTTCACAAATAAACACCACTTTTATGATTTTTGAAGTGTAAATGCAATCGCCAGAGGTAAAATCAACACTAGGCCATAAACAAACTACACTATGGTCATATGGCTTTACATCCCTACCACAGTGATGCATAATGATGCTCTGTGGTCTCATTTAGCCACTTGTTAGCAATCACCTTTTTCAAGACATACAAAGGCTTCAAAATTCTCAAGTGGGGTATTAACTGATGTATTTTATGGTTCTGGATCTTCTACTCTGCTTCTGTATTGTTGTACCCACACAGTAATTGCACTGGATACCTGTGCTGGCCTAGCAGCTAACTTACAGTTTAGCCCCCTACTAACTGCCAACCTGATGATTTGTGTGGTTCTTCTAGACTTATATGTCATCGGACCAAGTGGATCGAATTCCGAACAAGTCATTTCGTAGGTGTTGTGACACTCAAAAAATGCATCCACTAATTTACAGTCTCTTTCACAATGTAAGTCTTTGGAAAAAAGTCTTTGGGCCCAATGGTATAATGTGACGGACCCACAGGGTTGTAATTCCACAGTTTGGCAACTATGCAAAACTGGCTTCAGAGTACAACGCTCTGATGGGTGTATGCGTGGGAACTCAATACCGTGGACAGGCTTTGGTTCCAAATGAAGTCATCAAGATGGTAGCACCCATATCTGGGATTTTTTGGTTTCATTTTTTGTACAGTGGGAGGAAGCAGAGACATATTGTCCATCTTTATATACAGTGTATAGCTGAAATAGATAGCTAAATCAATACATGGTTGAGATAGCTGAGTAAACCACTGTATCTGTAACAGATAAATGGTTGAAAGCTACTCAAGATTACTTTCATAAACAGTTAAAACAGCTACCTAAAGTAATGGATTATTAGTTGGACAACCTGGTTGAGTTTAATTTAATGTGATAGCTGGTTAAAAGGTCTGGTAAAATGCTAGCACTGATGTAAACTTGACCAAACGGACCTGCAACAGACACTTCAACTTAATCAATGACTCAGTGTTGGATAATGTCCAGATAAAATGCATGCAGCTGAAAACATGGCGGTAGAGTCAGTTGAGGGGTAATTTAGCTCTCTGAGCTGCTGAGTTACATCACACATAAAAAAGTTTGGGAACCACTGGTGTACACATCCAAACTTAATGTGGTACAGCTACAGGACAAAAGGTGCATACAAAGTAAAGAAAAAGGGTGCTCCACATACTGAATATTGCAAGCTCTCAGAATATTTATGAAACAAAAGTTTGCCTTTTGAGATTTTCGCAGGCAGGTTTCCTTCAAAACATTGCATCATAAAATTAGATGTTTTGGAACTTGAATATTTGAGGGTACCCCTACTTTAAAAGAGAAGTGTGTAGGATTTAGGGGGTTCTGTTAGCAGAAATGGAATAAAGTATTCATTGGTGTATAAACGCCTGAAACTGAGAATTATATTAATGCATTATTATCTTAGAATGAGCCGTTTTTGTTTATACAGGGAGTGTGTCCTCTTCCACATGTTGCACCGTCAACAGACAAACCAAACACTGGCTCTAAAGAGGGCCTTTCATGTTTTATCCTACCTGAAGGCCACCATAGGTTCTCCTACACACTCGGAAATGGAGGGGTGAGGGGAGGGGTATTCAGCTGATTGCATCTGCGACCTCACTGTGAGCTGCCACAAAACCCTACACACTGGTCCTTTCAGCAAAGGGAAATAAACAGAGATTCAAGGCATTGTCAGAGCCCGTGTTTTGGTCAATAAAAAGCAAAGCTATTTTGTACATCATCATGTCTTTATTTGTGTGTAAACAAACTCTGAAAAGAGCATCAGCCAGGTTCTTGATTATTGGCATTAACATGATTGATTTATTTTGCAGTCATGGATAAAACATGATCACTCCGCTGCAAAAAATGGTCTTCTCAAACAAGTCATCTCAATTCTGTCCTTCAATCTCATTCTTTCCCCCCATCACAGTCTTAAAAAGTAATGCACTGACCATAACTTGAAACTGGCAGATCACTGTATTGATTTCAAAAAAGGATAAAAACAAAAGTCCTTGGTCTCAAAGAAAGTGAAATAATCTCACCCAATAACATACTTTTTCAACCATAATAAGATTTCAGGACGTGATAAATGACTTATTTGTGGCCTTTTTTGCAGGGTGTGTAATAAATAACATGACACTTCCATATGAACTGTTTGCGACCTCAGTTCAGTCCAGCAGGGTTACTTTTTCTCATCTTACTTGGTGTATGCAGTGTTTCTCACTACTGTATAAGGTGCTGGGTGTGTGTGTGTATGTGTGTTTGTGTGTGAGAGAGAGATAGAAATGTAATGCGATTCAGTCAGAATGCTTTGTTGGTGTGAGTATGTCGATGTGTTGGTGGATAAAGATTTGGACACGACTGGGTGTCCAGAGGCTTATAAGGTTAGTAGTTCATCAAATCGTTAAATATGTAACAGGTGAAGAGTTGCAAAAATAACCTTCTTAAAAACAAGAAATAAAACGTCCGCAGCGATTCACAGCAGTAGTGTTAAGCTCGGAGTGCAACATAATTCGCTTAGTCACTTCCATTGTACAGAAACAACAAATATATTTACAATCAAAACAAAAAAACAATACAGAATTCATAACAAAAGATATGTTACCACATTCAGAACCACAGACAGAGAAGTCATTATGGGACTTACACTGAGTGAGAATGTATAGTGTAGTGTGTGTTGATATTACTGACCTATTCTGACTGGCATTAGGCTTTGTGTAGCAGGTAGAGATATTCCACTGGCCTTAAGGTGAGCGCTCAACCTGGAACCAATCAATAACAAAGCTCAGGGACAGCCTCCATCTTCAATGACAACAACTGGACACATTTTCATCATGAATGGTCCCAGATGCATTAATACACTTAGAAAGTTGGTGCTGTCATGCCAATTAGTTTGTTATTTTAACTCTAATGCATTCAGATGTGCATCCCAACATTTGGGGGTTGGAAGCAGGAGCTATGAAAGCTTCAAGTACTGTATTTTCTTTCACAGATCAGCTAGCAAAACATACAGACAGGCCCTTAAAATTCAGCTCCTAGTCCTCTCCTAAGGCAAATATATAGTGCCCTTTGTAAGCATGAAAGCTTACAACCAACAACAGAAAGCAATTCCAAAACAGATCTTAGACCTACAGGGTTTTGTGGGTAAAAAGAGGCAGATATCAATGTTGTAACAACCGACATCTCTTCCTGTTTTGTTTCATACTTTGGTCTGTTTTGGAAAGCGAAGCAGAGCAAACTTAAACCAAGAGGAAGCCACGTAGATGCATGTAATAAAGTAAACCTGTCTCTTGAAAATGGGGAGAATTACGCCACATTTAGCGGTTTATGATACGTCAACTGGGCATATGCAGAGGAAGTTGTCAATTAGGGATAACAGGAAAATAAATAGCATGTTAAAAAGTTTTTAAAAAGTAAAGCTGTTGCTGATGACAGATGTGGTTACAGGACCAGAACAAAATATCCAACTTTCATGCAAAGTGGCATCATGTCACGTTTTCCTTCGCCAAAATAAGGACAACAATATGGAGAAAATCTGTTTGCACGTCTGTCTTTGAAGAGAGAGGCTCATGCCTTTGACAAACTGGTTTGTGTGCCGCTGCAACTCTAAAAGAGCATCCTCCTTTTGTTGTGTGCCGGTATGCATTTATGTGGCTATGAATGTATGTGTGCGTGTGAGTGTGTGTGTTTGTGTGTGTTGAATCCTTCTACCACACCTCCTTTTAAGGCTTTCAAGCTGCTTTGGATCAAAGTCAGTCCCAGGGGATAATTCAGCAGAAACACTGAGTTCAAAAACATCATAGCCTACCTTCACGTACTGCTGAATTCAATTTTTCAGACACATTTCAACACCTACTTGATCTTTTGATTCACAAAAGGAGGCTTATGTCCCTCCAGCCACTCGTCTTCTACTGGCATCGATTTGTTAGCTTCGTCTGACTTCATCGCCGCTTTCACAAAATAATTTGTTTTTCAGTTTAAAAAATGTTAAATGCTCAAATACTAAACATAATGTCAAATTAGAACTGAAGGGGGAGCGTCCCCCTAAACAAAAAAAAGAAAAGGGCAATATTCACATGTAAGACTTAGCTTCAAGCTCTCGTCTTAGAAGTTGCAAGGCTGCAACCGATGTGCCACAGACTAAAGCCAAAATTTATAAACAGCGCAGGGGCAAAGAGAAGAAGAAAATATTGTAACTGTTATAATGTTAAAATGAACCCCACACTGGCCACGATATTAGAACAGATAAACAGTACATTAGGCTATACGCATCATCATAATTACCGATAGATATATAGCAGTCGCAGCCACCGCCATCCAGTTTTAGAAACACATTTGACTAAAGGGGAGGGGACAGGAGGAGGAGAACTTTCTCTTTCTGGAGTTGGATTTAAATAAATATTCGGTTTTTGTGTGTGTTTTTTTTTTCTTTAAAGCCACCTTTCCTCCTGCCTGGTGGGGTTGGGAAGAGGGAGCGGCAGGGTTGGAGGTGGGCTCTATGTGAAGTTCTGGAGAGGCTGGCTGACCCTCATGCAGGCCCAGTAGAAGGCCCGAGCCAAGGTGACGAGAACCAGGAGCAGCAGCACGGCCCACGAGGCGTAGATCCCCTGGTAGGTCTGAGCCTTCACCCACGTTCCAGCCTGAAGGCAAGGCAAGGCGAAGCAAGTTTATTTATAAAGTACATGTCAGCAACACAGCAAATCAAAGTGTTTTACATACAAAGTGCAGAGGAAACACATTATAAAAGGACATTTAAAGTTCCTCTCTGGGACACGTTTTAATATAAAAATACTTGTACTAATATTTTGTTTATTGTGATTTTCTTATATAATATTTAAAAAAAAACTCTGGAAAGAGGCTGGAGCAGATCTACTCTTTCTCCCTCATTGAGAAATTTGCTTGAGGGAAGTTTCGCTTTTGCATCCCTCTAGGGTGACCGGTGAAAAAGCAGCAGGCATGAAGATGGCTAACGTTAGCATTAGAGGAAACATCATAGAGATTCAGCCATAAATGTTTGATCCTCAGTCAGACCTAGACTCAGGTGACGAGTCCATTGGTAAGAGTAGTTAGGATTTTTTATTTTTGTTGTTTGTTAGCTTGTAGGCTAACTGGCAACTGCGTTAGTGGTTGTAATACATACAATAATATCTCCTACGATGGGAGTTAGTGGAAGATAGTTGAAGGAAGCTCCAGGGTCCAGTTAACGTCCAATAACTGCACACTCCACCATGTTTGCTGTCAAAACATTCACTTTGCTAATGCTGATGAGTCCGCCCTGCACAGGAGGTTTCAGGTTTCTTTGCCGATGTTGTTATGGAGTCTGTACCCCTGTCAATATGCGTACCTGTTTTAGACAGCAGTTGGCTTCTGTATTAGTGACATACCTACTCTAGGCTGGGGTACATTTGAATGTCAGATTTTAGCAAAATGCACAGACATCACCCCCATCAGTGGAGGAATGCAAAAACACCTCTCTCGTGACAAACTTGGCACAGATACAAGTCAGTACAGTCAGTCACAAACATAAGAAAAACACATTTTTAAGTGGAGACTGGGGACTTTAAATGTCAAAAAAAACAGTCATAAAAGAGCCAAGAATTGAAAATAAAAACAAGCTAAACTAGAATAAGGTATAAAATACAAGAATAGAAGTTACAGTGCAGTGTGAGAAACGATTAATTATTTGATTTAATAAAAGCCAGCGGCAAACAGAAAAGTCTTCAGCTTAAAGGAGACAACACAACAGAGGAAGTTTTAGAAAATCAGATGTTGCTCAGAAAGCCTTTTAAGAGAATTATAAGCACATTCGGAGTGTGTTATGGTGATTATAATGAGCCAGCTCAAGTCCAATCAGGCTGTATGCAACCAGGAACCAGAGAGCTAAAGCTACAATTATACTTGAAATGTTCTATGCATTTATTATGTGACCCATTTATGTTGTTGCAAATTGTGCATAGTTCCAGCAGAATATCCAGCGGTATTTTTTAGAGGTAAAAGATGAACCAGTCTGGTTCTTTATGACAGAATTGCCACCACTTTTTATCGAACACAAATTTATCTGAGAGACGCTTTCACGCAAGACAGACTTTTAGTATATTTTATGTATCCAAAGTCGGTGATTAATCCACCTGCACCAGACTGACGCAGTGACACTGAATTGTGGCGTTTCAAATGCACAAATTTTCATAGAAGTATTCAATACTCAAGAGTGACTGAGGGGTAAGAGAGAAAATAGCTTTCCCATCAAGTATTGAGTGTGCAGCTGCTCAGAAGAAAATTATTTAATGAAGATGGCAAAAGTGACTTTGAGAGAACCCACGGGGATTTTCTGAGGATATGGAAATATGAATTCCTGTTTCAAAGTCACAACACTACAGCAAAGCTAATATGGGCAGAAAAGTCAAAAAAGAAAGAAAGAAAGGAAGAAAAACTTGATTTGGGAGGCATTTTTCATATATATTTTCGTACTGCTCTCGGAAATACTGTCTCATAGTATTCCTGTAATAAATAATAATTATTCCCTATTTTGACACCCAGAGATTGTCTGGATGATACACACCCCTGGCTCAGATGATTAATGCTATCTAGAATAAACCACCGCGCATGTTTAATCCCACAACTACACATCCAGATAAGGTTTTGTGTATGTTACAGGTAGGTGTCTATCAGGCAGATGCTCTTTATCTTTACTTAAAGAGAGTAAGACTGGCAGTCGTATCTAGCCATGAGGTAATCAAAACAGCTCAAAAACATCAAATAGGCTTAAAAGAAATGTATACCTCAGCGTTGCATTATTTTCCCCCTCTTCTCCTATAAATGATGTATAAAGTTTTAATGGTTCTGGCAGCTCTCAGGGGCCTTAACATTTTAAATGGCATTTCTTAGCTCATGTTACTGACTTGGGTACACAGCACAGCTCCTGAAACTACCCTACCACCCTTAATTCTTAACTACCTTCATGTCGTGTAAAAGCACTGCTCCCTTATTCCTAATTAAATGCAGTCTGGAAATGAAGTTTGATCCATTACTTGTCATGGGTTGTTGCCGATAAAGTTTATTGACGCAGTGTAGAGATTAAACTGTCAAAACCCCGTGCTCTTGTGCCATTCCTATAATTAAAACAACCTTTTATTAAACACAGCCTGTTCTCATGGTGTGGCAATTATTGCCACTACACCAGCATTATGCAGTGCTATCAATAAAGCGTATTCATTGTCCACACATTGCTTACTATTCTCCATGCTGGCAGGCACGTATGTATCCTGTGTTGGATGTGTCTGTACTGTGAGGTGTTGTTTCATGCTCATCTTGCACCCTCTGCTGGCTATGAAGCAGAATGTATCGAGTCTCCAGTTCTCTCTATCTATTCATATTCTAATTTCTGCCGATTGTCTATTTATTGGTGAGGTTATTCTACCTTTAAACTCTTATTTTAACCATTTAAAAAAGAGCAACTGAAAACAGCAAACATAAAATGCATTGTGAGCCTTGTACAGTTGTATGTAAATAAAACAGAGGGTAAAATAAGAAAGGGAAAATACAACCCTAGCCAGGATTATTAGAATCCATTCTGCTATTCAGTGGGTTTTAAAGCTGGTGTTGCAACCTGACCACTGCTTACAGTTAGACTCGGCTGTGTTTGTGCTGTATCTCACTGATAAATAGAGGCCTGTCACACAGTGTCTGGAGAGCGGCAGTGAAGTGCACGCCCTCCATGTTAAACAAGCGATGACAAAAGGAGAGATTGTAATCATCCTGCTTCTTCCTGCTACCTTTGTTTTATCTGCAATTCTAAGGGTTTTTTTTACATTGCAAAATAAAAAAGGGAGGACAGATTTGGAAAAGATAAAACAATAGTGAAACAATGTCTCCTGTCAGTTTTAGCCTGCTGAAAAGGTGAACGCCTACAAGCCAGCCAAGGATAATATCTTATTGTTACTGAACAAGAGGTCTCTGTCTTTGTCTCTTGGATATAAATATGATGTCTGGTGGCATCCACTCACCATCAGCCCGGCGGTGGAGATGCTGAATAGCAAGCAGAGTAGAAAACACCACAAGCTTCGCCTCCGGGGATACCTCTGACCAATGGAGGAGCTGCAGGACCAACAGAGAAGAGAAGAGCCGAAATTAATTTTATTAGGAAATCCAATGAAATACAACACAATGATACGACCCTGTGTTTAAAGTAGAAGGCTTTTTTTTCCACAGCAGGCATTTTGACTTGTCATAGCAGGAAAAGCACAGGCGTTATTAATAACATTAACAATGGCTCCAGCATATTCGAGTTCTCAGTAATGACAGTGTGACTGTGAGTCAGTATGAATAACACCAGGACCCTGAAACTGCGGCAGTGAAATGGAACTCAGCTATAATTAATTGTATTATTTACACTTGTGTTTTTCCTACCGCGACCTGTCAAAACACATTATGTGGGAAAAGTCCTGGTAAATAATAGGGATGAAGGTTAAAAACTTATTTGGCATCTTTCATCGGCTGAAGCACGAAAACTACTCCAGGATCGATAATTTCAGTTTGTATATTTTGAGAATGTATAACCTTTTTACTACTGCTGCCAACGCAGGTAAACTTATGCTGGAAATGCAGAACTGAAATAACACATGAAGGATGATGGTGAAACACCTGCAGTACTTCAACTTCCAGTAGCACCTGTCCAGGTTCAATCCAGGTTCTGAGGCTATTTTAGATTTGACAAAGTTAATTCTGATGACTATAGCTGTACATAGAGACTGTCAGGGCACACCTGTGTATTGCAGTAATACAACAGGCACATTGGTACATTTCTTGTCAGCACCTTGTGAGGTTAAATGTTGCAGAAAAAGAAATTGTTGCTTTGTGTGCCTGACAGATTTCAGAAACCTGCCTGTAAGCTCTGTTGTGATTATTCATAATTGTAGAGCAAAAAACTAAGAACTTGGAAGACACACTCTCTTTCTTTATAATAGCTGTTTGAAGTCTTTCCTTGTCCACTGTTCTGCACAAGTTCATAATACTAGGCGTGACCAAACATTACAAAACACTGTGATACTTTGCAATACTTAAAATTATATTCTTGAGCTCTGCATTATTTCTGATTAGCCTGCTAATTCTTGTCCCTTAGCTCAGACATATTGAACAAGATCAAAGACACAGTGGCGACAAAGGCCAACTGTTGCAACACCTCATGTGGACTGTGTCTTGGCTAAAAAGTTGCACCCGAGCACACCGTGAAGACAACAGCCGACAGTCAATTTGCACATACATTCTGCGCCTGCCTGAGAGGAAATAACTTCATAGCAGCAGGTGGCAGGTGTCTCTGTTTGTCGTAAAAGAAAGGGAAACCAGAGGACTGACAGGCTGGATTCCAGACGCAAGTTAGCCAGTTAGCACATCAACAACACAACCCAACGCTAAAGGAACCATGGATCTTTACTGTGAACTAAGGAACAATAACACAAACCATTTCTGCTTAAGAGCTCGATGGCTGATAAAATATTATCTTACATAATATATCAGGTTTGATTTGATCTCACACTCTCTTGACTGTCATCATTTATTTGCCTTCCTCACTTCTGTTTTTCTTTTCATGCACTGAGCTAAACTGCCAATCAGAGTAATTCCATTCACCAACCGGCCCTGTCGTCTCAGACGCTGATTCAACAGGCTGATTCAGCCAAAAACCAACAAGGGCCGACTTGTGCCAACGATGTGGGACAAGACGCCAAAACTAGGGCGACAGACGCTCACCGACGGCCTGACATCGACCAACAGCCGACTGTCGGCTTAGTGTGTAAAATCCTTAAAGTCCCATGAACTGTGCCGACCATGTTAAGAAGCTTACGGAGATAGTGATATCGGAATGTGGTTTGTCGCAAAGTTGAAAGAAATTCCTGAAGTACAAAACATACATGGAACTAAATCCCACACACAAGAAACCTCCTGATGTCATGAGACATACGTTAACGCATGACGCTGGTGTGAAAAGGTGTGGCAGATCCTGATACCAACACCTTCTCACTCTGTGTCAGTTTCACTGTGTAAAAGCTCCAGTTAAATGCCTAAGGGTGTAAATGTACAATGTTAAAGTACAGTGAGAATGAAGTGATGTGATGGATGAATTGCTAAGAGCTACTTACACTTTCCTGCAGTGTGGGCACCTGGCCAGCGTCCGGTCCGTGAACTCTGTCCACTGAAATTGCAAAGACATGTCGCCTTTAGCCAAAAACCAACATGCACATTTGTCAAATTATCGGTTATAATGATGACTAAACTTCCTTGTAGCAATATTACATTCACTGTAATCATAACTGACCCCTTTTCTGTTAAGGATTACTAGTGTTTTTGCTGCTGCTTACATTCAGAATCTGAAAAACTGTTTTTTATCAAAAGGCAATGTGAATTTGTTTCTGACATTGCTCATAATAAAAACATACACAGAGTTAAAATGCAACAGGTAGAAAAAAACAATTTAGGGAAATATGGCTGTGCAGGGAATAGAAAGGTGCAAATATGAGCAGGTGTTAAAAGTGCAAAGTCCTTCACTGCTTGTTTATAATATGTTCCCATTTGGAATTAGTGATTTTATTTTTAAAGTATGTGTCCTAGCCAGAAGGTTTTTATATTAGTGACCTGACTGACTCATCGAGGGGATGTGAAGAGCCGTGTATGATGAGGGTCGTTTGCCATCTAACTGACTGGGTGTAGAGATCAAACCTACACACTGCAGCAAAGCAACTGACTAATAGATTAGTCGTCTATAAAGCCTGTCAAATATTAAAGAAGGGGTAAAAAGAAAAAAAAGCCCATCCCACTTCCAGACTAGAGCTGCAACGATCAATCAATTAATCAATTAGTCAATCAAAGGAAACTCAATCGCCAACTATTTTGATAATCATTAATTGTTTCAGTCATTTTTCGAGCAACGATGTCAAACATTTGCTGGTTCTGACTTCTTAAATGTGAGAATTTGCTGCTTTTCTTTGTCATGAATGATAATTAATGATGTAAGACATGTAAATGTATGACAGTGTTACAGTTTTGGTCTAGAAAAAAATAGCGATTAGGCTCTGGGAACTTGTGATGAGCATTTTTATTTACATTTTTTCACTTTTAACAGTCAAAATGATTAATCGAGAAAATAATAGGCAGATTAATCAATGATGAAAGTAATCGTTATTTGCAGTCCTACTTCCAGCTGCTCGTTTTTTTCCGACCAACAGTCAAAAACATAAAGATGCAAAAAATCTATATAGAAAATGGAAAAAACAAATCAACAATCCTCACATTTTAGAAGCTGGAACAGCAAATCTTGACATTTTTGCTTGATAAATGACTTAATGATCTACTGCTGATACGTTTTCGGTTGATTGACCAATCCATTAAATGACAATTCAACTCAGCACTACTTGCAAATTGATGCGAATGCAAATCTGCACTGATGGGGCTGGTGCTTTGACTGCAAGTAAATGTCTCTTGGAGGCAGTGTACAACATTAAATTCCTTGTCGAATTACAGACGTCTTATTTAAATATGCCTGCTGCTGCATGGATTGATGACATACTTTAAGGAATGTAACACAACCATCCCAGCTCTTGCCAACAGGTACGGCATGCCATCCAAAAAATGAGAAAGATAAAAAGTCTTCTCTCGGGGTGTAGACATTTATTCCCTCTCTAACGTTAGGGTGTGATACATTTGTAAACCCTGCAGAGCAGAATACACTGTGCATGCTGTGCATTCGTCTTGTTTTGAGAAGGAAAAAAAAAAAACACTCTGTATTGGAAGCACAGAGAACGTTATCACTAGATCTGCGACAAAAGGATGACTGCGACGCCACCCAGGGCACAGATTTGTATTTTCATTCAGCCTCCCTGTCTTTAAACAGGTGGGAAAGGTCCAGCTGAATGCTAAACACCCTGAACCATCCATCTAACCTCTAACTCTATTCTTCTCTTTCTCTAACTCTGCTGTCCTCCTCTCTTTCACCATATATCCAAACCATCTTTGCCTGTCCTACACATTGTTAAAGAGCAGTGAGTTAAAATTCTACTTTGCCTTTTAGCACAAAATGGCCCGAATATATCAGTGCAGAGTTGATAGGGTTATTGATCTACACCAATAACTCAACATTTACTTGGCCGGGTGCAAAAGTTGTTTTGGCTCTTCAATAATTCACTGTTCTGGCTGTGCTACAGTACATTTCACAACAAAAACCTTGCAGGTCTACTGAAACTGTCACAAGATATTTTAGCTACAAATAAAAGCCCCAGCTGAAAGCCAAAAAAGCAAATGCCAAAGCTCCTTTTATTATTCAGCTACTGTGCATTGTAATGTATCACCTCTTCATAAGCACTTTTATTGGATCTTGGCTCCCTACAGAGAATGTGATGTTATTGGCTGTGTCTTTTTTCAGATATATGTCATTCAAAGAGACCTGAGAGGTGGGGACCTGTGCCAGCGACTCAATAAACACTGGCTGTACTGATGTTGCAATTCCTATTGATTGGCAAAGAGGTTGATAAGGGGAATTAACTAATGGCTTTGATAAAAATCCATGCTGTAAATGTCATTGTTAATAAACAATACTCAAAAAATATAAGTTAGCTTTTCTGTATTTCAGCAATATATCTCAAAAAGCTATGATAGGAATCCCATGACATTTAGTGGAGATTTATAATTGGTAATAAGAAAGTTTGTGACATTTTTCATAAAAAAAATAAACCAAGATCAAAGTCCCGAGCTGGCTCAGGAGTGAAACTTTGTCACGTGATGATGCCTTGGCCAGCTCCATCAGCTGAATGAAGAATATGAGATGTGACTGAACGCCCTAAAAGCTAGGAAGTGGACCTTTGAGTTCAGAATATGTTGTTACACCTAATGTACCAACATTTTCACCATTAGGGAATATTTTTAGCCGTAAAGCAAAAGTTCAGCATGTTGGGAAATTTGCTTTTTGTTTTGCTAAGAGCCATTGTGGTCTGGTGGATAATGCCATGTCCAACGCCACGTTGCTTTTACACTTCTGCTCTTGTACTGATCCAACAAAGGAGATATGATGTGTAAACTTGTGAACTTTAGAGATACTGGTGTGTGGATTTTGTCCACCGAGCAGTACGGTACGGTAGAGCTCAGTTCAGTACGCTTTCTTTCCGTTTCCACTGTGAAAAGTTGTGGATGTTGCCAATGGAACTGTTCCATGTCGTTCCCATTTTCGGTCACCCCTTCTGTTGGGGTACCCAGCACACAGATCTGGTACTAAAAGGTGGAGCTGTGAACACTGCAGTCCGTTGACTGGTCAATAGCAGACGGTCACTCTGCTCAGGGCTGAGTTGGGGCTGGTTTTGAGGCTTATGTAACCACTGTTCATACCATGGAGAGTTTTATGAGTAAACAGTAACTATAAAATGAAATGATGTTTCGCTGCCTGTCTCAGCAGCTGTAGACGGAGTTAAACAATAATTTAATTCACTTGACCGACTGCCGTCGACTTTTAAGATGGAACGTTAACTTGTAATGCTACTCAATGCATGAGGTGACAACGTGAATCAATCAACACACCTTAAATTCCATATGACAACTTCGATCATTCCTTTAGTTTTTATACGACACACACTTTTAGTAATGAGTGGATCTTCAAGCATTTACATATATATTAATTTCAACCGGGTTATGTGAACTGCATATAAGTGTTGCAGAGCGTCGGGCTGCAGCAACACTAAACCCCTGAGCTTGCCTGAGAAGCACTAAATGCACAAACCCACTATTCTTAAATATCCCACGGCGAGAGACTCTCACTGCAGCCTGTTCTATTTTGGTCTAAAAATGTCGGCGTGTAACTCCGTTCTGTGGACGATAAACGCTGGATGGAGCAGTGAGTGACAACAACCCCGCCCACATTTAAGAGGACCGTTTGTGGTGGAAACGCTAGGGTCTAGGTACCATGTCTGAGGGGTTACTTTTGGTTCCAAAGGTACCTTACTGAAAGCATTTGGTGGAAACAGGGCTCTTGAGACAGAACCCACAGCTAGCTGTCCCCTCCTCCCCATTTCTAATCTTCATGCTAAACTAAGATAAGCTAGCAAGCTGTTGGCTGTAGCTGGGAAATTAACAAAAACTGTAACTGTGTTGTGATTTTAAATCCTGTGGGTTTTTTATTTAAAGCCCCCAAATGAAAAAAACAAACAAACAAACAAAAAATGTTAAATTGTGGTTAATTCTGATTATATGTTTTCTTAATGGAGTGGTTGTAGTACCAGGAAGGTGTTGCTGCAGTGTCCACAGGAGACCCGGGCCCCAGCTGGCTGGGGGTCAGGACTGGCCGGACCAGGATGAACTGGACCCAGATTAATTATCCTCTTACTAGAAAGAGACAGACACAAAATGAGACACGCAAAGTCAATATTCACACCACAAACAACTCGAGATATTAGTGCAAACTAATAATCACAGTGTGATGTTGTGAGCAGACATTGCACTCTGACGGCGTGGAAAGGCTGATGACAGTTTCACTTTTTTTTTTTTCCTATTAGCAGCCAATCTTCT
Organism: Cephalopholis sonnerati; assembly: GCA_019142605.1. Classification (NCBI taxonomy): domain Eukaryota; kingdom Metazoa; phylum Chordata; class Actinopteri; order Perciformes; family Serranidae; genus Cephalopholis; species Cephalopholis sonnerati. The sequence goes on from JAGQAX010000010.1 coordinate 28,993,312, forward strand.
TATTACCACTCACACTGCTTTAATACGAGCAACTTCCTCAGACAACTACAGTCTCTCAGACTGATCAGACAGCAGCCCAGAGATGTGTCTGCTTTAGTCAGCATGTCTGGTTTGAATGCAAAACAGTGGCATTGGAGGTAAGCTCTCCAGAGTAATTTAAAGCAGGAAAGTGGCCTCTGAGGAGTATATACAACCTTTTGGCATCACTTTAACTGAATGAGTTCCTTTAAGTCAACTGTGATAAAACTGGGAATGTGAACAGTTGCATCAGACAGAAACATACAAAATCCCAAGTTTGTTTTTCTGAATACAAATTTCAGCATCTTGTCTAATTTTACGCATAACTGTGATACAAAATTCACGCTTCAAAGACAATGTTTTCGAAGAAGGTTCAAAGAGAAACTCATTTTGGGACCAAGATTTCCTCCTCTGTTCCTGAAGAGCAATAATATGCAACAATTTCAAACCAAAACACTGAAATATTCTTTACAGCTGCAAGGACAAAACAAAATTATTTTTTGCCTTGTGCATTCCTAACAAAATACTGAAACATGCAAACCCTAATTAGCTCTCAGCTTTATGTTCTGATCCGCACTGAAGCTGACAGATGATTTAAGTGTTTCAGATCTTTATGACAACAGATTGTGTGATGTACAGTTTAAAATTATACACATTTACATAGCAGCAGAAAATTAACCCCCCCACCAACAAAAAAAGATGGCTAAAAATGTTGCTCTTGCACATTTTACGCCTCAGGCATCAAAAGGAATCTTATCTTGGTTACCAATTACACTCGGCGGCGGCAGCATGGTTCAGATGAGCTGCCAAAGCTGTTCATGTTCAGTGACTGAATCAGCCTTCTGTTTTTTACAATCAAATCCCAACATATAGGCATCTGTTTAACCTGTAAAATGTGTTTTATGGCTTTTTGTTAGGCTCATTTCCTGACTGAATGTAAGTGAAACTTTTCTTTCCCAAACTGTATTTGAACTTTCAGCAACCCAGTAATGTTTTCTTTATGTGCTGGAGAATAAAAAAACAATACCACACAAGCTGCATTTGCTATATAGCTCATGGAACTTTTCCAGTTCACTATCACCTGTTTTTGTTTTAAGAAGACTTATGTGTTCATTTTGCTCCCTGATATTATAATATGAATAAATTTGCTAAGTGTGCATTTGGTTAGTGGCTATTCCGCCAGAATTTAGCACATAATTAAAGCACCTATAAGCTGGATGGTTTTATTTTTTCAGCTGCAAAGTGCAGATTGAAAATTAAACCTCACCCTAATACCCATTCCTGAACTGAATTTGGTCCAACAAAACACACAATACCTACTGTATATTACCCATACAGACGCCTCGTTCATAATACAGACTATATGCAGAAGGAAACACACGATGTGCTTGTTCTAATGAGGCTGTTATTTCCTCATCCGGCTCGCTGAGCACTGCATGTAAACTGCGCTGGGAGCACAGCCTTAATTGAGGGACTGCTGCTCCCACTGCACCTTGTTTCCTCTGCTTCACTTCTCTCTCTCACACAGACACAGTGTTCTTGCAGTATCACCCCCGAAACACACACACACACACACACACACTCACACACATACACACACTTGGAAAGAATTTCTCACCAATATGGCCGGGGACAGGCGATCCTCTGGGAAGTGACTTTGCAGATGAGCAGACAGTTGCAGGGGCAGCGAACGTACTTCTTCCCTGCTGGGGCATTCTTAATGGGCTGCAGAGGGAGACAGAGACACACGGGAAAGGAGAGATAAGAAGACAGCAGAACAATGAATTAGAATAGGAGTAGATAACAAGCCAATTATTCTTGACAGATGAGTATTAACCAATACTACATGAGGGAGAGAGGTATTCTGGGAGATATTGGAGGGGGCCATACTGCAGTCGCAGGTAAGGCGCCAAGGGACAGCATTCATGATACATCATGATACTATTAGCCAGAGGTGTAGACTCGAGTCACATGACTTGAACTTGAGTCAAACTTAAACTGAACAATTATTTGAACTGTACATTGAACTAAACATCGGAACATTTCTTCTTCACCATCTTCACCACCCTGGGAGCGTTTGAAAAACTTTTGCTGCGTGTCTTTCCCTCTCTCTTCCTTTTAGCTTTCCTACCAATTAAAGGCAAAATGCCAAAAAAATAATCTCAAAAAAAAAAAAAAAAAAACAAAACAAACTCAGACATTTTTGTCTGCTTTTCAGGCGTGTGTGTATGTGCACGTGTGTGTGTGCGCGCCCGCACATCGGGGCGGACCTCTGCCGTGCACAATACAGAGAGAAAAAGAGAATTGTAAAGACGTGACCATGTAGAAACAGAAATGACATAAATCATGTAAATAAGATAAATAACATGAGACTATTTAGTTTGTTAAATAAATAGACCTGTTCTATAGGAAAGGCAACCTTAAATGACTTCTGTTGTGATCTGGAGCTATATAGAAAATAAAATTAAATAAAATTAACTTGACCTTCAAGGGAGGGCGGGGGTGCCATTGGGGGGGCGGGGCACCCCCCTAATATAATGGTAGGGGAAACACTGGATGACTTTAGACTCAACTTGACAAAATCAGAAAAGACTTGCAACTCTGACCTGGACTTTAACACCAATGATTCGTGGCTTCATCTGGACTTGAGCCTTTTAACTTAAAAACACTTGATAACTTCCCTCAGCCCACAGATTAAAAAGTATGCCATTAAAAAATTTGCCATGTACCAATCCATTTCCCTTCATTTCCTGAGTCAGCTGATGTAATGATATTCATTCCAAGCAAGTCGACACTTAATTCTCCAGATCCACTTTGTTTGACTTTGCATCCAGTCAAATTGCAGGAGAGAGCCATGAAGAACAAATGCTATGTTAACTGAGCGCCATGGGACTTGACTTGGGACTAGAGAGCAAAGACTTGAGACTTGGTTGTGACTTCCACAACCAACATCTACTATTTGCACAACTTGTACTTAGACTTTCGGCTGAGTTTTTTTTATATACTTACCCTCACTGCTTACTGTGTTTTACTGTATATGTCAGCCTATTCATACCACTGTTATTACTGTTCATACTGTATGTATGTAGTGTTTTCATACTGCATACTGTTTATTGCACGTTCTATTTATTCAATTATTCAAATTCTGTACATTGCTCTGTACTTTGACTACTTTTTTGCACTTCTGGTTAGATGCTAAACTGCATTTGGTCATCTTAGTACCTGTGAAATGACAATAAAGTTGAAGTTAATCCACTGTTGCTGCTTCATGTCCCCTAACAGATCAGGAGCTGCTTGTTGCTGTTGAAATGGTATTTTGCAATATTATTAAATTTAAGACTTGAACTAACCAAGGAGGCACTCACTCTTTGCAATCAAAAACACATTTATTGTTAAAAAAAAAAAAAGAAAAGCAACAGCTTTATCAAGCAGTGCTTCCAAGGATAAAGAGATAAAGGCTTGAAATATGTTTGGGCCAGAGACTTCCACATGATAAGATCTGGTCCTATACTATAGGCTCTGACTGAATCTGAATATTTTTGCTGCTGTCTGCTGAGAATACACGAGCTAAATAATATCTCCGCACAACTGGCTTGATTTATGCCCAAGCATCCAATTATTTTCTTATAAAGTACATACTGTATGAGGATATTCTTTTAACGGCCAGAAGTATGTCTCGTTGGTGCAGCCTACTTTGCACCATCTCACTAGTTCACATAATACTGCAGGCTGAAATCAGTTTTCAAGGACACTGTTTGAGCTCCAACAGAGAATGGAAACTTTAATCTGTGTTCTACACGACTACAACCACACCAGTAACACCTTCCTCTGGACTTAATAGAATATCCTGCTGTCTGTCCTGCTGATGGTTCTCTCCACTGTGTCATTTAAGTCTGACTAACCAGATCAGATTGAGTCCTGTGAGTTTCCTGCTCCGTCATCAATTTCACTTACAACGGCTGTGGGAGTCTAGTTGCTATCTGCACTGTGGGGAGGGAGGCAATGATAGGGAGTGAAACTAATATTACAAGTAATCATATGGTCGATTGTCTAATTTGAGTCGCCTTTAGTTATTAAAATCATTGCCATTTAGACATGCGTCAGTGTTAGCATTATATTACTTTTAATGAAGTCTAATACAACAGTCCTGCAATAAATCCTACCTTTGTTAAAGATGTTACGTTTAGTTTTTGGTGAAACTGTTTTAGAGAGGTATTGATTTAACTATGTGGTCATTTTGGAGGCTGTAGATTGTGTTGCTGTTGAACTACATTGCTTTATACTGACAGGGGTTTCTATCATACACACATTTTTAATATTTTATTCTAACATGAACTATTTTATGTCTTAAATTCTCATTTTGTCTAATATTTGTGATTTTTTAAAAATATATTTAATAAGCATTGTTGGATGAAGCCCGAGACCCAAGATTTTCATTGAAAACAACTGCTTCTGTAACTGTGCATTTGATAATAAATAACTTGAAACTACCATTCACCACATTTTTAAATAACCTTCTCCACAAAATAAATGTATGACGTTCTTTGCAATTTAACAAGTCATGCAACTTTTGCTTCTGACGTCTTAAAACATAACGATTGCTTCTGATATCCTGTCTCGCTGCTATTGAGTGACTGGAAGAGAAAAGGAGATGCTCCGCCTCATGATTATAACCATTAACTGCGGTAAAGACAGTTTTTGCAACACAAATCAATGGCAGTGAAATAACTATTTATATTGTTTACTTGCAATTATTTGTCTTGATTGTCATCCTACCCCAACTGTCAAATTAAAGCTGGGCTAGACAAAATTGTGAAGTCATAATATGTCTAATTTATCAGGATAATTACCAATGGGGGGCCGATACAAAGAGGAGAGCCCCATTAACACCAATAAAGACCCTGTCGATCAAACCTGTTTTGCCTCCTGCCCACATTCCTGTACAAATCTTTGAAACTTAACATTGTGTCTGTATGATGCAACTCCCATCTGTAATGCTAACAATGCATGCTCCACACTAATTTCACTCTAAACCTCATCAGTATGGTTTATAAGGTTGTGTCCAGCAATCTATTTTTACACACTGTGTGGACATATTCTTGTACATATACATATGTTCCCTCCGTCTGCGAATTGCTCATATTGCCAGTTGGTACATCTGGACACATTTTACATTTCAACTTCCATCTGTACACAGATCTGAATCTCAAGAGATGCACACTCATTGAGCCCCTTTAACCTGCCAATCTGACGGTGACGGTTGTTGAAATTTCATGCTGTGCCATCTTCAGCACAACTCTCCACTTGTCTCACAGCATTTTTTCTGTTTCCCCAAGAGATTATTAATACTTAATTATTAAATTTACCTTCATGTGTTCAGCATTTTATAAATCAGTGAGGTAAAAGTGCAGCCATGCATCTTGAAATTAAATTCACATTAACTGATCAAATTAATTGGGATACCTGCAATTATAACCGAAATATAATGAGACCATTGACAAGATGACAGGCTTTCTCCATGTATTGTCTTTGATGATGCCGAAACTCAAGGTTCTTAAAATTTGGATCACTTTTTGGACCATTATGTAGCCCCTATCCTTCTGATTTTCCATCAGAATTTCACTCAGTCTTGGTAAAAACAAAATCTGACACTTTGATTTAGACTTCAGACTGCCTGATTGGGAAAAAAATGGCAAACATGTCTAATAAACTTACAGGTAACTCAGTTACAGCAAGTGACCTGTCATACTAAATTATTACTCAGTTTTATGGCAAGGGTAAATCTAATTTAACCTAACTAGCAGAAATAAATCAACACGTGCTTTTGGTATGATTACAGTCTAGCTGATTAATTTGCAGGGAGCTTACAAAATATTTTTTGAGCGTGACATTGCACAAGATTGTGACTAGACTTCATTACATCAGGAAGACCTAACATCAAACAGGCCTGACAGATCAGAGGATTCACGTTTAGCATTTCAATTCACATTACGTGTTAAATATTCATATCATATAACTTTGATTTATCTGTACTGCATTCACATCACAAACCAACAGCTAAACCTATTTGGAGGAGGACCTATAGCATCATTTACAAAAGTCTCACTGTGACTGTTTGGTGTATTTACAAATTTAAATGACATTACACTCATCTGACCAAACTTACATATTTACATAGGTAAATGCTCTAGGTTTTGGATGTACCAAATTACACGGGTTAAGAGACTTTGGATGTCCTAGAAAGTAATTTTTTGTTTAATACCATGAGGCTGACCAACTGATTTTTGCAAATCCAACTTGGTGGGCACTGTTCAAAGTAGAAATTCGTACAGACTGTGCATCTTTATAACCTGATTTACAGATGTTTTAATGATATTTAAATTCTATGTACAGTACATTTACAGGGTTTGCTCACCGGAGGAGTATTTGGGGGAATTACAGGGACTATGAGTGACCTCAATGCGAGCTCTGTGGATTATCCTGAGTAATGAGAATCCTGATTCTTGAAATAGACGCTGTTGAATTTTCATTGCTTTGAGCACCAAAAACTAAATTACATTACCTCTATTGTTTGTGTAAAATACCACCAAAACTCATACAGTATGTGGGTGGATGTCACTAATGGTTTATGAGAGAAAATATGTTTTGTGTGAAACAACCTTGTATTAGAAGATAGTGGTGAAGTATTTGTGGATGTGTGTGCTGCAAATGCATATAGTATATAAACAGACTGTGTGTGTTACATGTGGTCTTACAAGTACATAAGAAACCTACCGTAGCTTCATTGCAAACCCCGCACTTCACCACATGCTGGTGGATCTTTCCCTCCACAGAGATCAGGCTCTGACACACCCTGCAGGTGATAACAGGTGCGCTGCCACTCTCCGGGGAGGTGAGAGGAGAGTAGGGCGGGGGGTCCTCCCCTAGGAGCACTGAGGGCTGAGTTGGGCTAGGGAACGGAGGGAAGCCTGCACAGGGAGGGAGACAAGTAAGGGAGAGAGTGGTGAAAACAAAAGCAGTATGACCAGTGACAAATGAATGGATTGTTGAGGGAACACATTCGCAAGAGTTGCGTAATGGATTGGAAAAAAAAAAAAGGCCCAGTTCCCATGACAAGTAGCCTTTTACATTACGATTAACAAGATAATAAGATTTGGTCTCGAGGTGAACTGAAAGGAGCTTTAGAAGAAAAACACTTCTGGAATGCTGAGCAGGGTTAGGTTCAACAAATAAGAGTCTAAGTATTAGTGGGTGAGTGAGAGAAATCTGAGAAAGAATGGCTGAATTAAGTTTAATGGGTGAGGACAGTTTTATTTAGAAATCAAATGCAGCATAAAGTAGAAGCTGCCTGCTCTACGTTTCTAGCAAGCAGAGTGAATGACTGTGTTTAAAGCAGATGCTGGGAGCAAAACACAATTAGGAAGCATATCTCATGTCTCTCCATTAATCTGTTCACACACGGTCCCTCCCTGTGTGAGCTGCCATTGGTCGCAGCTCTCTCTTGCAGCATCCCTCAGCAGCCTCCATAATGACTTTCTCATATGTCAATCAAATCAGGTGTTCCTCGGATGCTAGCTAGCTAGGCGGTACAGTTATCTAGCTTGCTAGCGCGGTGGGCATCATTCAGCTGTTGAAATACATGCAATAATTTGTTTTAGTATATCTAAATAAAATGCTTTTTATTGATAATATCACTGAGCTGCAAACCTGAAGCTTTGAGCGTGGTTTGCCGGTGTTAAGCAGAGCTAGCTAGCAAGCTAATACATAACGGTTGCTAGGTTAGCTTGCTAGCACAACGCTGATTCCTTTCAGTCTGTGCTTCACATTATGATCGCTAAACAGCATATTTCATCCCCCGTGAGATGATTATACAGACATACTGTTGAAGCTAACATTATACCCTGCTCAAACACAGTCACGACAGACTGGTTCACAGCTGAGCTAGCAGGCTAACCAGAATGCCCTGTCAGTGGACGCTAATGTAAGCTAGGCTAATTCAGGCAGGAGTCGGGTGGAGGAGAGAGCACCATGGATACTCACTCTGTGGTTTGTTGGGCACACCGTAAGGCGCTGCACCGGGAGACACCCCACCGTTACCGCTGCCAAGAGCACCATCTCCCAGATCTGATAGTAACGGGGACCTCTCGCCGTCCGCCATACCGAGAGCCAGACGTGGGGAGGGGGGAAGTGGGAGCGTGAATGCAGACCAATACGGTGTTGTATTGTTGTGTCGGAAATGCAGGCGTCACATGATCACACCACCGCTGCTGCGGTAACGGAGCTCGGAGGTGTGGCACTGCTACCCGGGGATGCTCCCAGGACGCTAAGTATGTGTTCATGTCCCTGTGAAATATGATTTAATAATTATCCGACAGCTCCTGTTGTGTCTGTGCGAAGTTGAACTTATTCCAGGGATTTTCTGCAGGAATATTCTGCTTCACAACTCACATTTTAACAGAGGTGGCAGAGGAACTCAAAGTACTTACCTAAGTAGGCTAAACCAAAGTTACACTAGGGTGAAATATAGTTTGCTTAACTAAAAGTACCAACTAGTTACTTACCTACCTGCTTCAAAGTATTTTGTAAAACAATCAAACAAACAAACAGTATGGAGAATATTAAGAGGGGCAAATATTCATGCACATTTGTATAGACTATACTTTATAGATGGGGGAAACTAGGAACAGTTGCAACATGACAAAAAATGTCAAATAATAATAATAATAATTTAACTACTTGAACCACTATGCAAATATAAATGTAGTTGAACTACAGCCAGCTACTTTATAATGTAGTTAAACCACTAGTTTAATGAAATATAGTTCACATTAAAAAAATACTCAATTGCAAGTAAAAGTTCTGCATTCACAAAAAAGAAAGAAAGAAAAGAAACATGAACCTAAGTACATTATTCACAACAAAATGCACTTGAAGTATTAGATGTAAAAATACTAATAATGCAGAGTAGCCACTGTCACTGTTAGACGGCCCGCAGTCTACTGCGCTCCTCTGATGCCAACCTCCTGACTCCACTACTCAGGACCAAGTACCAGACCTGGGGTGACAGAGCCTTCTCCATAGCCGCCCCCTCCCTCTGGAACTCACCTCCCAAACACCTTTGAGACTGCGCTCACCTCTCCAAGTTCAAATCACTCATCAAAACTCATCTTTGCACAACGACTTTTACTGTGTGAATGATGTTGTGTGTATTTTATTGCAGTCTATTTATGACCATTTTTAACTACTGTAAAGTGTCTTTGAGTACCATGAAAAGCACTCTAAAAATAAAATGTATTATTGCTATTGTATTATTGGAAAGTTAATTATTTGAAATGTAACCACAGCATTAACCACTAATACTGTAACATTCAGTCCTGCAAACTGTCCAGTTTTTCCTTTCAGCAATGAGCAGTCTAACTGAAGCATTTAGAGGCAGTGGTGTTTAAATAGTTTTCCTGGGTGTGAAGAATTAATTGATTTGGCCACACTTTCCTGCTGGACACAGGGTGTTAATTGGTGATGTTTCACTTGGCTTCCTCAAATGTTATGATGTTGCAGACTTGAAAAAATTAAAATGTGGATAACACGGCTAACAGAAGCACATGGTTCAGACTTTTTCAAGTTTATCTTAATACGGTGCTTATGCCCATGTGCATGCTGAGGTATTGATCGCTGTAATCAAAAGTTAAAAGCAGTGGCACATACACTATTATACAACTACAGATTCTCCCCTCCCTTTTTTCTCTCCTCTCTTTTGATCTTTAGATTTGTTTCATGTGTGTGATTTTTTTTTTTTCATATTTTGTGAACCAGCGCACCTCAAATTGCTCACAGAGGGAGTATAAATGCTTTCCAACTTTCAGCCAAAGTTAATGAGGTCTCAGTGGCCTAAGAGTCAAATGAAGTGGGTTCTTCCCAATAAAAAGTGATGGTTAAAGTCACCAACGACTGTTCAGTATAAATATAGGTGTGTGAGTATTATATAAAGACTGATGTAAACCCACCCATTAAAGTATGCCACTATCCCAAATGGCAGCTATGTGTGTGATAAAGGTATTAGCTGAAAATGATAGGTGAGGCTTATTTGGGTTTACCATCTACAACCATCTGTGGTTATCTAATAATACAGCAATCACATAATACGACCATATATTTGTTAGAAAACCATATTTTAATACACATAGAATCAGAGGGGACAGATGCAAAAATACCATGCATTCAACAAACAGGTTATACATATCATTCCTCTAACCATCTCTTTCTGAAACACATAATCACTGAGTTCAGAGCTGCTCTGTCTTTTAAACACTTGCTGGCTGTTATCATTCCGTCTTAGGCCATGTTGATAAAATCCATAGGTCGTTTCATTAGCAGAGTCACCTCCAGTTCCTCCCTCTCACTGAAGAACTGAGCCTTCCCCTCATGGCTGTGGACTGGATGTGGGAGATGAAGACCCAGTTTACTGAGAAGAGGGGAGAAGACAAGTTAAAGAGACGACGGCAAAGAGGGAGTGTGCATCTGAGAGGGGAGGATGTTAAGAGCGGTGTGATACAGCAATCAAAGCTCAGATCATGATGTGAACCTCTGATTAAAAGGAAATGTCTAGAAATGGGGGCTTTTGGTGTGAACTGTTGCTGCTCTGTCTTAAGGGGATTAAAAAATGAAAGAGAACATTTTCAAAGCATCCCTTACTATTTTAGCGTCCGTAGATCAAGGAACTTTTCTTTTACATCCAGGACCACATCTGTTGCTTTAGTGTCTGGTAGTTTGATTTTCACCTAAGAGTGGGAGAAGAGTCAGCATCTTTAATTCTGTACACTGGCTGTGCACAGTTTCATCTTCACTTTTATTCAAAAACCAAACTAATTTTTAATTTGTATGACATTGCTCAATATATGTCATTTGCTCAGTATTGTTAACAGCCTTTTCACTTCTAATGTTGGGTCTGAAAAACTACTGATTAGCTTTGTTGAGCCTGAAATGATCTAGTTCTTAAAATGAATTCTCTAAAATCACTCAACACGTATCTTGCCTGATTGTGTGTCTCTTACCAGCATGGCTTCACAGCACATGGAGGATGGGTCCTTTCTGTTCAAGCCCAAGAACAGATCCTCTGTCCCCACACTCTGCTTCAGGATTATTTCATACCTAAGCACAAAGGTTGTACACACAATTAAAAATCATTTTCATATCAAACAGAATCAACAGGGAACAACAACAAACAGAAAGAAGCAGGCAGAAGTGTGAGGTCAATGCAGAGTGGAACATGTGGTGTATAGTCTCACCTTCTCTTGTACTTCTATCATTAGTTTCTAGCACAAGGGTAACCAAGGCAAGTATTAAGTCATAATTAAATATTGTTTCATAACTGAAAAGTTGTGAGTTAAACCCTTACATGGGACAGTTTGGCATTTTGGATTTAAGGCTCAAACTAAACAACTGAGGATGAGGGAAGGTGCAATCTTAGTTAAGAAAAGGGTGAATGTCTGCTTTGCCTTGTATTTGACCCCTTTATAAATCAGTGAACCCTTAGGTGTGTTTCTTTCTGCCCCGGAGTCTTACTCAGGCTGGGGCCGTGGGTCATCAAGATCATCATACTGGGAGCCCTCAGCCACCTCCTCCTCACTCCAGATATCTTTGCTGGTCTTCTTCACATAGGCAGTTGACTCTAAATAAACAGCAATACATACACATGTAAATACTGTTTGTACATTTCATCAAGCCACCAGAGTTTAGGACTTAGTGGTTACAGTATTTTTAGGAATAATGTGCAAGAAACTCAAAACATTACCTTCATTATCTCTTTTGGATGGAGGGCCAATGTTTCCAGGACCCAGGTGTGCACAAGCAGGAACATTCTGTTGGGATTAGCTCAGGTTATTGTTAGACAAATGAACACTAATGGCATGCAGTCATTAAATCTGCAGCCACTTCAAGGTGCTAATAACACACACACAAAAAAAAGACAAACTGAGATCAGAGTTAACAATATCTTACTTCACAGTCTTCATCATTATTATCCTGCTGAGTTGATAACAAGGCAGACAGAGCTTGTAGGTTCTGAACGGATGATACTCCAAAACACTCCATTCAGAGCAAAAATACTCTATTACTCCCTAAAATAGGCAACGGGTAAGACTGTACAAAACTATCCAGTAAAAAATAGCGTTAACATGAATGTGTAAATATAAAGCTACTGCTAACTGAATGCCTGGACTTTTCCTGTTGACGCTTTCCGTTTCCCTGGAGACGACTAGGCTGCCATGGGAACCAGTGACGTCACAGACGAAAAGAAACCCCCGAACACATGAATGAATGGGATAAATGAAAATTAGAAAGGCAGATTGTTTAAAAACGAGGCCGTTTAACTTCATATAAAATTCATAGTGATGGTAGACTACATGTTGGTATATTTTGATTAAAAAAAAACAAAAAAAATCTAGAAAACAGGTATATAAATGTTCTATATTTGGTATTTAATAACTGCAAAGTAACTTTGCGTGATGAGTTGAAACAAAGCACAAACATAAATCGATTTAAAAAATATACAAAAAATATTTTGGCATATATAGATGAGGAAAGGTTGTGTTAGGGGAGTGTATATTTATTTTGTAACACTGGGTTGTACTTGGACTGTAAATAAACTGGGTTTATTACTTGCTTTTTAATTGGGTGGTAAATAGACTGTGAATTTTGTATATTAGTTTTAAATAAAATTGGGAATTTGTTGAGATAATATATGAAAGAAGAAATGTAAGAAAGGGATAGGGACATGTAAGTTTTACTTTTGCCTTCTCTCATTTTGTCTTGTTTGTTTTTATATTGTGGATTTTTTTTTTTTTGGCTCGAAATAAAGTCAGTCATTAATTCAAAACGACAATATTAGCCAATTAAATATAGTAAAATGGGAGGATAAAAGAGAAATATTCAAGTAAAGTAACTCACAACAACACCAGTCTGTATTTTCCATCAATACTTGCCTTTTACATGACCTTTGAATTAAAAATTAATTAATTAATCAAATACCCTATTTCATGTGTATTTGTAGTTAATTAACAATCACTTGTGGATAAAACATATCTTTGAAATAGCTGCCCATTTATATTTGTGCAATCAAGCGAAATAAAAAGCGTTTGTCAAAAGTCGACTGCAAGGCGGCGTGATTATCGCTTCGAGTACTACTAGTCGTGTCCCTCCTCAGACGCCGTAGTGCATGCATGGCCCGCAGGGATCATGTTGAAGGTGACAGGTAGTGCAATGCCGGGAGCTGTGAGTTTGTTGCCGATCACCGTCCTCGCTGCTGCCGGTGACGGGGAGACAGAGACGCCCGCCCCTTTGCTCCGTGATGAGCTGTCGCTGTACACCGCTCCTCAGCAGAAGCTTCAGTATGTGGAGCCTGAAGCGGGTCAGCTGGAGCAGAGTGTCGCCACCCTCAGGAAGTTCACAGAGCCTTACACGGGTTGGTGTCAGGGCGCCTATAACAAAATTAAACCCAAAGTTCAAAGTGCTGTCCAGTGGGGGAACGACACCTATGACTACTTGAAGAACCCGCCAAAGGACTTCTACCCCCGGGCAGGAGTCATCGGCTTCACCGGTGTCCTGGGACTGTTTCTTGGCAGAGGCTCCAGGCTGAAGAAGATCATCTACCCGGCGGGCCTGATGACCGTGAGCGCCTCCCTCTACTACCCGGAGCAGGCTGCGGCCATCGCAAAGTCAACCGGAGACTCCGTGTACGACCGCGCCGTGCAAGGCTACGCCGCCCTGGAGAAGATGGTGCAGCCTCAAAGCAAAGCTGAAAAGGGCACTGACTCAGAGACTAAGCCCTGAGGATCCCCGCGTGATTCTGCAACAACTCAGCAATAAGAAATCATCAGCTCCTTATACAGCAGATTGACGTGTGCGACCTAGACAGGCTCTTATCTGTGTGACTCTCTCATGCCCACTTTTTGCACTAAGCTTCACATGTAACTCAGGCCGGGCATGGCCTGTCACGAGGGGTTTGCGACTTGAATGATTTACCTCTGCTTCTGATTTGAATGTATATTTATGTAGAGAATTAATAAAAATCACCTGTCTTGCTTTTGTCTTAGACATTTGTTGATTTTAGACTTTTCCAAGTGTTACCACCTTAATTGTGTCATTAAACCTGTCAAAACTCAAGTCATATGTAAATTGAGATTAATACAAATCAATTACAGTTGAAACAATGTTTCAACTAATTAATCAATATAGAAATAAACTATTTTGACTATCAGTTAATTGTCATTTTTCATGCAAAAATGTCAAGCTGAAGGTTGGTTCCAGCTTCATTACTGTTGTCAGATAACAGCAAAGTGAATATATTGGGGTTTTGGACTTCTGCTGAAGACACATCCTTGGGCTCTAGGATATTGTTATGAACACTTAATTTTTTTTTATCTTTAATCCTTTTAACCTTTAATTTAATGAGCACAGTCAGTAGTTGCAGCCCTAGGATGTCAAACATCATAAAGGCTGTACTGAAGGGGTTAACAGCAGTAAATGTGAGCTAATATGTGGCACGTGAACATTTATTCTAAAAGCAAGATGACATATGCAAACACCCCCCATCCCATAATGTTAATTAGCCATTTGTGAGAAACTAAATTGCATTTCCCAAAGGCAATGCCTGGAACCCAAGGGTGAACACTGTATGACTGTTTAACATCTTTATTCATCTCAGTCAAAAAAAAAAAAAAAAAGTGTACAAAAATTAAATATGAATCACTTCGATGAAATCCCCTCAGAGCAGCACCAGCTTCTCATTAAGAGCAATCTGTGCTTGGGTGAGGTTAGACAGGTAGGTCACCATCAACAGGTCCTGAAACAAACAAACAGAGCATTTAGATTTTGTCATTACAATCTTGTTATTAGTGAGGTAAACTGAGTTAATTAGTAACACATGTTTATGCTTCTCCAAAGGTGGTACAGGCAAACAAAAGTCAAGGATTACAAGGTCAGAAAGACAAACCCCTGACTACAGATGTAACAACTACTCCCATGTTCCTAAGACGACTGAGTGTGCTGGACAAGTACTAAGTAAATAAGTATAGGACAAGTGGAGCCAGGAGAGCACTAACAATAGACGCACAGTCTAATTGAATGTTTCCTGTAATCAGCGGGAGTGTGACAATGTGCTCAGAACAAGCGTCAGTGCAGTAAGCAAAAATATAATGGAAGGCTGAAGGAGCTGCACTAAAACTATCAGCAGTGATTACAAAAATTGTTTATATGAGGAATTAATGTACATGCAATTTTCTAGCCGACAAGGAGCACTTACGTTGATGTTGGAATTGAGCATGTTTTCAAAGTCCTCGGCTGAGATGGTGGGAACCTTGTTAACCAGGTCCATCAGGAAGCGGCCCACGCTGTTATCTGCTGTCACTTTGCCAGACTGAGACAGATCGAAAACCATTAGCTTTACAGCCACCATAAACTTGATTACTGCACAAATGATCTCTGGAGACACAACACATTGATACAAAGTGGAATAGATGGAATATGGCAAAGAAAACAAAGAGCAGGAGGTACAGCTTTATCATTTCAATACAGTAAGTACTTTCTGCTGCTAGGGATCTCTGACTGAAAACAATAACAAAAGGACAGACTTTGATGACGTCCCTAATTAGCATTGGATGATAACAGTCGCACAGGATGATGGAAGTTGCTGTCTTCACAGACAAGAAAAATGTCTTTAAGTTTTATAGTCATGTTTATTCATGTTATGTCATAAAATAGCCGAATATATAGCAGCATTAACTTACTAACTAAACGAGTCAACTATCCCGACTTTATGAGGCTAATTCAATTGTGGGGTAGCCACAATAGTTATCTGTCCTCAAAACAGTCATACTAAGAACAACTTTATGAGCGTACTGAACAGTGTTTCCCACTGACTTTGATTCTATCTGTGGTGGCAGCTTACCTGGGGGGGACACAGACCTTCAGTTAGCACCCTGTAGTAACTTGAAGTCAGCCTTTGCTAACATGGCATAGGGGTTTGATCCCCAAACTGCTCTGATTTCCCGCCAAATCAAAAAAACTTTCTGCTGCTGCCATTCCAAAGGTTAGACCCAGTGTTGCCACTGACCCCCGGCCCACTGTGATCCCCAGGCACTGGAATATGCACTGGCTGAATCCCAGTCGCTACAGCCGAGCTGAAGGTCTGTCTCCAGACCTGTGGCCTGCTCTCCCCCCAGCAAAGTAGTCTCCCACATATTGAGTGAGGCAGAGGGACTGCAGAGTGTGCTAGCTAGCAAGCTTAGCTCATTGAGTTTCACTCACTGCTTTTCTAATTTGTGTTCTAATAAACAGAGAGGGAGGGACAGCGGGGCAAGATGGGGCTAAAGGAATCAATGCACTGTGAACAGCATCATCGACATCAATAAATTAGGTCTCTATTGGATTACTGTTAATGAAAAAATGAGCTGTGTGGCAGACAAAATAGCTGTATTATGGTTATTTAGTACAGTTCTGTGACATGTGATTTGCAATAACGCATCATCTGACGTTTCCCATGTTTCTATTTAGAGCAACTAGAGGAGGTTAAGGGAATATGACGCTGCTGCTGACAGGCAACCAAATGACACAAACTGTCTTGAATACCCTCACATATTTCTCTGGGTTTGAACATTGTTGGAAACATGGTTACATATATCTTTCACACATATGGAGAAAAAAAAAAAAAAAAAAAATCACATCCGATTTGAGTCACGCTATCATTTCAATTGCTGCAATACTCACCAGCACATCGTCAATGTATGCAAGCACTGTTGTCAGCATATCCTGAACCCTGGCTGCAGAGCCAGCCACCTGGGACAGATCAGAGGTTAGCCCCTTGGTGCGACTGGGAAGGAGACGTGTCCTCTGCAGAAGGTCCACTGGAACAAACAGATGGGTTTGTTACGAGTACTGTACCACAATTATTAGCCAAGTATCAAGACAGAATTAGAGGAACTAATGTATATTGGCTGGCAGTTCACGGCAGTATTTAAGTTCTTTTAGACACGGCTTCTTCCCATGACAAATTTGAAAACAAAAAAATCCACAAATTTAATGATCACAGCTATTAAGTCAGGAAGCAGTTGTCTCCAAACAGTCATCTTCATTTAATGTTTGTATTCTTACCGCCTATCCTCTCTGTGTCATAGTAGACATACTTGACGGTCAGGGGGGTGAACATCACACCAACTGTCTTTCCTGGCACACCCATCTGCGCACTGTGTAGGAGATACACAAGCACATTCAAACACACATTCTTTATCTGTAGTTGATCACACATAAAAAGGAGAGTCTATTACAAGAAAATCAGCCAACCTGACGTAAGCGCGGATGTTCATCTTGCCACTCTGCAGTGCTGTGTCCATTGTCAGGTGAATGGGGTTGGTGGCCTCACGGCTGTAGTACTCGTGAATGAGCACTGAGTGTTCCGTGATGTCAAAGCCTGTGGCGTACCTGTGAAGCCAGATGTCACTGTGGTTAGAAAATGCTTTTTCCAATTCCATCTTAGAAATTTCAAATTTGATCTATTAACACACCATCCAACGATGACCTCAGTGGGTGACACCCTCTTATGGAGCTCATACATGTTCTTAGCGAACTCCATGTCCACGGCAACCTGTTGGCAGAGAATAAAATGTGACACACAGCCATTTCTTCACAAGGCAGTTATCCCAGTCTAAAGATGTTTGTAACAAGTTCAACAATGTTCAGGTTTGGCTTGTATTAATACAGAATGTAACCAACAATCTCTCTTTGTAACTTATAAACAATAGTACCAGTGCTTTACTTAAAAGTCCAATTAGATATGTTTTAAGTTGAGAAGAAGTCAAGGGAATTCAGGAATTGTGCAGAACACTTCATGGTTCATGAAATTTTGAGATGTCCAGCAATAAACTTTGCTATCTTGCATGACATATTTACCTTCTCCTGGACAAAATTCTGTAGATTTTTTTAAATGCAATTTCAAATGAAGTACCTTGTCACACACACAGTATCTACTACTACCAGGGATAATCATTTAAGTACAAAGAATCAAGAGTCAAGTCAAAGTTTTCAGATCAGTAACTTTTTAATTAAGTGTTTTTAGTTAATGCGTTCATAATCTACCTCTTGTGTCCATATATCGTTTGTCATTGATGTGACTTAGCTACTGCAGAACTACAATTTTCATTCGTGTAATATTAGTTTCTTAACCTAAAATACGATGACTGCGAGTAAAAGAGTTTACCAACATACCTCATCTTCAGACTCATTGTGGGGCACAGAGAAGCAGTTGGTCACCTCAATGGAGTGCTTGTCAATAGTACCTGAGAGGAACAAATGTAAGTGAGGCAGTTATTTAGCTAGCAGCCTTCGCATTGTGAGCTAGCAGAGGCTAAAATAAGGCTAAAATCATGACGAACCATCCGCAATGGCTAATGTCAACGCCAATAACAACTTTCAGTAACGGTGAGTGATTACATGTTATAGCAGTTTAAAAAGTATCCAGAAGGCTTAATGACTTGTCAGACAGTCAAAGTTTCCATCTATGTGATAATTTGAGCAAACAGCCAGCTGTTGCAAAAGATGTTTTGGCTTGCTAACGCTAGCCAGATGTAGCTAGCTTAGCGACTACTAGCCTGAACCAAGCCAACATGCGTTAGCAAGGAAGCTAACGTTAGCCAGCTATCCGTCACCTGTTTTATCAGAAGGCAGTCCGCCAAACAAATATAATAAGTTTCTGCTCACCCAACAAGGTCCCGATCACACGACTCGCTCCCTCATTTCTCCGCTCGTACGAGTCGCAGATAGAAGCGAGAACAACTGGGTGAATTTTCACCACTGGCCCGTACACCGACATCTTGGAAAAGGAGGACTGCTCACCGGCTTCAGTGAACACATATACCACCACCTAGAGGCCGGAGGCCGAACAGCAGTTATTGAATTGACGCTTATTATAATCAAGTCATTGATACAATTGATGACACATTGTTGCGCGCGTGACTGTATCTGATATCAAGAGAAGCTGTTTCATTAGAAAAGAAGACTCTGAAATTATTTTTGTATCCGGTTTTTAAGAAACTTGGCATAATAATTTTCTAATAGAGGAGCCAAAAATACACAAATATATTTGTATTAAAACAAAACCATATATATAAATAAAAATATAAATGACATAAGCTATATTATACTGTCTGTAATTTTGACCAAACATTTAATACGACCTATTTATGTAATTAAATAAAAAGGCCTTTGCATCTCCTCATCCCTGAACAGTGTGCAGATGCAGAGGGTCTGGCAGTCAGCGGAGAGGAGGGAGATGACTGTTGTTGAAATGAGAAGCGTCTGAGGCTGGCAGGGTTGAGAGGGGCTGGGCTGATGACAGCATCCTCCGCCGCTCAGTGGCTCCACACCTGACTGACTCCATCAGATGCACAGATGATGGAGCTCTCTGCGCTGCCGGGTTATCCTGTTGCCACCATTTCGCACGTCCACTGGCCGACACATGTTCTACCAATGCCGTGATAATTGCACTTGAATTGTTTTGGTTTTGCAGGAGTTCCCGTTTTTTTTTAATGCGTGATCATTCAGTGGATGGTGTGTTCGCTTTTTTACATATTGTGAATGCTGAGTGGTCGGATCGAGGTGGTCTTTGTTTTCCTGGAAAAGCGAGCAGGAGTGGACTGATGCTGCGTCGCTGGTAAACACCAGAAATGGGTGTCATCGAACCAAGGCTGCCAGTCGCGGTTCATTCTTGGACCAGATTTTCCTTCTTCTTATGATAAAACATCTGCCCAATCCAGGTGTTAAACATCTACAAGTTGCTACACTGAGCAGGTAAGATTTATTTCATTCCTAGCTGTCTGACATTAATCCTCAGGCTTTGCATTTTGCTTTCTGTAGCCTATTGGCTGGCTAACAGACACCCTTTAATAGAGGCTATTTCTGATCCATCCATCAGGCGTAGTGCGTCATCTTGATTGTCACCATCAGTCTCCTTTTGCGTGCATCCCCCAGTTTTCCAAATGGACGCACATCAGGGGAGGCTAAAAAGGACTGGGAGTCCATTTTACTGTGCTAATATGTCAGGGACACACTATGCCTCACTGTCCACATACACGTTTCAGGTTGTTAGATTTAAATGGGACTTATGTAAGAAATCCCAACAGGCCTGTAGCATAAACTCACCACATAGCAGTAAGTGCACTTATACAACACATGCATGGATCACACACACACACACACCTACCCCAATGCGCTTCATCAAACATGCTAAACAGTGAAAGTGGCTCTAATATGCATACGCCACACACTGCTCCTGGATTAAGCTACCTTTCAGAAGAAGAGATTTATTCTCCCTTCATGTCTAGTACCCAAGATTTACAATACTGTACATGATCATGTCTCTTTTTTGTTGCTGTTGTGGCTAATTTTGCATTTAACAGGGGTGAAATAATGAGACAGGCAGAGACACGTAGCCAGATCTGTAGGGCAAGCCACACAGAAGCTATAGGCCATGTTAATGTAGAAAAGGCAAAAGTATCTTAAGAGAAATTAAAGAGAAAGAAGAGCTGAAAAGCTCCTTAAATAGGTAGTATTTCTTTTTAATAAAAAAAAAAGCCTCTGAAAGAGGTTGTTTTTCTTTTCAAAAAATCATTTGTGAATTACTGTGACAGCAAAACAGCTAATCAATTACAGGATTTCATTTGATCATTGTGCTCTTCTCCTATGTTCCAGGCTTCAGTCAAGCAAACAAATGGTCCAATCAATAGCCTTTGGACAGAGTCTGCCATAGGGAGGATATCAATAACACGCTAATACACCTGACACACACACACACACACACACACACACACGGGCCATGGCGTTGGAGAACTCAGTCTTCCCCACCCGCCCAGACTCTCTCTCGCTCCCCGTGGAGGAGAAGGGGGAAGGGGAAGAAGTGGAGGTGGCCACCGAGGCCACCGCCTCAACCGGAGTCTTCAACCTATCTGAGGAGCTGGGCCATGTCGTCACCACAGAGACGGCGCCGTCATGTCCGCCCCTTGCCAAGGTCGGCAGGTCGTTCCAGGCCAAGCTGGCAGAGCGGGAGGCCACAGCCAATCAGACCAGGAAGAAGACCCAGGGGACGGAGAAAGAGAGGGGACGATTTGGGTGGGGTGAGTGACCCTGTATGTGACTTACTGTCCTGTATAACGCTGAGGTAAAACATGTTGTGGCTGCTTTCTATTCACTTCATTCAAGTCTGGAGAAAACTGAATGAAGTTTGCAAGTGTGGTATATATTTAACTCCTCCAAAGATTGGGAACTATTGACTGACTCTGGAGTCTGAATCAACGTTCTCTCTTTCCCCACTACACACACACACACACACACACACACACACTGCATATTCACTAAACTTCTGCACCTCCTCTTCCTTCACAACTCTGCCGCAATAGTTGTGAATCTCCTCTAATTTGAACCATGCTGCAGTGGTTCATGCCTCAGCGGTTTTGACAGTCTTGCATCTTTTTTCATTAGGCTTCTCCAGTAGCTCTTTGTTTGCTCCGGTTTCTATCTCCTCTTCACTGTAAATATTTCTGAAAGGAAAAATCAACCCTGAAAATTATTAGCACTGTTAATTAAAGGAGTGGATGTTCACGGTTTTTGTGTGAGGACGCCTGCTAAAAGCACTAAATAAGATCATTTTTACAACTAAGCCTTTGAAGCTTTCAAAATCCAAAACATCAATGGCAGATGTCCAGTTTGGTGTCACTTTCTCAAATAGCATGGACTTTTTTTTTCCAAGAGCTGTCAGTTTGTGCCAAAATATGAACATACAGCAGAAAGTGTATCATAGAAAAATAGACAGACTAACATTTTGGGCTACTCCTTTAAACCTTAATGTATGACTTTATAGGTTAAGTAGGATGCACACTGATTGATATCCATTGTTGTCATTGAGGCAAAAAACGGAATAGTCTGGCATTCTGCGTGTGTCATAATCTCAGTTGCGGCTGGGTGCACCCACAGTAAAAAGCCTCTCTACAAAGAAACATCATGAGTTCCCGTTAGGGTTGTACAGTAACTAAAGTCCAATGTTGTAGCTTTTTCTTCTCCGAGTGTTTGATGATGTTGTCCTGTCGTACCTCATCTCCTCTCTTTTCCTCACCTGTCTGTTTTCATTTCTGTTATCCCTTCTTCACCAGCCTGACTTTCTCTGAGCCACACTGCATCTCTCTAAGTAGTTCTGTCCCCTGGCACCTTCCTCTGTTTATCCTCCAATATCTCTCCGTGCCTTCATTCAACTCGCATCCTCTGACTGCAGTCACAGTTGTATCATCAAACAGCAAAACTTTTCAGAAATGTAGAAAGGCAGCCTTGTGTATGTTTTTGAAGTATTCTAAAGGGTTTTGTAAGGGTTTCTTTGAACATAAGGTTATGAAACTAAGACACCTGTGAGGACTTGTCTTCTACATTGTTTCAAGCATTGAAAAGCACCAAATCTCATGCTGCATGTTTTCTTCAAGAGCAAGATCTCCCATTTTTCAGTCTTGCATCTTTCTAACTTCTCTGACTGAGCTGTGTTGCCTCTCCTCTCTCGGCTGTTTCACATTGTACTCCATCAACCTGTCTCTTCACTAGCCCGGACTCGCCGTAAGAGACAGCGCTATGTGGAGAAGAACGGTCGCTGCAATGTGCAGCACGGTAACATGCGGGAGACTTACCGCTACCTGACTGACATCTTCACTACGCTGGTGGACCTCAACTGGCGCTGCTCGCTCTTCGTCTTCGTCATGGCCTACGCCGTCACGTGGCTCTTCTTCGGGGCCATCTGGTACCTCATAGCCTACTGTAGGTAAGACTGTTGACCAAAGAGGGTGGAAGAAGTTTATTTATTAAGATGTATTCAGTCCTGAGCTACAGAGGAGTCTGTATATTTTCACTCAGCTTGAACAACATTATTTTTAAATCCCAGTGACGATGAGCAAGATCAAAAGTCCTACAGCTCAAAATTATTTGATTTTAAAAATCACTTTCTGACATTGTTTCTTATCTGTGTGCCTTGCTTTGACTATGTGATTCTTTCTGCCACCGGGTATGATTTCCTGGGAAGACAAAGGTTTGATTCACTGCATAAAAGTGTTTCAACCATTGCGCAACCAAAACAGGAAGTGGATAGTACTTTAACTTTCACTAGCTATATCATTGTAAGTTATTTTAGTTACTATCCCCAGTAGCAGAAATGGCGGATGGTGGAACAACCAAAGTAACTGTGGGAAACAAAATGCTGTGTGTCCTGTGTTGCTGGAAGCATCAAACTCTGAGGGAAGTGATCTTTGCAACAGTGGCACCAACAATAACACCACCTGGAAATGCTTAGGCAGGGTAAAGTTGTCTGTTTCTCCTTTAAAGGAATAGTTTGACATTTTAGGGAATGTAGTTTTTCTCTTCTTTCCAAGAGTTAGATAGGAAGATTGATACCGCTCTTGTGTATGTATGGCTAATATGAAGCTACAGCCAGGAGATGGTCAGCTTTATTCAACCCCTAAAAAAAACAGATATAACATACTAGTTAGTGAGCTTTATTATTGTTTTTTTCTCCCCTTCAGACAGAGCGAGGCCAGCTGTTTCCCTGTTCACAGTCTTTGTGCTAAGCTAACTATCTCCCTACTGTTGTGTCATCCTTAACAGACAGGTATAAAAGAGTATATCAACCTTCCCATCACCTCTTGACAAGAAAGCAAATTATATTTTCACAAATGCCCTTTACTAAAATCATCACAAGGCAACACTACCTTTTTAATTACTTACAGATTGAGGGTGATGCTGTGAGAGAGTGACCAATATTTCCAGACATTTCTGCAACGAAAGCTAAAAAAGCCCCACTTTCCAGCCAAAAAAGCCGATGACAAAGCAGTATTAATATTACAGTGTATTTCATCATGATGTGTTACCTCTTCACTAGATGTGTCTGCTGGATCCCCGCTCTAATTAGCTAACGTATTCGTCTCGTAAAATCGTGACCTCTTTATATCAATTACAGGCCACCTTAAGCTGTGCCAGAGAGCTGCCGGTGTTATTGCAATTCCTTGGTCACCAACACAGGTCAATAAAAGTCATATATTATATAAATTACTTAACACCACTTTCATTAATTAGCTCTCTCTCTCATGCTGGAGCTGTATTAATCAAGGATATTAGCCTGTATAGCGAGTAGTTTGAAAGGAAGTCTGCAGACTCTTGGTGGCACAGGACTGATAAACCAGCATAGTGAAGGTGTCGTGATATATGACGGTGAGAGTGGGTTTTTGCAGCATCGAGAAAAAGTGACAGGATGAATGTTGGGTTAATCATTACAGCTAATATGAGGACTGCATCTTATTCGTTCTAAGTATTAGTTGAAAGGTGGCTGTAAATACAAAAGGGAGAGACGAGTCGTCATACATACATTTCTGCACCTTTGTTCTAAGAATATCAATCTTCTCGCTCTCTGTCTATTTTTCCCTCTTGACACCCACTTTTTCACCCTCCCCCCCTTCCCTTTCTCACACTTCCTCCTCCTTTCTTTCCACCCCAAGGGGTGATCTGGACCATCTGGAGGATGAGACGTGGACGCCGTGCGTCAACAATGTCAACGGCTTCATCTCGGCCTTCCTCTTCTCCATCGAGACAGAGACCACCATTGGCTACGGCCACCGCGTCATCACTGACCAGTGTCCAGTGGGCACCATGCTGCTGCTGCTGCAGGCTATACTGGGCTCAATGGTCAACGCCTTCATGGTGAGCACCTGGGCTGGTACATGACTGAGAGACGGGAAAATCATATTCAGATATTGGTAGTCTGTCCTCACACACAGTATTCTGATTTAAAGACTGTTAGATTTGCCATAAATGCTTCAATATCTTTTAGGAAACCTAAAATTGCAGGACATAACCAATTCGAAATATTCCTTGCTGTACTAACAAAACTTATCTAATACTTGTTATATGTTAACAAATCTATGTGCAACCATTAAACATGCAAGAGCAACCAGGAGGTCAAATTAAGGAAAATTTAAAAATCTTATAAAACTGATTTTCAGGCCTTTCTGAAAGTCACCTGAACAAGTTAAAAAAAGAAAAGTACATGTAAATACTGTTTGACCTGTGTCTGTTTGATTAGAAGGAGACCTCCTGTCTGTTCAGCAAAAACACAAATTTATTTTTCCTGAGCTTAAAGAGAAGAGTGTATTCATCAATACTATGCAGACAAAATGACACTAATTTGGTCCAGATGGAACGCTTCCTGAAAAAGAGTATTTACTATAAAAGTGCTGATGGGGCTCGTTTTTTCCCCACATAGTAAGCACTCTTTTGATGAGGATGAATCCACATACTGACATCCCAGCAGATTCATGTTTATGCATGTTTGCGAGCTGGAAACATGCCACATTAGCAACTGGGCTGTTTTACCATGCATATTAAAAAATGACTGAGTTTGAGGTTAATTCAAGTGTCACTACTGTGTTTTAACACTGAAAACTGGGAATGGCAAGCAACAAGCTTTGTTTGTATTCAGCACTCATAAGGAATGTTTACAGCTGTACAGTCTGCATCAGTGTTCATTATGAGAACAAGACATTGCTCAATCATTTTTCAATAATCCTCTGCTTTTCGAGTTATTGCAAATATTTGAGCATTTCGCACCCGCTCTGTGTGTATTTGAGTTTTCACCTCTGCTGTACTGACCCCTCCCTCCTCTTCACACAGGTGGGCTGTATGTTTGTGAAGATCTCACAGCCCAACAAACGGGCAGAGACACTGGTGTTCTCTAAACACGCGGTCATCTCTCTGAGGGACGACAAGCTCTGTTTGATGTTCAGGGTGGGCGACCTTCGGAGCTCCCACATAGTAGGGGCCAACATGAGGGCCAAGCTCATCAAATCCAAACAGACTCAGGAGGGTGAGACTACTAAATAAGAAAACTGATGATAGCACTGGTACATTTATGACTACAATTACTACTAGGATGACTTCTACAACAACCACAACTACTACTACAAATTGTACAATTACTATTGTTCCACTATGGCAACTACAGTATCTCTCTGGACTCTTTTCTTTAAATTAGTTGATTTGTTTAATTTACTTTCACTTTTTTAAATACATTATAAAATCAATAATTATTCCCCTTTCACTTAAGCAGAATTTGTATTCAGCTGCTTCTTGGATTAGGATCTGGAGGA
Source organism: Cephalopholis sonnerati (assembly GCA_019142605.1). Lineage (NCBI taxonomy): Eukaryota > Metazoa > Chordata > Actinopteri > Perciformes > Serranidae > Cephalopholis > Cephalopholis sonnerati. The sequence goes on from JAGQAX010000010.1 coordinate 29,019,540, forward strand.
TCTTGACTCACTTCCTTTTCCTCACCTCCCATTTTATCCTCTCCCTCAGGTGAGTTCATCCCCCTGGACCAGACAGACATCAGCGTGGGCTTCGAGACAGGGCGATGATCGTCTCTTCCTGGTCTCCCCGCTGGTGATCTCCCATGAGATCGACTCACATTCACCCTTCTGGGACATGTCGCAGTCCCAGCTGGAGAAGGAGGACTTTGAGATCGTAGTCATCCTGGAGGGAATGGTGGAGGCGACCGGTGAGGAATGGGTTAAACACTGTCGTAAAGTAATGAGAATGCAAACACTAAAATCATCCATCTGTCCCTGGTATATTGCTTTCCCTAACTTTTACAGGCACTTAAGTCAACTTGCAAGTCTGGCAGTTTTGTGCACAAGACGTATAAGATGATAAACATAAAAATGACAGAGCAGGATGTGATGATAACTTCATATGTTTGCATATTAAAAGAAAATATGGGCGATAGAAATATATGCTGTTAAAAATCCCTGTGCATTAAATGAATATGTGAAATAGTGACAAAAATAAATGTAGTTTTTTCATTTAAAAAAGATATTAAGGTACAAGCCTTATGAATAATCCCATTAATAATATTTTATTACTCAGGCATTTTATGTGATTTGTTGTAGATTTGAAATGATATTACAAAAAATATAACAACTTAACATTATTGCTTTGTATGGGAAATAATACCTTGCAATTTAATTTGACTGTAAAGTTCTAGAGGCCTCTATGTTGTAAGTGCATGTTTGGCTGCAACAACACGTACTGAGCATTAGGAAATTAATCTTGTAGATGCATACAACTGTCTGATATTACAGTAATACCATCACTGTTTTACAGAAAGCAAAGCCTGCCCAAAACTGTCCATTAGAAAATGAAATTCCCTTTTCCAGGATGTCTGAGTTTAGATTTGCAGTTTATTGTTTGAGAGCTCTCCATCTCTTCTCAGTCTTTTGGGAGGCTTTAAAAGCCTTATGATGTTGTGATTACAGGGGGAATATGCACATATATATATTTAGATATGAGTACAGAAGTGAATGCATTATACAACAGGGAACAAAACTGGAGTGATATTCTGAGGGATGTTCTTATATTATATGTTCTAATAACTTAACTTTAGACCAAAGGCACAGTCGTTCAAATCTTTGTATTGGGAGAAGATTAAAAGGTGTTACTATATATGCAACTAGGTGTCATAGCAGACAGAGACACAGTCTACACAGTCTATCCATCCCCACACCAGCTAATGTGTCTCAGTGAACACTCATCTGCCCTTGAGCAAGGCACTGACCCCTTATGGACTAACTCACTATTAGTCACACTTTGCTCTGGATTCAAACACATTTTAAAGCTCAAAACACCCCCCAGTCTCAGGAGGTTTTTTATCAAAACCTTAAGAGGTATGTGTTCACGGTATGTTGAGTGTGAAAATCATTCACAGCAGCTGAGCTACACCTTATCTCTGCTCATAGATCCCCTGAGAGATTACATATTTAGAAGCACAGCTTAACACCTATGTTATATTTTTTTTTTTGTTATACTTTTTCTTTATCCCCCTCTCATACTGTCTTATGTCAGATTCATTCTGAGAGGATAATATACTAAACTGTTCCTCACTGTTTGGCAGGAATTCAGTGTATCAGAGTTATTCATGATGCGTCTTCCGTGAGGTAAAGGTGGCCTCTCTGCCTACTCCAAATATTGATTCCCTTAGTCAGATCGCTGTTGAGTTACAAAGAAGTAGCCGACAGTCATAACTCGGCTGTAGAGAATAGTCATTTAAAGACAGCTTGCCTATTTAACTGTTGGCAACTAAATGGGTAAACTAATTATTTTAGAGTTTTGGGTGTGTTGCTTTGACTTTCTGCTCAGATTTTTTCCCAGTTATGTAACACGGCACATATTGTGAGGCACAATAAATGTATGTACTCATCAGTTTGCTTGTGTTTGTGTGTGCAGGGATGACATGCCAGGCGAGGAGCTCCTATCTTGCGGAGGAGGTGATGTGGGGTCACAGGTTTAGCCCGATGATGTCGCTGGCAGAGGGTTTCTTTGACGTCGACTATGGAGCTTTTCATCACACGTTTGAGGTAATGTCGTTTGAAGCCAGGGAGAAAGCACAGGTTGATGTAGGGGTGTTTGATTTGGTAGGGTTAAAAAATTACCATTAGCCTTTATTGAGTAAAATTTCTTCCTGAAACACTTCAGATTACTGAATTTTCTCATTTCTGTCGATAGGAGGACAAACAGTGTTGTCACAGTGGAGTGTGGTAGCAGAAAATGCTTCAGCATTTTAAAATATTATCATAAATGTCAAACTTTTTTGCCATTTTTGACTGCTGTTTTACAAATTTACCAAAACAGGCAAAACATACCAGTTCTTTCACCAACCACCAGCTACACTACAAGTGTCTGAGTGAGAAAACCTGGAACAACTCTTGCTGTTATCCCTATTCTTGTCTCCACCTACATGTATAACCAGCAGTTGAAATTCTCACTCTTTTTCTCTTGGGGTTGTTGAAAGGCATGCTGGGAAATGCAGGAACTCTAAGTGAAGTATTTATTTCATGTTTATTTTGGTAGGGACGTACATAGCACGGGCCAAAGCCACACACCAAAGATTTTATAACATATGCCTATCCCTAGATGAGCTTTTATATAAATGCACAAAACTCAGCAGGAAAACACACACAACACAGAGCATCAACAGTAAACGACTTGCTAAAAATCTATAAGAAGCACCCGATTTCACATGACTGCATGTTTGACCTTTCTATAAAACTGCTTCACCGTGAGTTTAAAATGATCCTATTCATGTTCCATTTAGCCTTCGGCTGGTGAGCTCCATATATTGATCCCCAAAGTAGGCTTTAGAAATAGAGGAGGCTTGTGGAGGAGAAAAGGGTAAATTGATCAAGTAAATTAGAACATTTAAAGGAATAGTTTGACATTTTTGGAAATACATTTTCCATATACACCCCCTCCTCCAAATATTCTTCTAATTTCAATTTGTTTTCCAGTTCAGAAAGACACAAGAGACCCTTGATCATTACTGAACTGCAACTGCAATATTTAGGGAAGCTGTTTTTCTTTGGGCCCCCTGCAGTCCACTCAGTGTTTTGATTGAATAGGTTGAAACTGTGATTTGATGCCACTCTTATTTGTCTGTTACATATGAAGCTACCGCCAGCAGCTGCTTAGCTTAGCTTTGCATAAAGACTGGAAACAGGGGCAAACAGCTAGCCTGGCTATGTCCAAGGGTAAGAAAGTCTGCTACTAGAAACTTCCTGGTGTCTGCGCTGTTTGCACTGCAACCTCTCTGTGATGACAAGACAAGAATTTACACTCTGGTTTTTGTATGAGCTAAACATAGAACAACCAAAATTAACACATTAACTACTGAACTTTAGTGTTGGTAGGTGGATTTTGGTAGGCCCAGACAAACCAAATTCACCAGATTCAAGGCACAACTTGGCCAGTTCTCACATTAACAGCACTTCCTGATGTTTAAAGAAAAAAAAAAAACTTACCATGTGCTACCAAACAATAACACAAACAATTACCGACCACTTCTGCACATATAGCTTAGCGGCTGTATAACATAATCTTACCTATTATAACAAGTTTTTTTTAATCTTGCCCTCTTGACTTTAGCCTATTGTTTACTTTCCTCACTCCCGTTTCTCTTCTTGAGCACTGAACTGAACTAAACACAACTAGTGCCAACAGTGCAGGACACACCACAAAAACTAGGGTGACAGATGCTCATGGATGGCCGACCATCGGCTTGGTATGTCAGGACCCCTACACAGAAGCAGGCTTCAAGCTATGCTAAGCTAACCGATTGTTGGATGTAGCTTCATATTTACTGTACAGACATGACAGTGGGGTCAATCTTCTCATCTAACTCTCAGCCTAAATGCAAATAAGTGTATTTCCCAAAATGTAGAACTATGTCTTTAACTTATTCTTGCTCATCTTCATCACATGGACATCTAAACTGAGACATTAGTGGTTTGACATCATATGTTTCCCTCTCTCAAGGTGGACACGCCCGCCTGCTCAGCAAGAGAGCTCTCATTGGCTGCAGCCAGACTCGACGCTCACCTCTATTGGTCCATCTCCAGCAGGCTGGATGAAGAGCCCACCCTGACCAATCAGACGGCCAAGCAGCCGGACAGCAGCTCGGCCAACAGCAAAGGAGGGGAGCCAACCTTCATCGTGGGAGAGATGACGGACATCCAGGAGCAAACAGGACTGGGCGAGCTGAACGGCAGCGTCGCCACCGACCAATCTGAATCAGAGGCCTAGAACAGAGAATGTTTACAAAGACCTTAAGTATATCACCACGTCACCACAGTTAGTGTTTGCAGATCTTTTCTTTCACAGCAGATGAGTAGTTTCATTAGGGCCAGTTCTACAGTATATGCCATATCTTATGTTGCCATATGGAAGAGTTTATTTCTTGATATTTTTTGTCTTTTATTTCTATGTTGATCTTTGTTACAAGTGTACTGTATGTGTGCTATCTTTTTTTTTTTTATCTGTTGTGTTAGCTCCAATCACCCTTGCCTATATCTACATTTAAATGACAATACTATGCTTTAGGTGGGGTCAACAATAGTATATCCTGTGGACCAAAGCAGAATGTTGCAAAAAGATGACAAGGTGGTTGTTTGTGCAGAGTCACGTGTGTGGATTGTTCACATTTAAAATAGGTACAGTGCATAGATGCTTTATTTTTCACCTGCGCATGAATATCACTAGATGATATTGAAGTATAGACTGAAATTGTAGTAACCTCAAATTTCTTTAGAAATGCAAAGATTGTTCAAAGGTTTATTGTTCATCAATCAGGTGTTAACAGGGTGGGAAAGTAACACCAGCCCACAGCCGCTGGTATATTTGTATACTCTGCTACAAACGTCATTTGGCAACAAACCATCATGTGGTGCTAAGAAATGTTTGAAATATCTATTTGGCTGCCAAAAGATTCTAAAAGTGGCCAGTGAACCATAGAAAGTGGACAACAAAGCTGGTTTCCTGCCCTGGGTGGTTTCTTATCTTCTGTAGGCACAATGTATTCTGTTTGTTTAAGAGTAACTTTACACAGCAGAAAGAAAATTTTGGCTTTGTACATTTCTGAAAACTACGGATACATTATATTTTTACCTTCCATTGTTATCACATCAACATTTCTTAAGTGAGGTAGTATGTGAGCTGACTTTGTCATCTGGAGGTAGTGGGGATGGTGGAGGGGGTGTCACCTAGGATGAGGTGCTTGCCAAGATGCAGACCACTGTTCAAGACCACAAACAACAAAGCTGGTTGTTTTTAGTCATCACTGCATTTCCAGCAGCGACCACCAAATATGGGTGTTTTTTAGTGACCCGGGGCTGTGTTTCCACCGGGGATAGTACCACCTAAACGCACGTTAACCATAGCGTTGTTGAAACATAAAGAAAGTTTTGACACACATGATGTCCACTACATAATAATGTATAAATGTAATGTATCCTTGGTTTGCAGAAGCGTACAGTGCCAACACTTATTCTGGTGATTGGGTTGCTTAATCAGGCTGAAAAGCAGTGTTTTGCTGCAACTCCTGGTTAAAAGTTTCAAAACTGTTTAACCTCTGACCATGCCCAACAGTGATGTCATTTAGTCCTGTAGTACACCTGTACATCACTGCTGCAAGGTGAGAAGTAAAACAAGATTTAAGTTACTCTTTTATAACACCGGTATGAATTTGCTGACATTCCTAACTGCACTCTCACATTATGGTGACTAGGGGATCTATCTAAAACCTTTAACATAGAGACAGGTTAACACTGGAGTGTGTCTGTGGCTTCGTTTCACATACGACGTGTGTAGCACATGGATTATCTTTTGTTCCCAGCCAAGTAGAAATTAAAAGCACAACAGTGTCCTGCTCAGTTAAGCCCAAACTCCTGCTTCTGCTGCTGTGTATATATGTGGCCATTTTTACTTGATGTTTTTAATATGTAATATAACACATCAATTAGAATTAATAAACTGCAGTATATTCCAGAACAACTGTCTCAGATGGTGTGATACTCTGTGGAGGGGCCACATACATAAAAGCACGCTATATGTACACACAGTGCATACTGAAGCACTGAAACTGCTGAGCTGAGCGACATTACATGTTCGAGATCTGATGTGATAAATGTGTCAAGATGCAGAAAATAGGCTTTCTACTAAATCATATCACTGAACGTGGACTAGATTTTAAATGTAACATACAGCAAAACACCTTTTGCTTTCTCTTAGAATACTACAATACAGTAATTAAACAATATAATATGCTGAAATGAAACCAGGTACATTTAATTAACTACTGTATTTCTGTTTAATGCTTCTACCTCATTAGCATTCAGAGGGAGGCATTGTCATTTTTACTTCACTATATTTATTTGAAAGCCATAGTTAGTTTGCAGAATTGCATCATAAAAGTGAGGCTTACAGGGAACCAATCGAAGCACCGATGGTGTGATTATTCTATAGCCATTACATTGTGCAATCAGCATTTACTTGTACATAATAATTATAAACACAAGCAAAACACTTGCCTATTCCCACTTTAAATCAGAGCAGCAATAATGCAATAGAAAAATACTTTATTATACACATTTTATTTAAGGTAAACTATCAAGGTTTTGACAACAAAAAGTACTTAAAGTATTAAACGTAGAAGTAGTATTTTCTCTAGAATGACTCCTGTCAGTGTTATATTAATATATGACAGGGTATTGATGTATTTACATATGAGAATGATGCTAATACTGTAGTTGGTGGAGCTGATTTTAACAACACTGTATACAGCTTTTATATACAGCTGGGTAGTTCATTCTAAAACAATGCTACATGTTTTTAAAGTGCAAAATCTGAATATGAAAAGTAACTAGTAGCTATCAAATTAATCCATAGCACAGTATTTACCTCTAAAATGTAGTGAAGGGTGAGTATAAACTAAAGTTAAATACAAGTGCCCCAGAACTGTACTTAAGAATAGTACTTGAGTAATGTACTTCGTCACTTTCCAACACCAGTGTCAGCTCCATCTATCTAGTGCGTGATTAAAAAGTGTGATCATTTGCTCAGCCACAAGCTTAACACATATTTGTGTCCTGATTTTGTATCAGTCAATCACGTAATCAACCAATCAATCAATTAATCAATCAATCAAAGATTACCAATAGAAGCCTATTTCACTAATGGCCCATGTTTAACATTTCATGTGTCCCACAGTACCATGTGTCTTATTAGCAATTCCAGGCTGGATATCAGCACCAGGAGAAGTCAGCATATTGGGTTACTAGGCAGAAACGTGGCTTTAAAAAAAAAGAAAAAAAAGAAATGTCTTTCTCTGTCTTGGCTGCTAGATGGCGATAAAAATCCTACGCTTCCTCCTCCAGCCAGTCACACAGCCCTATTGGTGTGTAATGAGATGGGGTCCCTGTCTCAGCTGTCTCCTAGGCAACCGGGGCTGGGGACAGGGAGAGGGCAGAGTGTGCGTGTGTTTATGTGAATGTATGTGTGTGTGTTAATGTGTGTTTGAAGTGGACCTTCACAACTGATAGGGGATCTTATGAGGATTGTCAGAGAGTTGATGTGACGTTATAGTTTGATATTTGTGTAAGAACAGATGATGATGATGATGATGCACAGCAGTGACCTTCAGGTGGAAAAAACGAATGCCCTTGACATTGAAAAATAAGTCACCAAGGATATTGATATTTTTTTTACCTATCACAACAAACATGTATCACACAGATATGAATGTGGAGTTTTAGTATCTAAATAAGTCATTTTTGGACAGGATGAAATTTGACAGGCTGAAGCATTGATGTGTTTTCTGGAGTCCATAACTCTACAGAGACAAACAGTTAGCTTCAATATAATACTAACGACATCTTCAGCAGATATGACGTTGCTTTTAGCTTTCACCTCACGTTGTCTGAGATGTCATAACCGGAATCAGACATGCTTTGTTTGGGAGTGAGAGGCTAAGTGCAAGTTTAATAGTTTCCAGTGATTTTCAGCTCGCCCCAGAGTTGAACCCCATGTGCCATTTCCAAGTTCTAATTATGATTTTAATGAGAGGCTGTTTTGCATGATCCCCGCTGAGCCGAAATCAATGTTTCTCTTCATGGAAGGAAGTCATGACAGTCTTGTTTCAGTCTAGGCAGACATTGAAAGCAGGAGAGGAAAGTTTGAAAAATAGAGGAAATAAAATATCACCTACAACACACTGACCACGAGTTCCTCCAGGACAAATACAAAAGTTTTTAAAGCTTTCAAACTAGTTTTTGGAGCACAAAACCCAATTATAGTAAACACTGGAAGCTGTTCTGAATTTGATTTTAAAGGTACACTATGCGGGAACTCTCATAACTGTTTTTAAACATGCTCGCCAGTGAAAGTAAAAGTAAAAGCTAAACCAAGATTCACTCTCGTTTGGCATCTCTCCTTACTATATGAGCATTTTTTACAGTGTTATGTTTCTTGGGTAACTGCTGCTTACTGTGTGGCACTTGCTCTCTAAATTTTTATAAAGCTCCGACCTCACCTGAGTGCTGTGCGGGTACACATCCACAAACGCCACAAGCACCAAAAATTAGAAGAAAATAAGACAAAACAGGCAGAGTGCAGACACTCTGCAGATAAATATGCTGCCATGCACTGAGAGTGTGTATAAGTAATGATTGAGAGAGACTGCGCCTGTATGAGTGTATACATTGTTTTTTTGTAACTGCATACTATATCTTTAATAAATAAATAAATGCTCTATAAACAGTAAAATGCAGTGCAAAATCTATGGCACTGGCAATTTTATTGACAGCTTCAAAAATACTGGATCGCTATTGGGTCATTATTGTATAGTGATATTACAGTCATGGTGAACATGAACGAAGTGAAAATCATTATAATAATGTGCTTTAAAACTGTAAGTGGAAAAAATGTGATTAAAGCTGCTGTGATCAATATTTATATTTAATGTGAGAGGGATCAGTCACTGATGAACACACAAAGAATTATTATCTAAATCTGCAGCTCTCCTCAGCTCTACAGAGCGTTTTAGGGTCCTTAAGCTCATTGTTTTGGTTTTAGGGTCTGCAACTTTACTGTTTTGCTTCACTCTCACTGCTCTCATCAGTGGTGTTTACAGCAGCAGCAGGCAGCTCAGATAAATCCACTGTACATTACCTGTCCAATACAAATCATCTGAGAGATAAAGTTAGCAACTGGCTTGTATACACATGGAGGGCAACGACACAGAGCAACATTAGCATTCATTTGTAGTTGTATTTCTGGCCTCTAACTTTAGCTCTGTTTGGTCGTCTTCTGGCTCTTTGGCCGCTGGATGTGTAACTTAGGCCCCGAGCAAGCTCGCTGGACTTTGAAGCCAATTTGACACTGTGGCCAAACTGTGTAACTACAACTTCCAGGTCCATGATGTGATGCCATTAGCAGTGTAAGAAGAGTTACTTTTAAAACGTATTCCACTACAGATTACAGAATACATGCTCTAAAATGTAATTTGTAACATATTCCATTGGATTACTCAAATTAAGCATGCCTCATATGAATTTTACACCATGTCCTTACAGCAAGCGAGTGTTGCTCTCTGTCCACACTAATCCATTAAATATGCACTTTTGTTACATCATGTAAACAAACCATGTATGGTACGCATCAAATTTGTGCTCAACTGGAGACATAACTACATGAAAGATGGCCAAGTACTTGCTATCATTCCATATTTATAGTTTTTAAACAGAAAACATGTGTTGTACTGTGATATTTACCGGAATGACATACAATATAGCCAACAGCAAGTTGGTTGTTATTAGCAATGGCCATTTACCAGAAACGTCCTTGTGATCTCCCTCCAGCCAGCTGCCACCTTATTTAGGTTTTTGCAGTGAAATGAGGAGGTGTTGTGTGGATAACTCCTCATTTCAACTTCATGAATCAGCCGTTCCTCGTCCATTGCGGCACTTTTAAAGCGAGCCACAGGAATACATAGAAACAGGACTGCATTGTTTGGGGTCAGTTGGAACACTGTAGTGGAAAACGATGCAATCAAACTGATGCTTGCTCATGTCACATTCATGTGACATGAGCGAGCATCAGTTTATGGTGATAGAGCAAATAAAACAAATAAAATAATCCTTTTAAGTTATCTTTTTTTAAAAGACAGTAACTGTATTAAGAATACCACCAATTTAAACTGTAAGGGAATACAGCTAGTTATATCTTATATTTTAAATACGTGACTCAGTTACTTGTATTCCGTTACTCCCCAGCCCTGGCAACTGGGCCTGAGAAGACTTTTTTTCCCCACAGACTTACATTTTGAAAGAGACGTCTGTAACTCAGTGAACCATCTTTTTTTTAGCATTACAACCGTGATGAAATGATTCATTTCACTATTGTGGTTTCATCCATTTGGTCTGAAAACATTTCAAAAGTCTAGAAGAGCTGCATGATTAAATTATTTTATCCCCATTCAAGTGAGTGGAGGATTAAACCTGAAATAGCTCAGCCAGCAAAATATCTCTTGCACTTGCTGTATGGGCGCAGCGATGCTGAGAAACTGTGTGATGTTACACCTGAGAAGTCAAACTTTTCTTGGCTTCATGCCCCAATCAGCAGCCTTCATAGGAATGAATGGAGCCTGTATCCACTTCCCTTACATCCATGGTGTAAATGCTTACACATTTGCTAAATGATACTAAGGTGATCAAATGTCAATGTTGTGTTTACAGCTTTTGTGGCACTGTTCCCAAGTGGATGAAAATGCATTTCCTGTTTGGAATCCTGTTAAGAAGGTAAACCAAACAGCCCAATACAGAAATACAGAAATATGGAAATCTTTGTGTTTCTGTAAGTAAGGAATCTGTGTGACAGCTTAGACAGAACACTACAGTAGGCATACACTGTACATTACATGTCTGTGATTTACAAATATCTCCTGATGCAGTAAATCCCACACCTTGAACTAGCAGATGGAAATGAATATTAAGAATTATTTCTACATTCAGTTATGGAAATGACCTCATGTACTAGTGACTTCTATTGTAGCGAAAATCATTTTAAGTTCAAAGTACTGGACTGATTATTTTTCCTGCTGCTTCTAATTGTCCAATTTCATGACCGTTTCCTTACTGCAGGAACCACAAGGCTCCACTATAACTCTGTAACATGGCTACTAACCCTCCAAAAGCCTCAAACAACCTCGTCAGATCTTTCTTTCCTTCTGTAGCACTGATGGAAAAAACATGCAGCAACACCTCCTGTATGTGTAATGAGTTCAATCTAAAGTGAGATATTCACCTCCGGGAAACAGATGCTCTCAGAATAAGCACAATTAAAGCACAATCTTCAATTAATGCATGGAATTGTTTTTGTCTTTGATTTACAAAATCTCAAACCATATTTTTTCCAAGAGGTGTAAACAGAAGTTCAATATCTGATACTAGAAGAGGCCTCCACACCTCCACAGTCGTCTTGTGGCTTTTTCTTTCACATGTATATGAGCCCTTTAGTCGAATACTTTTAAAGCAATAAATTAAGAGCAAAGGCCTCCACTCAGTAAAAGTCAGCCTGCCATGTGAAGTAGAGCAGAGCTGATATAGGTGTTAGACCACCCAGTGTAGCATGCAGCAGACTACACGACAGGCCATGAAAATGGCAAAGTAATCTTTCGTCTGTAAAATGACATGATTCGATGTTGCATTGCCTCAGCGGGCAGATATAAACCACAGACTATTTCTAAGTACATCTCAAGCCCAAAGTCGGTCATGTCTCCGTCTAGAGCAGGTGTAAAGGTGATCCAGATCAAACCCCGATCAGAGTAGAGCGAGTCTTACATAAGATAAAGACCAAACATAAATGGAAATTTCAACATCTACAATTCCATGACACTTGGAAAATTCAGTCTTTTGCTCAGATCAGGCCATGATGGGGAGAAATATCACAAATATCAATTGAATTATCAGAATAAATGCAGAAAAAGTAGAGCAAACATCCACTTATGGTAAAGACAAGTCAGAGTCACATCCAGCATTAGACCAAGACACAGCAACTAAAAACACCATCAAAAGTGAACAACGACTGTACTTAACACCTTTTCAAGACAGAAAAATTATATTAGTGTTAAAGAAGCTGCTAACTAATAATTCACTGTCTCTTAAATGGTAAAAAAAAATTCTGCCAATACTGACCCTTCCTATGCTCAGCCCAGAGTCAGGCCTTTACTTCCCTTCAGGCTGTCGTACTAAAACAGAAGCACTATAAGGCACTATAAGGTACATGAGCGTCTACCAAATGGCATATGTTATGTTGCCATAGTGATGGGTATTGCTGGCAGTAGCTTGACAGTATGGCAGGAAGCAGGAGAAGAGCTGATACAGTGCTCTGTGTTCAGCAGGTTTTCCTAGCTGGCAGTATTTAATGTGACCAGACCGACACAGTGATAGTGCACAGAGCGGTGGAATTTACATTTTCTAAAGCTCCTTACAATCTGAGACAAAATGTAATTAGTTTAGGTGTAACAACACATAGACTCTACCTTTATACAATGACAAGTTGTGTATGACTGCGCTTTTTAACAGAATGTGAATATTGTACAAAAAAGACACCTAATGAAAGAACACAAAGTGGTAACTGTACACTTTACTGTTTTGCTCAGGAATGGATTGGCCTTTGCAGGGTGTAAATCTAAATCTAAAATTGACCTTCCAGTTAACACATGAAATGACAATAGATTATTATGGTTCACTGAAATGGATAGATCAATTTAAATGGCATTGATTTGCACATGAAATCATGGAGGTCATCTTGAAGTCCATGGAATTTACCTGCTAAATTTCCTAACAGCTGTCAATAAGGGTGTCTCAACCTCTGTTGTGTTACGGGCATAGTCTCTGGCATTCCAGTAAAACTTTCCCTGACATATTTATGTACTTTACATCCTGTTTACAATATGTTGAGTTTGACATACAGTATATAAGTGCTGCAGAGTGGCTAAAACAGTTCAGCCTTGTGGTCATTCTAAGCAGCATGTGGGAATTTGTTGCTGACTCTAAAACTTCCTGCTTTATACAAACTGCAGAAAGTTTTGATCATGAAAGGTCAGTTTCTGACCTCTGAATCAGTAAGTGTAAAAAAAAAAAGATCCCAACCCAAGTTGCAATCACTATTTTTTGCAAAGCCTTAATCTCACAGTCTTAATCAGAAAAATGCTGCTGAAAGGTTTGGAGAAAAAAAACTAGTGTGTCAGTTTAACCAACTGAGCAATATCACCATTAATAAATCACAATTATCACTTTATATTCACATTATTACAGTGTCAACTCCACGTCAAGAGTAATCTTATATAGGTTATTTTGATAAAGGAAATCCAACAAGTTAGACTTGTGGATGTGGATGTGCATGCTCACAGGCACTGGTTCATATTTTTTAGTGACAAGTGGTTTGGCCAGCACAGGAGGCAGATAAAACATAGAAAGGTCATCAGTTAACTGGACCAGGTAGACAATCTGAAGCGGAGATTGAACAAACAGCATGCAATCCTTTCAGCTTTTCAAGGGAAATACTTAACTTTCCGCACACTGCCTGCCTCTCCAGCAGAGTGAAGCCACTGAAATCATGTTTCAACTACAAGAAAGATATAAGTTTGATGTGTGATAATGGTGTGAAATGGCTTCCAAGTATAGCCGGCACAGTCAGGCTGATTATTTGCCGGGGTTCAGACCTTTGAGTCCACTCACTCCACCAAGCTGACTGATTCGTCTGGCATCATGACATGAAACAGCGCTTTCTTGGTTGAAGAAGCAATCGCTTGCAAGTACACTGCGGAGGGACTAATGATTAGCCAATTAGAGCCACAGGCAGGACTAACGCCATTGTCAAGCTGTTGTCAAGCTGTGTGCTGGAACCAATAAGGAGTAATAACAACAATGGTGACCGCTACATACAAGATAGACGCTGCTACCTAGACAGCATGTCTCCTGAATATCGCCTGACATCGTAGTTTGTTTTTACTTTGCTCCACTCCACTCTTAAGACCCTGGTAAAAACAGCTTGTTGGCATGACTGCGCATCAGAGTGGACCAAAAATGACGTTAGATTCAGGCAAAAATGTTGGTATCTAGGAAGTTTGTGAAAATTGAATCCCCCTGACCCATTAAAATGGGTTAGAATGGATGCAATGTCGGACTGAAAATAGTACTGAAGTGTAACAAGTTAACAATTCAGGCAAGCTGATTGTAGCAGAGTGTTAGCCGACTTGGCATAAATGTAAGCTGGCCCTGGCCCATGTATGGTCTCCACATTTAGCTGTGTATTGAACATGCCTTCAAATCTGGAGTGAAAATCAGCTACAGATAGCAGCGCTCAGGTTATCTTTGGGCCGGAGTCAGCCAGGTGCATCATTTGTCATCAGTCTGACAGCTGGGTGTCCTACAATAAGACTACTATTGGGTCAAGGCGTTTTGGCTACCTTGGATCACTTGAACTGCACTCTCTCCCTTAATTTGCTTTGTCAAGTAAGACAAAGGCAAGCAAAGGAGCCAGTCATGATTTCTGACTGGCAGAGCATGAAAGTACCTCCAAACACCAGATGAATAAAGTAACAATCAATCATTCATTAATCAATAGAGACCATCTTGAACTTGCGGAGCTGCTCAGCAGCTAGTAGCCACTGGACATCCAGCACTGGTTGCACTGGGCAGCTCCCAGGCTGCACGTCAATTAAACCCCTTCCCTAAAAGAGTGAAAAAAGTGAAAGGCTCACATGGTGTGTGCAGGGACCCCTGAGGTCAGGCTTTAGCACTTCGTCATCAGTGAGTGGATCTCTGGAACGTGCGCGTTGCCCCGTCACTCCTCCGAACGAGGGATCCCTCAGAGTGCAGCATGTCACAGTTGGCACAGGAAGGCCTGAGCCCAGCACATTTAATTAGCCAAGCTGTCTTGGCATTGGATGGGAGGGGGGACACACACAGTGACGAGTCATCAACATCACCAAGGGCGCGGTGCTGCTCACTGCCATACTGCACATCAAAAACTTAACAGGATGGGAAAGAGACGCATGGGCGTTAATTTAGAAATCTGCCACTGGGAGATGGAGTTTTTATTGGGAAATCTAATTGAGTAATGCAGCAAAAATGAGCATGAGCAGTGACTGACCTTACTTGTAGAAACACATAAGGTGTGTTCCTCTGAGGTTTTAATGTGCTGAACATGAGTGAGAGAGATTAAGATTCAAGGGGTTACACACACCTCACTGCTCCACATGTCTGTAGTTATCATTCAAGTCAATATGCCAGATTGAATGAAAAAAATGACTGTTGCTATGAAAAAAAGCAAAGTTAGGAGAAACAGTTTGGAAGAAACCATTCTGACATCCCTCTCTGTAGCTGCATGCATGTGAGGAGCCCACCCCACCTCAGCTGTAGTGAGGAGAGCCCAGTCCAGGCAGCCAGCAACCAGCGCGTCTCTGCCTACCAATAGGCATGCTCGGCTCAGGCTCTGTGCAGTGCTCAGTCTCAGCAGCTAAAGCTGGGCGCAGGGGAACTGCGACGGCCGCGCCAAGCATCTTCCCAGGTATGCGTCTCTCTGTCGCTACGCCCTTATTCATTTTTGCAATGTTATGGCATCTTGCTGCATGCTGTTTCCCGCTCTGCCGACACTGGCTTATTTCTAGGGAGGGGTTGCTGTGTCTTTTTTTGTGTGTGCCTCACGTAGCCTCCACCGTAGCGCAGGGGCAGCGGGTCTTGGTAAACACTCACAGTCAGCGAAGACGCATCTGCAAAACCTCCTCGTTAACCGCGCGTCAACTTGCACACACCTCAAAATGTTCGCCCTTCGACAGATCAGCGCCGAGCCGCCGCTGCTGCCTGGCGAGGCGGGGATGTGCGCTCTCCGCTGCGCTGCGTGCATTTCTTGGGGAAAATTTGCAACGAGGTTATGATTTGGCCAGGCGGCTTTCGTCTAAACATGACCGCTGACTATATTTTCAACTTACAGTGCGTGCAGGTAGAGGTTTTTTTTCCCTGGTAGGCGCTGGACTTGCGGTACTGGGCGAAGCAGGTATTGGGAGCGGATTTGAAAAATCATTTCATAGCAGTCAATTTTATGTAGGCTGTGCCATATAACACTGCAGCAGGCTATAGCAAGGCTATAGTAGGTCATATTGTGTATATGCATGGATAGATATTTCTACAACATTGATATATTATTGATAGCTATGTGCTGTGATACAACGGATCTATTTCAAATCATTATTCATTCATACAGTAAGTTATCATCCAGGGGAAATGATTTTAAGGATTTCACAGAATCAGGTGGACTTAGTTAACACAAAGTGCTCTTCATCATAAATGTGCTGAACTTGAGGCTTGAGATGAGTTTGAATAAGCAGTTTTTGATGATTAGCCTGCTCTGTGGCGCTCTGTTATCCCTGTCACTAGGTAAGATGTAGGTACACTCCCTTGGCAGTTAGGGTGGTGCTGCCTGCTAGTGCTGATGTGTTACAGTGGCCACTACCTGTGCATGCAGTCTGCTAGGCCTGGCTGTACATTGGGGGCCTCCCTCCCTCAGCTCTGGGAGGGTGGATGGGTGGGTGGTGGTCAATAAAACAAAATCTCTGGAAGTTTAAAATAAATTTAAGACTCAACCTCCGAGTTGAAGTTTTTAGGGCAGCACAGGAAAGTTATCAATGAGAGCTCCATACATAAAAATTGATCCACACGGAAAAGGACTGAAATGGCAGTAAATATCAGCTAATGAATGACCTCAGCAGCAACTTTTACAACAGCTGACCTTATTGTTAGCTCTCCTCACACACACAAAGCTGTCATTTCCCTCAGCATATTAATAATGTGCATGTGAAAATCTGGTTGTGTTGTAATTATTAATGGTACTTTTGTTGTTGCTATGCAAAAAAAGGCTCATGTGCTATATTTCCACTGCAATCATTTGAAGCTGTGACCTTGTCAAAAAGGGCCACTGTGTGTCTGGTTCGCTCTGGTTCTCTCTGATAAAACTCTGCGTTAAAGGAAGCTACTTTTCCATATGAGTCCATCTTCACTGGTCATGACTGCTCTTGCATTTGGCTAATTCAAGAAGCCCTTGAGTTGATTTTGTGCTGCATTTAACACACTGCCTATTCACTCCACTTGAAGAGCCAGGAATAGTTGGAGGACTTATACATCAGAAGCCCTGATTTCAACACGCCGATTTTTAATGTTATGTTAGGGTCTGCTTAGGCTTGCCTTATCAGTGGAAGTTACAATGACATTTATGAATTGGCTCATCCATTTTCACATAATGCTGTCCTTGAAAATATGGTTACACACAGTGTGGTCTTAGGGTGGAGATTTTCTGCTGAGCCTTTTACATCTGGATAGTATTAATTATCTCCAGGCTACTGTACATCTGAAGTGTTACAGTGAATCATACAGTATGAAATAGGCTCCCAGGCCAGGGGCAGCTCCTAACTGCAAAGTGGATAAAGTTATGGAGTGAGAAATGTTAAGGTCACCTTAAGGTCAAGAGAAGAGGAGGGAGTTTTTTCCAACTCATTTGAACAAAATGGTCCTTTACACTAGCAGTATTTTTCATAACTGATGTAAATGGAGCAAAAAATAATAAAGTACTGACAGTTTTCTTGGTTTAGGTCAACTTTATTGGAACTGTTTACAATGTGAGCTGCAACAAATAGATGATTAATAGGTAAGTCCATTAAAAGACAATTAATTAGCAATAATTCTGATAATCAATTCATTGTTTTATCTCAATTTAATGCAAAAATGCCAAATATTTGTTGATTCCAGTTTCTCATATACATGGATTTTCTGCTTGTATTTGTCATGGGAACTCTGAATGGGCCTTTTTCACTACTTTTTTAATACATTTCTTATACTAAATGATTAATCATTAATTGTGAAAGTAATTATCTTATAAATCTATAAGGTAATTAATTACTAAGTTGCAGCATCAGCCTGGTCACGGTTAAACTCTCTTAGTATTAATGGGAGGCACCTTTAATACTGTGTGTTGTAAAGATTTAGTGGCATACAAAGCCATTTTGTATTATTACATATTGATTCTAGCAAACAACCTTTTTGTTTTTATTATATCTAAGTGTTTTTAAAAGTGAATATCATTTCAATACACTGCACTATTCTACCATCATGTATTAATATTATGAATTGCATAGAGATGAACAGAAAATTTCTTTTTAATAGCTTTTGGGGTAAATCAAAAAACATGAAAAGGGACTGAAGCATGTCTCATTTAAGCTTATTTTAATGTATTCATTTCTTATTAAGATCATAATTGTTGTTCATGGTAACCTAACAATATGAAATCAATAATTGAATTCATACACAGAGGAAAACACAATGCTCTGTGACAACAGGTAGTCTTCTGGGAACTTTCAAAAAAGTTTACTGTATTAGTATAAAATGTTTTTTGTTGTGTCTGTGGCATCTTTGGTATTAGATATTAATCTGTCTCTATAATTTCAAAGGGCCAAGTGTCATATTCAAATACACCTCAGGTCTGTCACATGACCTAAATCCCTGATTTATACTCTAACTGGAAGATAACAGAGGTGGAGTCTTATAGTTTCAGTTAAAATTAATAAATAAATAGGTGTTTGCTGTGAACAAGTTTGGCAAATCATCACCCCAACTTAAAATGAGGAGTGGCTTGTTAGTCTATTTTAACACTCACGTCTTTGATTCAACACTGTACTTGTCCTTTAAGTGACACTTTCATAATGGAAAATGAATAGCGAGCCACTATTCAAGTCCAAACATGATTAGCCAGAATGCTAATGTGTGCAAAGCCTTTGATCACTGTGTTACTGTTTTATAAGCCATCCACCGTCATCTCCAGGCAGGACAGACTGTTATAGCCACTAATTAATACATCAGACAGAGAGGGGCTGCTTTTGCATTCACATACACACACAAACAGCAGAGGAACTTAGGGGAATAGATTCTTCACATAAAAACTTAAGTCTGCGTTCAAAAAGTCATAAAACAACATTCTTCTTTTGTTATACCAACTTGTTGAATTATATTAAGAGCTGATAGTATAGTCAGGTATGCAATGACTTGATAGAGACTTATTCTGGGAAACAGGGATGGGCATTTTCACTATTTTTTGACATGTCACAGTCCAAACAAAAAATCAGTAAGCTAACACAATAATCATCAGATTAATCATTAATGAAAATAACTATTGGTTGCTGAGCAAATGATATTTTAACAATAAAGTATTGGCAATTTTTAAATGGAGCCTTTATTTGGAATTAAAGACACAGCAACTACAGTCTGAGAGAAGTGCTTAAATCCTATGAGATAGTTTGGTTGCTTTGTTGTTTAATAGATTTAGTTACTGTATAGCCACGCCTGTGGTGGCCTGGAAAGTTTTGATTTGGATTTGTTTTACAAAGTTGCACATTGAATAATTACATGAATAAAACAGGATGCGCCGGTCCTAATGTACTTGTACATAAATGTAAGTAAATGGTGAATATACACATTTCTAGAAGTAAGAATCACATTACAATATAACATGAAATCCAACACAAAAACAATAACTATTCATTTGTTTTTGTTATAACTTTAGCTTAAACTTAAGTTCTCCTCTTTTCAGTTCATTTTAGTTTTTTTTGTTAACACTGCAAGTGCAACTGGATTTTATAAATCAGGAGCTGAATAAATGTACCATATTTTTTCCTGATGCCATTACCAAAGAAGACGTACAGACAAATTACAAATTTGCACCATGCATGGTGACATGCAGCACAAAGACAAAGGACAGTATACATTATGTTTAGAAATTTATGTTGAATATTCAGTTTCCCCCATGTCTGTGGGCATACGGAGTGGCTGCAGCTGTATTAAGTTACTAGGAGGGCAAATATATGATGCAAACTAGTTTGGAGGAGATCACCTTGAGACTATCTGGCACAGTTTTCCTCTTTACTTACTGTTAAAGAATTACTTTGTAGATTCTGTTAACATGTGTGGCTATTCTTGTCTAAGGGAGGAAGCACAGCATTCTCCACATGCATAGATTTGTGCAGTAGTCCATTTGCTGCTCTGAGTGTCTCGAGAACAATAACTGTGACTGTATTGACTGATGACGAATGTTCCACCTAGAACCTGCTTCTGTTGAGGTTAAATCACATTTTCTACTGTATCTATCCCACACAAAGGGTGGAGATATCATTATGTAGAGAGCGGTTTAATGGATGAGAACAATATTAGACAGTGGTTTTTGACAATTTGGAAAGGCAATAAATTGTCTTGGGGGGAAAGAAGGGTGGAGCAAGAATTCAGAGAGAATTGTACATGTTCAGGGAAATAAACTGGACTACCTGGTAAAGATTTAAAAAAAGATGGGGTGTTAAATTGTGCAGATTGAACCTTTAAAACTTTAGTTGTACATTCCAGAGATACCCTTGGAGACACAATAATGTCTGCGCAAAAGGCTGTGTTATGTTTAGCACATGTTCATGTTTAATTTAGGAGAACACTCACTAAGTGTTCAACATAGCACATGCTGACAAAGTAACGCATTAACACATCTGGAAGGGTAACACAAACATCTGCATTTTCTGACATCAGCTTGCATGTTAAAAAAATGACTCATCCTCACTTTAGGTGCATGCAGAAATAATCTGTTCACATGTTACCTCTTCCCTCCCCTGTCCTCCCCTTAGTGATGGCCTCTGCTGAGCATCCGTGCTCCAGCTTCCACCAGCAGCACTGCGCATAAGGCAACACACCCACCTTTGCCCTCCTGCCCAGAAGTGAGAGAGACACCACCATGTACAGTGTGGAGGACCTCCTCATTTCGCACGGATATAAATTGCCCAAGAGCGGCCCTCCGTCTGCCACGCCTTATGACAAGCGCCCCGCTGATTGCCAGCGTGAACTTGTGGACAACAGGGCTGGCCGCGGGACACTGAACGGGTATGAGGCGGACCGGGGGGCATCTATCACAGGCATCTATGGCAGCAGGCAGGCACTGGTGAAGGGCTACCCCGCCACAGACAACGAGAGTGGGGAAAGGAACCAAAGGAGAAAAGAAGTCGGCATCGGTATCCTAGGTGACGCTCAGCCCTTGGGTGATTCTCTCGCCACAGATAGTGGGTGAGTGTTTTTTTTCCCTGTCTTTTGCGATCCCCCCACACCCTTTACCTTCCCTCTTTTTCCTCTCCCCCCCTTCTCACTGGGGCCCTTCAGTATTGCATGCAAAACTGAGTCTGCACTGCGCAGGGTTTTTTTTTCCCTCCTCTTCCCTTTCCCCTCCTTCCAGAGCTGCAGAACACTGTGGCTGCAGCAGCACCACTGACATATCTTATGCTGGGATATGAGGAATTATGAAAGGTGCCTTTGCGCTCGTTTGAGTTGTTTACATGCCTGCACAGAGAGGTGGCTTGCGTCTCTATGGAGCCCACCCATGCACCGGTATCGTCTCTACAGCCTCCACCAGGCAGGCAGATGTAAACAGCAGCACTAGACAGAGAGCAAACTGAGGAGGACTGAACATGCCTCAAGACAGGCGCGTAATCACTCCACTGTAAACACTGGCACACTGAATCACGCCCAGCACGTGCTCTGTGATGTAAGCATGTTGCTGGGCAAGTGTGCACAGCGCGGCTCCCCTCAGCCATACAGTAGCATATGCTGCTGAGGATGATCCATTGACTTTGCTGCTTAAATGAATGAGTACAGTGACTAACACAGTGATGTAGTGCAGTGCAGATATGAGATGAAGCTCTTGAAAAGGGTAACTGTAATTCATGTTGACTTTTCTCTTATTATTTATTAGACTGTATATTTTACAAACGTATATAGTTATATGTATTTATGATATATTTTATGGTTAGATTTTTATTTCTTTTTTATGGAACTGCTAACTGCAAATTGTGGCATTATGCGGCTGTATCATAAATATGAAACAACTAGCTTGAGAAAATGCAATTATTGATTTATTTTATTTGAAAGACCTGATGGTTACATTTGAATTTCAACAGGGATTTCAAACCCACACTCCCTTTTTCCATTATGACTGACTGTCATCAGGGTGGCTTAAAACATGCCTGGATGTGACAGATGACCCATGGATATTCATGGATATCACAGAGTTTCTTCAGCTTCATTCAGCAGTGTGGTTCCACCACACTAAGAAAATTACCATGACTGCTTGAGAAAATTAGAAAATTGAAATTACAGTGCAATTTAACAAAATGACCCTCTTTGAACACAAAGAAGTGAGGCTCTGTTTTTTGGATTCAATCTGTTATGATTAAGTATGCTGTTTCTAAGATAATTGTTTTGGCAGTGCAATGTGCATTACAGCCATATCCTGCACCTAAGAGGTAAATTTGGAACCATAACTAAAATTATCTCCAGGCGGCACAGCTTTATCACACTACAGTGGATCCACTGTTTTGAACCTGCCAACAGCCACTCGTCACACACTTGCCATTTTATGTTAAATTCAGCTAGCATTTAAAGAATTATGTGAGTCCTTGTTATATTACATATTCGCCGTAGCAACAATCAAAAAGGCCCAATTCTTCTGATTTTCTCCTTGTAATGTTTTATCACAACAGCGTAAAGGCAGATTGCTCTAAAAGTTTATTGTTTATTGGTAGGTCATAGCGAATTCCCTAAAAGAGCACAGTTTGATCTTGCTAATTGAGTTATGTGATCAGTTAATCAGAGGGAAAGAGGTACTTTTGCTATCAGATCAGGTAATGAAATGTTTTTGCTTAGACTTTCTTTAAGAGCCAAAGTCGCTGTCCAGATGACCAGCTTCCAAGATAAGGTCAGCACAATTTAATATGCAGATCATATTGCAGTAGCATCACAATTTCATGGTTTCTTCAAGGGACTTGGGAGCCGCTGACTCAAGCACTTCTGTCTCATATGTGCTGCCTCTCCTTGATTAAGTTGCGTTGGAAAGCCAATACTGCCAAAGCCAAAACACATGCTTGAGACTGCCATGGTCACAATTATCAAATCTCAAAAGGGTGTTGTTGCTTTATTACATTATCATAGTAACTGAGATAATGCTCATTTTGTTTTGTTTTGGGAAAGTCTGTTTACTGCAGACAGTTTAAATATCAATGAATCAGTAGTTTCTTTTAATCATGGAATACCAGCAAACTCAATCATATTTTCGTAATACTTAAAGAATATTGCCTTTGAGACACTTTTTGTGTTTTTGTGTCCAAACCTAATGACTGTGTGTAGATGTCACTCACTTTTGCAACTACACAAAAAAATGTGTTTGCAAGTGTCAATTTAGATTCAGAGTCCACCTCGCTCTCATTCTGTGACACTTTGGATCTCTTATTCACACTGTACTTTTCTGTCTGTATAGGTTCTACGATGTTCCCAGTTTGACTTATTCCGAGCCGCTGAGCCATGAGGAGAGGGATGTTTCCTACTGGCGGAGGCGAGGCCAGGACTTCAGCATCCTCCTGGACTATGCTGATGGGAGGGAGCTGAGGGCCTCTGCTGGCGCATGGAGGCCACAGGCCCTGATTGCAGCAGAGGAAAACAGAGCAGAAAGGCAAGCGCAGCAGCTATGGGAGGACATTTCCTGGCTAAGGGACCTGGACGCAGCCCCTGGTCAGCTAAGGGTGACAGGGGAAAGGAAGTGTCAAAGCCTCGGTACAGAAGAGTGGAGGCCTGCTGTGGGCCTGGGAAGGCAGCTCTCGGATGGGGATGGGGACAGGTGGGCTCAGGAACAGTACCGCCTGAGGACACCTGAGGGTTTTTTTCACCCTAGAACTAAAGCAAAGTCTCAGTCTCTCCCCAGGGTTTTGTCACCTGATGGAAGTGCTGGCAGAGAGCTCATTCCATCCAGGCCTAGCCTACCTGATAGACAGAGGATAAGCAGCACTGTCTTCTCTGGGCCCTATAGTAGGTATATCTATAGTGGTGCTGTTGTCAGGGACCGGTGGGGTAGGAATGCAGGGCCAAGCAGCCATGTTGCACTTTTACCAAAGCCCAGGTTCAGCAGGCCTCTAAAGCCTCCGTCATATGAGATTCACCAGCAGACTAGGGGTAGCGCAGAAATGCTTGCTATAGACCAGGGTGCCAAACAAAAAGAAAGGCCTGTCTACTATCCAAGGGGTGGGGACCTGAGACAAGACTATTTCGCACAACACTCTGCCATCACTGGAATGGAGCCCCCTGGCTACATCCCACCCCCATCTTATAGAAGAGCCCCACCCCCAAGAGCAGTTTCAATCAACCGCAATGAAATGGCAAACCTAAGATGGAGGGCGGAAGCCCTGCAAATGCCCAGCTCCGATCCTGGAAGGTGGTTTTACAGACAGGCAGGTTCATGGCTGGAACATTATGGAGATCGTGGTGCATCCTATCGAAAACAGGTACATTCTGGACATGAAGAACAACCAGGTCACACCCGTCAATTACCCACTGAAGACCCAAGAGTGAAGCAAATCTCAGGAGGGCCTAGCGGAAGTTCTCTCACTGACTCAGACAAGATCCGTACCATCAACAAAGAGATTCCGCCTGCTAAGATTTTAGGACAATCTACACATGATAGTGCCTTTCCTCCCCAACAGGGGTCAGCTCTCAATACTGAAAGCCGCAAAACAGCTCTCAATGACAACGACAGCAGTAATCGATGGTGCAACAGGGGATTGAAAAAAAGTGACAGTGTAGGTCCTGAACAAAACCGTAGTCAGTTTTTTCCTTCATCCATTCTGGGTAAACCACCACCTCCCCCATGCAAGCCGGCTGACCAGGGTGTCTCTGAAACTGTGACTGAAGTAAAAAAGGTGGAACAACCTGAACCACCAGAGAAAGACAAAACCAAGAATCTAAAAAAGAGACTTAGTGAGACAATTTTTTGTTTGGTGTCTGTCCCTGTTACTCCGCAGCTCACTGGGACAATCCGTGATCAGAATAACAACAATGAGAAGTCACCAGACCCAGCGGACAGTCCTAGTGACAACAAAACTGGCCATTTAACAAACCAAAGTCTCCAAAGCACATCTTCAGCTGAGGCTGAGCTGCAAGCACTAACTGGTAGCATAGCAAGCAGCAAAACGAGTAGTAGAGCGAGCAGCAAAATGTTTAAAAAAGTACCCTGTAGACCCCCTAAAATAAACCATTACAAGGAGATGAAACTGTCGGGATCTTGGCCTGCAAACCAGTATCGAGACCAAGAGACACAAACTAGCCCAGAGGCCCAAAAACCTGCCTCTGAAAACAAGGAAGCACAACAAGACCCTGTCCCTCCCGGCACTGAAGTCCCTCCTGATAGTAGCAGTGTAGTGGGCACTGCCTTCAGTTTTCCTATAAAGGGAGTGAAGAGCCTAAAACTGTCAAGCAACAGCGCCTTCTCCCTGACCGCCACCTTCTCCAACCAGCTGAACAAGAGCACAGCTCAGCAGCCAGCAGTACCACCCTCAGGAAATGTGGAGGAGACCAAACCAGCAGCAAACAGTGGGCAGGAGGCATTTGAACCGTTCCTACTGAAATCGGCCAGTCAGCGTCCATGGGATGCTGTCAAAGAGTTGGAGACCATCAAAAAAGAAGTCCAGGATCAACAGCAGCAGCAGAGCAGCAAACAGCCCAGCGTTGATAAGTGCATAGAGGACCTCAACGAGGCCTACAAAGATATCTTGGAGCTAGGCACTGCCAGCAATAAAGTCCCAAATGGTTCTGTTCAAATCCCTGAGCGTATCAAAATCCGATTGACATCCGAACCTCTCAACAAGCCCAGCAGCCTTAGGCGCAGTGCAGTAAGCTGGTCTGTTGACCCAGAATACAGGGAAGTCAAGAGCGCCTTCTCCAGGCCTGCAACAAAGTCGGTAACCTTCAGCAAGCAGCTTAGGGAGGAGCTCCCCGTCCCACCTCGGGAGACAGGCTTCAGAGAATACAGGGTTGTTGCGCATCTTTCGCGCAGACGGAGCAACGATGGGAGGACAGTGAAACTAGACCTGCCAGATGAGCCTATCGAGACACCACTTTGTGACTTCAGTCCAACAACGCACACCGCAGCAGCTGAGGTGCCCTGGGCAGATAGGCAGCCCATGCAGGATGCCTCTACGCTCACTAGTCCTCCTGATTATGAGGACATATGCCAGACTTTGCGCCACTCTAGAGACCCGGCGGATGTCAATAAAGGGTCCGCAGGCAATTTTAAACCTAATGACGCAGAGACTCTTCAAGATCTCAGTGCTGAATCAGAAGAAGAGTGCCCTATTTGTAAAAGAGAGCTTGAGAATCAGATGAGACAGGGCCCATTGCCTCCACTTCATGAGGAGAACAGCTCGGACAGTTCAACCAATCAAAATGGCAGTCCACCACAATGTGCTGCGTTAGAAAGTCCAGCAGAGGATATAAAAACAGAGGAGCCAAAGGACTCAAGTTTGAATCAGTCAGGGTCTGACCTATGTGCTGACACAAGGGAACAGCATTCAGTGACACAGGAAAATGTGGGAGGGGGTGAAAAAACAGACAATGCTCAGGCAGAAAACTTGGACAATTTGTGTGCAGTTGATCCTGCTGAGAGCATACCAGCGGATGGAACTACAGTGGAGAGTGCATCCACAATATTAGCAACTGATGTGCCAGCAGACCCCCAAGTCACAGAGGAACAGAGTGTTAGTGAAACTAAGGAAGCAGAATTAGGAGAGAAGGAAGCCATTACAGGAGAAACACCTAAGGGAGGTGCAGACAAACAGACTGCTGAAGTGAAAAGTGAGTGTGAGGGACAAGACAGTACAATGCCTGACGACAAGCAGGAGCAAGAAAAGAAGCCATTTGCTTTTCCAGAGCATAGATTTGGTCTGCGGACTCATCTGGGACGAGACCACCCAGGGTTACCAGAGTTTCCACCAGATAGACTGCCACTTTCAGTTCCCCCAAACCTAGACCGCAGGCTGTCTCTTAGCTTGGAGGGGGAGAGGAGGAGCAAGGGCCCCTCCCAACGAATGGAAGCATTGCAGACCAAGCTGGCTGTTTCTCCAGGTCGCGTGGCAGTTGAGCGCCTGGCCCGGATGAGGGAGGTGGACGTTATGTATCGTATGAGGCGCCTCAGCATCAGGAGTACTGACTCTGGGGAGGGGGAGACAGAGGCAGAGGGGGAGGGGGAGGGCAAGGACGAACAAGCAGAGGAGCCCCACCCTGCTCCTCAGAGAGACAAGGAGAATGATCAAGATCAAGAGGTCACCCATTCACAGCAGGTCTCTGAGGAGACAGTGTTGCAAAAGGAGGAGTCATCTCTCTCAGGTAAGATAAGAAAAAAAAGAGGAAATTAAAAATGAAAAATGTATTAGTTGAGTTTTAGAGGACTGTCTGTTCAGCTTTGCAAATTTACCCACATTTTGAAATTATCATGGGTAGCATTAAAACATTTATTTCCCTTGTGGTTCTCGGTCCACACAGATTCAATAGACAACTATATCTAGAAGAATGAGGAAAATACTAATGCAATTATTTAAAATATTTGTTCAATGCATTATGTAATTTCAATGTCCCTGTCCACAGATTTATTATTCACGCTTCAGGATGACTGCAGACTAAACCAAGAGTGAATGTGATAGTTCTATTTAAATGCAAACAAATGTGTGGTAAAACTAAGTAAATGCTTGCACTGAAAATGAAAATGTTTATTTTATATATTTATAGGAAATTATAAGCATATGGCTATAGAGTGTTGCAGGAATGAGTTTGCATTTCAGTTTCCCTTGAATTCATTGGGTTTTTTGAATGGGTTTTTGGTTAGATGCCTGAAATAAGGTCTGTGGTTAACACAAGCTGAAGAGATTTTCACATTTTCTTCTGCGACATAAAATACCATACTCGTGAATTTTGAAGGTTTTACACGTCTTACAAAAGGCGGAAACAAGCGGCTATATGAAACTATAGAGCGTCATCATACTGAACACAGCTTTACAGCCTCGTCATGGTGGTGACGTTGAAGTCATGTGACCTTGACGTAGTTCGTTTGTAGCCTAACGTTAGCATTTTTACTTCTGGTGATTGAAAACATGTGAGTGTAATAAACTTTAGTTGCTACAGAGCTTATTTTCTGCAATAATCCAAAATCCAAAGGAAAAATCACATTGGCTTCTGTCGAAGGGAACCAGGTTGACACTGACTTCAGGGTCGACCTACAAAAAAGTCATCCCTGTACTACTTTACATGGCATATCGAGTCATTGTATGCTACATGGGTCATTTTGATTGATTTTGGGCTTTAGTTTTTATTTTGTGAAGGAGACATCAGACTGTAGTAAGAGCGAGGACAGAAGCCATATTTATTTACTTTTTTTTCATACTTTATGGGCTTTTTGGGCGCACAAGTGTGCATAAAATCTTAGGAATACACTACTAATTTATCTCTGGGGGTTGCAAGTTATCAAAATTTAAGAGACTGTCAAGAGGCCTTGCTGTTAAAGACATCTCCACAAGATGGTGTCAGTGGCCAAAAATAGTCCAAGTCCTCTACCCGCTCAATGAATGTAAATCCATCACTGACATTTATGTCACTGGAGTAAATAGAATGAATACAAAGCATACTTGAAAACACACATTTTACTGCCCTGTCAAAAGAAAATTATTTTTGACTTTGATATTGCTGTTTTATTGTTATTTCTCTTCACTTTTTTTGTAATTTCCACCATATTACCTTTTTATGGTTTCAATAATTCTGATGAATAATATACAACACTAGATATAATAAAACTACACCATTTGTGAATGAATATGTTTCTTCTTTACGTCCCAGAACCCCATGATCCCAGCCAAGTGGAGACAGTGTAGAAAGACTGCGTCCATCATCTCCATCTGAGGTTTTTAGCTCCAACACTGTGACCTGGCTGCCTACTAGAATGCCTTCATCTCATCTTGACACTGAAATGGCCTTCTTGTCCGACAAGAGCATTGTGTACACCCTCACCCTCGGCGCTGCGTTGACTACTAAGAGTGCTGTTCCACTGCCAAAGGGAGGTGCCCCTTTAAGTTGTGGGGCAACTTCCACTTCGAATCCCTCCCCAGCCTTCCCAAACTGACTTCCCACTACCCCATCTGTCGTCCATCCCCAAGCCCATCCTCTTATAGGGTTTCTACTAGTTAGTCTTCTTGTAGTGGCTTGACCTTTCTATTCTATCCTCCCTATGCTTTTCTCATTGGCAGACATTATGCAATTCTGTCGTGCATACTAGAACTTCTGAAATGTCCATAGCGAATACAGTCGAGACATTTTTTGCATACTGAACGAATTTGTTTGTTTACGGGCGAGCTCTTAAGGATATGAATGTAAGCGTTTATGTTTAACCTAACGTAGACATAGAAGGGTTACTGTCATAAACCTGTTCTGTTGCATTTAAACTACACCAAAATAAACTGCGCATCTGATTGTCGTGGTGAGGCGACAGCTGTTTTAGAACTGGACATCACTGTCTCTGGCTCAAGAACTGTTTTGATTTTCAGACGAGATCAATCAGCCTTTCTTTTTTAAAAGTTAATGACATTGTGCCCTGTCTCATTGCTTTTGTACACACTGCAACCATAACTCATAGAGCTCTTCAGTGAAGAGTGACTCTACACCACATGACCTGATAAACCAGTGACTGATTATACGTTACATTGGTTCTACGCTGGAGAGGGAGAGTTGCCTTCTTTAACCAGATGTGTGTTAGTCCTCTGATCAATCCGATGTATAGCTCCCATTTCCAGGTAATTTCAGGAAGCAATAAAGGCACGGATTGAGTTAAAGTGGTGGCTGGCAAATTTGATAAACCTTAAAGATGGAAGTAGGGATATAGAACAAAAAAAGAGATAGGTAGAGCAATATTGTTGTACAAACAGCTCAGTGGTGTAGTGGAGCTACCTGTAGGAACCATTGTCAGGAGTTTTAATGTGAACGTGTCATTGAAATCATATTACAGGGATATGGAATCGTGTCAGGGTATATGGGCGCTAAACAGGGGGGGCGGGTGCTTTACTTCATGATATATATCTATGTTCATACATCTGTATCGCAAAGAGACAACATTTCACGGAATATTTATTTTTGTTATCATCGAATTGTTAATCAGTTTGCATAATGTACAAAATAAAGTATATTTTAAATATTTTAAGAGATATTTTGTATTTAACCATGAAATTTTATTTCTCCACACTTATATCAAGCTGAAAGTATCATACGTCTGTATAGTATCATATTAAGAGTATACATAATTTTTCTAGTGCTTTAAAATCTAACAGAGCGATTTTAGATGGGATGGCCCTGTGGTGTGCCTTGATCGCACGATTCGGTTTCAGTGAGCGATAGGGTTCATCATTGCCAGTGTTGAGGTGATGGAAACTTTTTGATTGTGCCATGATTTCCTATTTGATAGTGCTTTTTCATACGCTAACAGAGTCAATGTTGGACGCTCCTTGTGATATTTGATACATCAATCCATCTCAACTGTATTTCCTATGTTGGTGGTCAGACATGACCTGTGTCTTATTTTTGTCTTTGTATGTCTTCCAATTCTTATCATGTATTGTTCTGTTGTTGGTTCCTCGAAACATGTTTAGAAATAAAATTGGGAAATTTTTTTCTTTTCCTTCCTTCTACTCTCCCTTTCTTCTTTCCTTCCTCCTCCTCCTAACTTCCTTCTAGCTTTCTTTGTTTCTGTCATTTCAGAGCGTGTTCATTTTGTGTAAAGCATTCTGCCGTCCCTAACACGTATTGCACTAAAGGATACAATGCAGCATGCTATTTTTGGCTAAAAACCATGAATTTGCAAAGAAAAAAAAGTATTAAAAGATTTTTTAAATACAGGGGTTTTTAATAAATTAAAAGTCATAACTCAAAATCTAAATAATGATAAAAAAAAAACTTGTGGAGTAATACAAGTTTGCAGTTACGTGGTTTTTCTCACAGTAGCAGTGCTGCATTGGTGTAACGTATCAACAGATTTGTAGTTAACCATCACTGTTTAATCACTCACCAAGTATCACTTAATTGTTATGTAGCATTTTACAGTTGTAGCATTTTATCAACTCAGAATTTTGTCTTAGTATTTCAAACATTTCTTGTAAATTTGGAATAATCATGTCGCCTTATTATGTGTGCATTACATTATACTCCAGGCAATGCCAAATATTAACCTACTAAGCACTGTTTCATACCTTAGGTTTTTACAAACAACTTACTGTTCTGCCATCCCTCAGGCTGGAGAGGTACAGTAGCATTGTGGATAGTTTCTGCTCTTCATGCCGTTTATCTGTAGAAACATTGAATCAAAACTGTGAACTTAAAATAATACAAAAAGCATAATTTTAAAAAGTTAAGGATGAGATTCAGTGTTTTAAGACAAGCCCATAGTCAGCATCACAGGGAGGACAAGCAGGCACGCCCATAATTACTGACACATCTCATTTTCAATTCATTTTGAAGACTGAAAGGCTTTGCCTCGGTCTTGTGTGTAAACTGCCCCTGACAACATTTAAATAGCTATTTCAGTACATACGCCCCCTCCCCCTCCAATAATTGGCATGTCAGGTACACTTGAACATAGTGTCATTTGACTTTTTGTACTGCAGGTTATGTGCAACATGAAGTAATTATGCACACTTGTAATATTTTCTATTTTCATATGAGATTTAAGTGCTTTTTGTACTCACTGACATCTTTTTTTCTTCCTTGCATGAAATGCAAGAGAGAGGAGGAAAAAAAATGTTTTTCATAAAGTATATTTGCATTTGGTACTCCGATAGTTAAACCAGTGGGCAAACATTATGTTTCATTTAATTTACAAAACTATGCCAAGTATTTAAAAGCTATTTTTAGAGTAAATCAAAAGAGAAGTCATTCATTTTTTTCCTTTGAGACATGCCTTTATCTTTGTATCTATAAATATGAGCATAATCCATAGTCATATGATTGTGCTACTGTTGTATGATACTGCAGTCTGATTCATAAATAAACTCTTTGCATGAAAGTTGTGTTTGTGATCAATTATCTAGGAGTCACCTAATGGAATTGTTTCAAGCATTGCTACAGAGTTTACATATCCAGAGGGAAAATAATACATTTGTTTTTTTGTAGAATACTTAAATATGCAACTTCCTTTCTTTAAAATATCATTGTATAGAAAGGACATGAGGAAGCAAGACAAACAAAAACAGCACATTCAGCAAGAATGCTGTTATGATTGGTCTCATATTCTTCAAAGCATAAATATTTTTATTTAGAATGAAACCCCTGTTAGAGTTGCCTTATACTCTTAAAGTAATATTAAGGCAATATAAAAAGGGGCGTATGTGCACAGCTATGTGTGTGTTTTCACACATGTACACTTATGTACTGGCAATTTCAGCCCAATTACCCTGCCAGACTGTCACACTGAGCGCCACTTGCTCGATCAAAGCGTTGGCAAAGACAATACTTGAGCTGAACCTTGTAAAAACCTCCCAGCATGCTCTCTGAGGCTTGGATGGCATCCATCCTCAGACGCTGTTCAAATTCCTCTGTGTGCCATCTTTTTCTAAAAGGAGAGTGAGAAGTCTGATTAGTACTTCCTCTGATGTGATACTTTATTGATCCCTATATAGGTAAGCTTTCTTTTCACTGACATCCCAGTGCTTTGCTCTAATGCACGTTGGCAGGTGCTTAAGACAGCAGGGTGCTAAGGAGGAGGAGGGGTTATATTCGGGGATAAGATTAAAGGTTGTCACATAATGTACATGCAGCATCTGTCAGCGCTAGTGAATATATTTAGGAAGCAGTATTTAATAAAATTAGAAGTGCATAATAATGAAAAGGCAGTTACTAAATATATACTCACTGATAAATTCACAAATAATTAACTTCAAAAAAAGACAACCAACATTTATATGATTGATTGTAGTTTAGATTCATGCATCCCAAATTAGACATTGCTTTAGTCAAACAACCCACTTTGGATGGAAAATGATTAGATATATAGCAATATAACATAATGATACAGCCTATGAATAAACATTATGTCAGTTAGCTAAAGCATTAGGGTTCATTTGATGTTGGTGATGATAACAGGGCCATAAACACATAGCACAAATGTTTATCGATTCTGTATAAATAATAGTTATACATAAAATATCATACTTTTTGCCACATATTCATTTATTAATATGAGGACACATCTGGGCCACAGTAATTTAACATTAATAATATTATGACTGGCTCCTGTGACCACATAGTAGTTAATTAATTGCTGCTTTTAAAGAACTACAATAGCTATTGCTATATACATATATATGTATATATATATATATATATATATATATATATATATGTGTGTGTGTGTGTGTGTGTGTGTGTGTGTGTGTGTTAAACATGATCTTGTTAAGTACATGTGTTTTCAATTAACAGAATTAACAGCACCTGTTAGCTTGAATCATAGCATCAGCCCCAAGTGACAGCTAACATTAGCTAGCAGTAAGTTCACTACATTAATTTAGCTAAATAAGTTAACATAACTGCAATAATTTTGCGTTACCAGTCAACCTGCTTGTCTTAGCAGATAAAGAACTCCAGAAAATCAGTTGAGAGACTTTAATTCAGCGTAGTTAAACATTATTTTTTAACTTAAAATGGTAAGTTAATTTGTCATACTAGCTAGCTAGTTAACTGCTACACCTAAAGTTAGTTAGCTCGTTAGGCTACTTTAGCTAACGACTTCTAGACAGTTTTACAGCTTATTTCCACGGTCTATTTCGTGGTGCTCTTACCTTTGCTGCTAACCATAATTCAGAATTTTTCTTAGCTTAAAATTTGCCACAGAAAGCAGGCTAAAGTAGTAGCCACTAGTTAGCTTTTAAGTTTTTGTAACTCAAGGTCAACATCCAACATGGCCGCCTGTGAGCACTGCTAACCATCTTCCTCAGGTAGAACTTTAGAAAACAGGATATAGGTGATACATTTAAATTTTTTAAAGATACTAAGTAGCAAATAGGACACTACTTTTCAATTAAAATGTCTACTAATACTTTACTGTTGTTGCTACAAAATAATATGCTACTATTCTCCCTAGTACAACTACTAGTGGTACTGCTACTTGCACTTGCACCAATTTCACTGATGATAAACTACAGTTTTTCCCACAGTGGTATTTAGGATAATTTCATAGTCTATTTTGATATTTTGTGTTTGCAAATGAATGTAAAAGTGAGTTATTATAATCAGTAGTTATGATATAGTTTCATCACATATGAGATGATGTAAATTTTCTAATTATCTAGTAATATATCACCCCTTTACTTCACAGTGGATTGATGTTGTCCTCAGACAGTTTCACTGCCACTGGACCGCACTGCCATTAATCTCCAGCTGTCTGTCCATCACAGCTGCCTTAAATCCCCAAGCCATAGCTTGCCACTGTAAGTAAACCACATATCTGTCATTACTGTACACTTGTCATGCACACTAGCTTCTGTTGCTCGAGGAATAAGTAACTCCATTGATGGCACAGTGACAGTTGTCCCCCTTGCACCCAGACTGCATTCTCGACTGCAACACACCCCATTCCTGGGGGAGAAGATCAAATTGAAAGAATAGGATTACTTTTTACATTTAAATTTGTTTGTGGTAAACACCTGTAGTAAGTAAAGGAGGTGCAGGGGACTGCATATATTACTATGTGCCTCTGATAGGGTGTCCACAAGATGGAGCCAAACAATAATAATATAATACCAAAAACCCTGAACCAACCTTGCTTCCTCTCCACTAGAGGATGTGAAGGCAGAGAATACCTTTACCTTCTTGTTCTAGTCCATTTATGTACATAAATGTATAGCATACATCATGCCCCTTTGACAAATGTAGTGCATGCACCTATGAGACAATCATTGTCAGCACTTCAGCTTTACTCAATTAACAGCCTGTGTTTACACTGGCTATATAATGCCCTTAGGGTTGTACCATTCCAAAATATTTTTTTTAATTCCAACATGCTGCCAATTTTCTCTAAAATGAAATGCAAGTATTATTTCAGCAAGGATTTTGTTGACTTTATTGCCTATCTTTGGTTTTATTGTCTTTGTCCTTTTAAGACTCATTGCAAAATAGAAAGTTAAAAAAAGTTGTTTGCTGGCTTCACTCACATTTCCATTTTTGGAGGTGAACAATAGTTGCTTAACATTTCATAAATATTTACATCAGTACAGAAGAGATCCTCCTTAGTGCATCTCACAGCTGCACTGCAAGGATCATGATCATACCACATTGAAGAACATGCAATGCGATGTTTATAAAACTGATGAATCGGACATTGAAATGTATCCTGCAGTTGGATACATTATTAGCTGTTTGGCTAAAATGAATACAAATGTAAACTCAACACAAAGATGAACCATGCATTGCTCAAAGCAAAATGAAGTTTATTCCAGCTCTGTGCTGTAACACAGGAGCCTCTGCAGAGCCTGGATCACACTGTGCTGCTGGATTGTAGTTTTAACAGCTGATTCGATCCCTCTGTGCTGGGAGCCCGACGCTTCCTGGCTATTTATGGCAGATGCCCGTCTATCGAGGCCGCTCTCTTCAGCCCATACATGGTTGCTGTGGGATGAGGTTACCACACTGATTTTGGCCTGCACTCCCCAAACCCCTTGGAAGCAGTGTTGTGTCGCCTCTCACTGTCAGTCTAAACTATCAGACCAGGGTCCCAAACCTGGTTTACAAGAATGGATATTTTAAGAACCACAGTTTTGACTTTTGGAATAATTTGAAGAACCACATATCATTGGAATATCAGTTTGCTCTAGCACCCCTGTTGTATATTTTTTTCTTAGCTTCATCCCTGTTTCTTTCCCTCACCCCTCTCCTCCATACCCCACTCCCTTTCGTTCCCTCTCCCTCTCCCTTCTACTCTTTCTTCTTTGCTTGGCTGTTCCTGGACTGATTTATTTGGCCCCGTGCAGCAGAGCTAGTGGGAAAGCACCAGGCTATATTTGTCGGCTGCTGAGGTTGGACCTGCTTCATGGTGGATGACTCTGGATCTGCTGTTTGGGTTTACCTGCTCACACCTGTGCCTCCTGCCTCCTCAGCATCTGCTTTGCTCTGAATAAGGAATTAGTGAGACCCTTTGTTTGGCAGTGTCATACCCCTGCATTATACTGCCAGGATAAATGGACTTCACCTGTGAAGAGTTTCTCTCACCTAAAGCAGTGTAAGTATTGCTTTCACATGCATGCTATGATATTTTTAGTCAGCAGTTAAGCAGATAGTTATTTTTTGATTCATCTGATGACTGTGCAAACTGTAGATTCTCAGGTATGTGCTAAATAGATAGAAGAATTTGGTCATTTTGTCAGGCTGTTTAATTTATTTAGTCCTCATTACTTAAATGTTAAAAATTGTAATAAGAAATGATGAAACTATCCTTAGTTAGATGAAACTTACATAGAAGCTGCCTCACACCTGATCTACACTTGGAAAAATCTGGTAAATTTCATTCTGTTGTAAAAGTAAAATGAGCCAGTGAATTTTGGAAACCAGTAGACATAGTTTAAACTTAGTGCATAGTATATTGAAACAATAATCTTGGTTCACTTTCAAGAGACAAAATCAGAATCACTTTATTTGGAAAGTGCATCACGCCTTAAGGAATCATATTGTTGCAGAATCCTGAACAAACACTAAGGGCAGAATAACAGGGGACAGCAGCACTTAGTATTTTCTGCTATGTCAGTCAGACTATCTGGTAAATTTGGCAGCCAGTTTAATTATTGTACCAAATAAGGTGTCTTTAAGATTGGAAACTCTTTGATTGACTCTTTATTATTTTTGCCATACTACTCAGTAGCAGAGGAAAAGTTAGGTACCTAAACTCAGCAGTGGTGTGACTGCTGTCTGGTTTAAACTTTCTCCCCTGAGGACTGAATGTAGTGTCCTAACCAAGCCTCCCTCTTGTTGTTATGTGCTGTCTCAAGTAACCACATGGGTGTTAGCATTCCTCCTCAAGATTATGGCTGTATGCTGGTATGTGCATGCAGCTGATCTATCAGCTACATGTTGTGCTGGCATGTTGTTCCAACACTGGGCAGGCGTCATTTCTCCACAGTTTTGTTTTTATAGTGTGTGTGTGTGTGTGTGTGTGTGTGTGTGTGTGTGTGTGTGTGTGTGTGCGTGTGTGTGTGTGCGCACGCATGAGAGAGGGATTCTGTTCGGCAGTTGCTTGGTGCTCTGCACCTGCTGCACCCGTCAACATGAACAGACAGGTTTACTTGCCGGCCCATGCTTGACCCTCTGCCACTGGATTCTGTTCATCTACATATAAGAGTACAGATTTGCACACATCTACAAGTGCTGTAGACACATATTTGTGTTGTCACCATAGACTTTGTATACAGTCATTGTTTATCAACCAGCTGTGATACATGCATTTATTTGTTGAAGGTCTACACCACTGATACCCAAGTTATGGCCAAGTTTGGCCTGCCATAGGGTGCCAGATGGACTGCCAACCATTTTCTAGGAGAAAAAAATATTAGGAACAGGAACAGCAATATTCATTTATTTATTTATTGTACTTTGGATGTAAGTAAGGTGCGAGAGTGAACTAAATAGGCAGGAAAACAGAGCTTGTTCATAAGAAACTGTTAGGGGATAATCCCCCAGACCCCCTGACAGAGGCCTTAATCTTAATTTTAATTAATTAATAGACCTTAATTTTCCATGTTTTTGTATCTAATTGACTAATGGGAACAATATTTTTTAAATTGGTCCAGTTTTAAGAAACTGCTGCAGCCAGCAGCCACAAAATAGGCTGCAATGTAACATTAATATGCAATCGCGGGCTGTCAGTGTATGTCCACTAAAAGTGCTTGTTTGGCCACTGACAGGCTCAGATTTTATTTTAAGTGACTGACAAAGGATCCCTACAGAGATAGACCTTTTAGTTTAAGAGTAACATCCTTTTGTTAACCAGAAACAGACTCAAAATTGCTATTGTCAAACCCACCAGACCCTGTTTAAATCAAAGTAATTATTTTATCATCGTAAAACACACTTCATTCAAAGTCCACAGAAACAAACTAAAACGAACAAAAACTGTCTTGTCTTGTCTTTCCACTGTTCCAACAATCAGAAAACTCTGGTTTGGTTAACTAAACCCGAAATTCACCCAATTAGACGTGAAAATATGCTGGCTCTTCACATGCTCAAATTACTGTTTAATTAAATGGAGTGGTGGTGGTCATGATGGTAAATGGAGTGGTGGGGGTGGGTTTGGCAATGGCCTGTTTGTGGTGAAACAAAAAGGATGTTACTTTTAAACAAAAAGGTCTATCTCTTGAATGTCCCTTTACATAATGTTGTCAGACACTAATAACAATCTGAGCCTGTTGGTGGCAAAAACAAGCCCTTTCAATGGATGTAAATTGAGGGTGCACAAATACCCTGACTGATTACAGTGACTGTTTCGTTGCTGGCAGGCTGCAGCCGTCTTGCTCAATACTGGACCAATTTAGAAAACTGTTGAAAAACAAAACAAAAATGAACTTACCCATTAACTGTCCCCCATTCTCCTGTCATTTTGCAAGAGTGACACCGGGAAAGTTGAGTTTCGCTGGTCTACAGTGTCTGTTAAAATAGGTTAAAATAGGCTTGATATGAACAAATGCATACAGCTTTGCTACGTCTCTTGGTTGCACTTCTAAGGTTCTTTGTTACTCAGCTGATGGACACCAGAACGAAAAGCTTTTATACAATAAAGTAACTGGTGTGTTTCACCATTAGAAAAAGTGCTGATTGTTGCACATTTTACTCTAAGAAATGGTAAAATACTGCTCCTCTTTTATGTTGTTTTTGTTTGCAGGATGCAGAGGTTGTCGGAAAGCTGCAGAGATTCAGTTCTCAGAACAGCAAAATGTTATATTGATGTAGCAAGAATTGAAACAGCTTCAACTCCTTCAGCATCTTCTTTTACATCCTTTCATCACTCTCCTGCTCTTATTTAAGTAGTGACTGATATGACAAAACTGACTCCAGCACAGGGACCTTCCCTCGTATTTGTATTCAACAGGTGTGTGACCTGTTGAATGTGCTCTCATGCACCAGTTAACTTGTCGCTTGTGTTCAGCACCCTGCTGTCTGCTGATGTTGTCAGCACTTAGCATGTCAGTGGGCAGAGAGCTGTCCACAGTCTCCTGCTGGCCTGCTGACATGCTGGCCTCTTTCTGAATGTATGACTGCTGTTTGGGCTATATGTGACTTCAATCAGTAATGATGGCCACTTTATCCATGCTCCTAAATAGACTCTGTATGTCAGGATGTTAATTGTTACTCATGTGCCACATATAACTACTGATATGTATGATATGTACTTTTGATAACATATGGGAGCTTGATGGTTAAGATGGTGTGAATGGCATATGAGCACACTGGTAGAATATAACAAGCAATAATAAATGATCAGACAAATATGGTATATAAACAATTGTTGGTATTATTAAATACATGGTCATGTTATTTCATGCATATTTAGAAGACATTAGTGGACGGAAATATAGCTTAAAAGTGTAGGCTAGTGTAATGAGTTGTAGCTGTTGTTGCAGTTACATGACGTTATTATGTATAGGTGCAACATTGTATTTATACTCGTATTATGACATTGAAAATACTTAACAGAATTATAAATAAAACTATATATACTGCAGGAAGTATATACTGACGAGACATATTTTCATTGTTTTGATATCTTTTGAATCAGTTGTTCATATATTATGGTCTACTTAAGGGTTACTGGGGAATAAACAAGGGTGGATTTAACATAGTTTCATAACATTGATTAACTCTGACCTTTAAAGCATTTGTTTTGGCTAGCTTACAGTGTTTCACATTGCAGTAACAACTGCACATCTGAGGATTAGAGCATTTGCACTTGTTTGTATCAAATGAGTTACCTCATCTTGTTATATAATGTGAAGATGTTCCTGGATGATGTACCTTTAAGAAAAGCCAAAAACCAAATCATCAAGTAACCATTTCTGGCATGAAATCCTCCTCTTTCCTCCTCCTTCACTCTCTTTCACTCTGTCTCTGCTTCCTTTCCCTCCCTCTCTCCTGCCCTGCGTTAGAGTTGCACAACTTCTAAAGTGTCTCTCCTCAGCACCAGGCTCTGTGCTCATCGATATCCATATAAGAGCAGAGCAGGCAGATTTCTGTGCCGAGTGTCAGGCAGAGTTGATGCAAGGCAGCAGAGAGGAACGTGGATCTGGATCTAAAGAGCGAACTGCCAGAGTAAATGTTTAAGAAGGGAGGAAGGTTGCTGCTCTGCTGCAGGCTCTCACTTGACCTGTGTAATTGTGTGTGTGTCTGTGTGGGTGTGTGTGTGTTTGAGAGAGTTTGGATCATGCAATTCCACTGCATGTG
>JAGQAX010000010.1:33382689-33725189 GCA_019142605.1 Cephalopholis sonnerati
TCTCAAGATCACCTTGAGGAAATTCCTTCAAATTTTGCACATCCATTGGACTCATCAATGAACTGATTAGATTTTGGTGTTCATAAGTCAAAGGTCAAGGTCACGGTGGCCTTGTCTGTCTCATTCTTTCGAAGGTAATATCTTAGGAAGTTTTTTTCAAATTTGGCACAAATGTTTACTTGGACTCAATGATGAACTTTGACTTTAGTGGTCAAAGATCAAGATCACTGTGACCTTGTGTCTGTCTCAGTCTTGTGACTGCAATATCCCAAGAACACCTTGGCGGATTTTTTTTTCCTCAAGTTTGGCACAAATTTCCACTTAGACTCAAAGATGAACTGATTAGATTTCAGTCTTCATAGGTCGAAGGTCAAGGTTACTGTGACCTTGTCTTCTTCTGGTAAACGCGAAATCTTAAAGAAGCCTTGAGGAAATGTCTTTAAATTTGGCACAAAAGTTGACTTGGACTTAATGATGAACTCATTAGACTTTGGTAGTCAAAGGTCAAAGTCACTGCGACCTTGTGTCCATCTCATTCTCATGAACACATCATCTCAGGAAGGCGGTTGGTAGTTGAACGCCAAAAGTCACTGTGACCTCACAAAACATGCTTTTGGCCGTAACTCAAGAATACAAATGTAATTATGACAAAATTTTACCAGAATGTCTAATGCTATGATAATGTGATGATATTTTATATCCAAAAGGTCAAAGGTCATCTTCACTGTGACATCACAACGTTCTGCAAAAACACATTTCTGGCCAATATTCAACATCTTATCTCAGGAGCAGAAGGGAAGACATTTGGTCAGATACAGAATTTGTGAATCTTCTGTGCTGCCAGGCTGAAGATGCGTGTGAAGCATCTATGTTTCGCAGACATGGCTGTAAACTGTAACAGCGAGGCAGTAATGCTACTTTTAGCTAACTGTTTGAACTATTTATCAATTGCTTTTTTTAGCTATGTAATTACGCATTAGCCTACTTTTAGCTAACTGTTCAGACCTCTCTGCTCAATTACTAACGAACACTAATTCAGTTCAGATGTTAAACTACAGATATGTTTTCCAATCAAAAAGTAATTTCTTTCTTTCTTTCTTTTTTTAATAAATTGAGTAACTGTATTGCAATCACATCACATACCCCCTGGCGACTGCTGAAGTACCCCCTCAGGTACAAGTAGCCAAATCCTGGTAGAGAATCAAAGAAATGACTTGCATGCGCCTCTGAGCGTGCGTGCCCCCTCTGATGATGACTTGATCACACACTAATCACACTCCACAGTGGTTAAAACCGGGCTGACCCACATTTAGCATCACTTGATTAACGCCTGTGCGCGGGTACATGCGCACTGAGGCATAGCTGCGTGTAAAAAGGTTCCCATGCCTGAGCAGGTACATTATTTTGTGTCTAATTGCGTGTCTTTGTGATGCCGAGCGCACTGCAGTGTGTGTGTTTGAGCTCGGATTTTAATGATCTCCTCCTACCCCCTCTGGGCCAGCACGAGCCTATTTCGACCCACATCAGGATAATTAACATCACACTCAACTGTCTGTAAGAGCAGAGGGCTCCTTTCACCATCTTTCCTCTCATCCTGCTGTTCTTGAGTCTCCCTTTTTGGCTCACAGGAAAAGCAACCAATGTTGAAATACAACCCACAGGCAATTTGTATGCATGCAAAGTCCTATCCACAGTTTATTTGCACATAAATTGGTCCATAAAGTTTGCTAACAAGTTGTGTTTTCCAGCCATAAAAAACAAAAGCACCTTATTAAACAGCCTTAGAGTTAGACAGTTTGGTTTATAATGTCATGGTTGCCAGTTTGAATCCCCAGATCTGCAGGGAAAGCAGTCTCCTACATCCACTCACCACACTGTCCAACTGTCTAAGTGC
Organism: Cephalopholis sonnerati; assembly: GCA_019142605.1. Lineage (NCBI taxonomy): Eukaryota > Metazoa > Chordata > Actinopteri > Perciformes > Serranidae > Cephalopholis > Cephalopholis sonnerati. The sequence goes on from JAGQAX010000010.1 coordinate 33,384,584, forward strand.
ACTTGAACAAGTCACAGTTCCATTAGTGCTGCTCTGTGGCCAACCTTAGAAGACTTAGGTTCTCTGGGCTGTATCCAGGTGTGTGTGCGTCTCTGAGTGTGTGTGTGTGTGTGCTTGAATAAAAACCCTTTGCAGCTACTCCCATAGGGACTGGCTGTAATTAGGAATGTTCTCTTTCTCGACTTGCCTTGTAAATGAAAACACCTCTATATCAAAGAGGGAACACATTGGATGCAGCCCCGCCATGGAGGATTTTTCCACCTCTAACACTGAAATGATGTGCCTTTGTTGCCGTGTGGTTCATTTATTGTCCAGGTATTTCAAGGAGAAAAACAAGTATTTCTTTTACTTGATTCGCAGCATGTGAAAGAAGCTTGAATCAAGAGACACAAGCTGACACAGAAGTAAGAGTGGAACACAGACTCCTTGTCATTGTGAGATATATAATTGTGACTGAATCATCCATCTCTTTGTGACTAAAATTGACTGGTTTGAGCTATTTTCAAAATGACAGGCAAAGATAAACTTTGACGACTTGATTCACAGTCACGCAGACAGATGGAGATAGAGTGATATAGACTGAAACAAAGTGCCAACAGGGAAGCATAATTTCCATTTACATACTTTATGGAGTAATATAAATGAACACAATTTCCATACAGATGTAAAGAAAAAGACAAGTGAGGAAATAGCCTTTTTTGTTAGTGATGTGGTCTACACGGGTTAGAATCAATAACATGCACAGACAGATGCTGGAGAGATAACGGTGATTTAAAGCGAACCTACACACACGCAGCGTGTAATGAGATGATCTCCCAATGAAAAGCGTGCAGGACATGAAAGCTCTACAAATGGCCGCCAAAACAACAGCTGTAATGCGACAGGCAGACATTTGTTCCACTAATCACTGGGGGGATTGTCAAATGCAGCCGCATGGAGGCTAAGAGAGTCTTATGTTATTAGGCCCTGCTACCGTGACTCCAAAACATACACACACACACACACACACACACACACACACACTGTGGATGAGTCCGTTGTCCATCATCCCTTGCATTGGCCCTCACACCTTGACAGCTGTCAGTGATTTTGACATGCGAGATCACGGAATAAAGGGATTACACTGATCTGTGGAGAAAAGGCATGTTCCCAGCACATGTTTTCCAAGGGTGCACACATTGAGTATGCAATGGTGGGTTATACAAGAACAGTGGTAGATCAAAGGTTTGGGCTCATTCAAATGACAAAAATATGAGTTTTCTGTTTTGTTGTAACGATATCTAACTATACAGATAGTTTCAGTTTTGTAAAAAAAAAAAATTACATTCATAAAATACAACAGCAGCATGTCCCAGAAACAATGTCCTGGATACTCTGTTGACCTCACTGTCAACAGTTATTACAGTGCTTGAACTACTTTCCACCAAAGATATAGCATTAAAACCATTGACAGCATGGTCTATGGATTAGCCAGGCAACACTGGAGAGATGCACTAATAGAAATTGTCATATTGGTGACATGATAATATGAAATGTGAAAGCGTGACAAACCACAGATCAGGGATACTCCTCACTTTGCTCGGTGGCCACTTTTGCGAAATAACAATTAGAAAATTTATCAGATAAACTAAATAAATGAGGGGCGTTTCCAGGATTTGAGGACAAGACCCTAGATCATCCCTTGTAACTTTTTTTTTCATAAACAAGCTGTATTTTGATACTTTTTAAAATACTCTCTGTCACCTTATTTACACACAAAGTAAAAAGAAAAAATCCCAGTGTGAACTAGTGTATTTTCATTGTGACTTAGGGAACGCTCTGCCACCATGCACCCTTTTGCAATCCAGATTTGACCCACAGACCATAAGTTCAGTATCACTGCCATGTGCTGTGCTGCATTTGGTGAAACCAAAGATAATCACAAGCAAATCAGCCAATTTTAGCTTTGTTTTTGGTCTCCACCAACTCCTGAGGGAAATATCTGTCTCTTTAGCTGCTAAATGCTCCGCTTTGTTGACCAGATAATCGCTAACTGTGTCAGTTGGTGCTGAGCTAGTGGTGTACAATGTTGTGGAACCAGTGCCTGCTGCAGATAAAAACACTAATAGAGTGGTAAGAGGGAACCAAAACAGTAAACTTAAGGGCCAGACAGCGAAACAATCAGCTGTAATAAGCTTTAAAGCTCTGTGGAGCTGAGGGGAGCTGAAGATTCAAGTGATTTTCCTCTTAAGGTTCATAGCCTCTTTCACATTGTTTTTGTCATTAGATATGTTGCTGTTACCTATAAAAATAAAAGTTTCTAGCCCTTTCAAAGATCACAGTTATACCAAAAGGAATATGGCTTAAGGTATGGTCAGGGGTAAGATACTAATCACTTGTTCAAGGTTATGGAACTAGGCAACTAAAAGCTTGTTTTAGGGGAGAGTAAGGTTTAAATTGGGCAACTAAAATAGTTGCAGGCGATAAGAAATGTTAATTGCACATCTTTAATGGAACACAAACTCCAGTCCTGCATGAAAGTTGGCCTTTCTACATGCACATCCACCTCCCCAACCATTTTAGTTTCTTTCAGGGCACTGTTTTGGTTTTCTAGCCTGCAACTCTGCTTTTATCAGCCAGAAAGAATAGGTGGCCAGCTAATAACACATTTAGTAGCCAAACAGCAGAATACTTCCACAGGAGTTGGCGACTAAAAGAAAGTTAAAAGGAGAGAATGTTGAACTTACAGGTGACCAGATACCTGATTCCAAATGAATTGAGATTGCGAGCTTAAATATTTATTTATTTATTTTTTTGTTTGTTTTTTTTTTACTGCTGGGAGCACGATAAGCAAAATTTCATTCCTTTAATTTGTATTAAAGAGATAGCAGGAACCACAGAGATAGTTATCACTAAAACCATATTACTAGTAATGAGTGAAAAAATAGTTTTTGTAATGTGGAGAACTGATCCTCTAATAGTGTGTTTCTGCTTTTCTGCTTTAATAGACAAAAAAAAGTGCAGGCACAGACGCGGCAAACAGATAACTAGGTGCTAACAATCAGGGCAGAGGTGTCTCCCTCTTCCTGGATATCCCCTGATGCCTTTTCATCTGTGATTTCTCTGGAACTCCATTACTATTGCAGACGGGTATCGTGCTTCTGCACCACAATCAATACTCTTCCATTAAGGTGATGAACGGTCCGTTTCCCCAACCTTCTGCAGTCAAGACAAATTCTCAGGACCCACTGATCCAAATCAGTCAATGTGGGCATGACAGCACTACACCCAGGCAACGTGAAGGGTAAAGAGAGTCGCTGACTGGGGAAGTCCGACCAACTCTTCCATCCCCACTGGTGGACATCTCCTGTGTGATGCATGCTTTCATTTACCTCAACAGCAGTCAGCTCATACAGAAACAGTCATTTCTCAATGTAGAGTGAGGGATACATTTTTATCTATTAATTCTCTGAGGCTAAGATCTTGTCTTTGAGGTAACTAAATCTAAATTGATAAATGTGGCATATAAGCTATTTAGTATATTCTGGGTGTTTTATTAAAGTCTGCAAAATCGGTAAATGAGATGAAATCCATTTTAGCTTTTTTTCAACAGACGTAAACATATTGAATTTTTACTCTGAAAGTATCAAGATAATATGATGTGGTTCAAAAAAAAAAACTCAAAACCTTAAGTGATTTGTGTTGGATTTAAGTGCATTTTTCTCTCCTTTCTTCATATGAGAAATACATCAATTTGGTTTCAAAGGCAAAAATGTTGAGGTTTCACCCCCTTCTGGCATCAACAAGGTGTCATGGCAACTGACTTGGCACCTGTGAAAATGAAAAGTAAGTAAACTGCCAAGAAAACATATTTCCCCACAGTGCTCTCAGTAAACATTGGTATTATTGTTTACCAGCTGACAAGTACACACACTTTTTTTAATTTGTAGAGGAAATGCAAAGTCATCCTTCAGGAAACAGGAATTGGCTTACTGTTTTTTTTTTTTTTATATACAGAGATAGACATGTTGTGAAAACCTTGGCAAAGGTAGCGCCATCTTAATTTAATAAAGTCTGTGTTGTTAGCTCGCTGCAGAAACTATTTGCCTTCAATTTAACAGCTGACATGTTCTACTATCCTTTGGTAATCTGAAGAGAAATGCAGAGTGGCAAAGCAATTACTGGGTGACTGACAGGCTTGCAGACGAACATTTAGCTAAGCCAACAAAGCAAATTGTGCATAATGTTCAAACAAAGTTCACATTTTTCTCTGGAACGGAGAGAATGGTGTTGAGCGTTGGTGATAAATGGTGTTGACTGCTAAAAAGATCCACACTGCATCACTGAATGAATAAAAACCCAACTGTTTTTACCAATTACAAATGTGGGCCTGCAACATAACAGGGAAGTGCTGAAAAGCTTAAACACACAAAATAATACCACAAAAAAAATCAAAGATGTAACTTGTGCCTTATTGAAGATGCACAAATTTTACATGTTAGAGTGAACTGCTCGGTCAGTATCTGAGAAAATGACTCGTTGCTTTGGTTATCTCAGTTTGGACTCGGTGACAACCAGTTTGCTTTACAAAGTCAGGACAGGAGGTTGACACAGTGTGTGTTTTCCTTTCAGGCAGGGACAATCTAGTGAGAGACATTGTCGAGTAGCATTATGTAAAGCGTGGCATCCAGGGTTTTTGTTGCCTGATCCCTTTTAGGGACCAAGTGAGTGACAATCACCCTACCTGACTCTGTGAGGATGTACTTTGTTTGAGCTGTATGCTATCATCAGCATGCTGGCATCATGACAGTGCTAACATGCTGATGTTTAGCAGGTAGGATAAAGATAAGATAAGATAAGATAGAATATGATATACACCACAGAGTACTGATCTCAGGACATACAGCAGTATCCTTACAGTCATTCATATATTAAAATAAATGTAAAAAGCTTAAGTTTATACATTCAACAGCAAAAAACTGTGCAACTGATATCACTGATAAAATCAGCAAAACTGGAATATTGCATATAAGAATATTGCACATATAACAGTAAAACTGACAACTAGACTGCACATGCCGATGTAGACCATACTCTAAAGTGCTCTGTGAAACTGTTAAGTCCTCTTTGCAATAACTGCTGCTATTTAATGTCTTAATGGAAGATGGAACAAATGATTTTTATAATTCAGTCTACATTTTGGATCTCTAAACCAACAGCCAGAAGGTAAACACTCAGTATTCAGAGTGAAAGATGTGTGATGGATCATTCATTATTTTTGGTGTCTCTCTAAGCACTGACTTTTCATTACATAAACTGAAGAAAAATGAAAATCAGGTTTAATGTTTACCATGTTTACCATCTTAGTTTAGTGTGTTAACAAACTAACATTTGCTCATTAGAGGTGGAATTCATTCAATTTCGGTGATATACGAAGATATATACACACAGGCCTGAAATACACACACACACATGCACAAACAGGACCTATACATGCATTGAATGGAGGGATGTCAGAGCGAGGAGGCAGTTGGGGGTTCTGGGCCTTACTCAAGGGCACCTCTGCAGTACCCAGGAGGCAAGCTGGCACCTCTCCAGCTACTAGTCCCCGCTTTATATTTTGTTCAGATGGGTTCCCGACCCAGGTCCCTGTGGTCTGAGCTACTGTCGCCCCAAAAATACTACAAAATAATTAAAAAGAAAATTTAAGAATATGTACAACAAAAGCACTTTATTACAATGTAGCAAACACAAAGTACAGCTGAAGCTAAGGGGAATCTCAACTGTGTTTAATGTCAACAGTGGTAACGTCATCAGGATTCATCCTCTGGGCACCATGAATTTTTGCATAAAATTCATAGCAACTCTGAAGGGCAATGCCCAAAATGACCATTGTTAATCCCCAGAGCCAAAAGTGACAGCAATAAATTTTTGTTCAATAAATATTTACTGTGATATAACAGCCCTGTCTCCCAGAAATTATGTTTGAATGTTACTTAACTGCTGTCTTAGTAAAATTGTTGTGGCAACATAATCGCTACTTGGGTTATATTCAGAGACAACGTTTCTGTCAGGTAACAAAACACAACATTCATGTCACAGGTATGCTTTGAAAGTGGATGGGGAGGATGGTGGCCGTATGAAGCCCAGGACTTTGACACGTGAACTTCAGACTGTTGTCTTAGGTTAAGGCAACAAAAGCACTTTGGTCAAGATAAGGGAAAGATCAGAATTTCAGTTAAATGTTAAATAAAAAGGTAATAAAAAATATGAGCCTGGTCTCACTCCGAAGTCATCGAAATCCGGCGCTTGGGCATCGTTTAATGTCAGCATGATACATGGATGGTTGCGATTATGGTCCAAATGGGGCGGATGATGGTGGATGGGTCAAACAAACCACGGCTTTCACCCAAGATAGCGGTGTTCATGTCCTTTAAGATTCTAAAGCCAAACCCTGTTCTTTTTTCCTAAACCTAACCACTTGCATTTGTTGGTGAAGGAAGAAAATGACTTAGTGCTTTTTTTGAAAGAGACTATGTAAACATAAAATTTCCTGTGAAATGTAAACAGGCAGAATTTGACATGGTGTCCCAGAACGTCAACAACCAACGCACCCAGGGTATCTTGCACGTCATATGTGGATGTGGAAGCCAAACGTCAATATGTGACGAGGTAAAATATAATGCTGTAGTCACTACAAGTAGATACTGTGTTGTAAGATTGCCTATTTTGGCGGAAAACATTTTGCAGACAGAGTCAGCATCAACAATTTTGCAAGTTGCCAGGTGTGTTAATAGAAAATGTAATTCGTTTGGAATTATGTTTCTCTCAAATTGATTGGCTGTTTTAAATTAGTTGTCTATAAACATAATTTTTAAGAGACAGTGCTGGATATAAATCACAAATTGATTAGTCTTAATCCATCTTTTGGAAGTTCCCAAACTTTGTGAAGTGCAGTAATACATTATCAGAGTTCTCTCTGACAGTAACTCCCTCTGAAGTGACACTTGTAAACCTCCACGCCCTAAAACACTGTGTCAAAAGCACTGTTTGCTCTGTTTTGCATTTTTGCAAGACTGCATAGACCAAACAGATTGACATCAGGATGAAGGATGGTTCAGTTAATTAATTAATCTCTGGCTGGTGTCAGATGATCTGAATAACAATAACAGCCGCTCTCACTCTCTCCCTGGCCTTATTAATGAAATCACAACCCTGCGGTGTCACACTGCAGATATGTCGTATATTATAGGCCGACAGAAGCAACAGCCTGCTCGCTGTGACCCTGGGTGGTGGCTGTATTTCAGTTCTGGTAAGGAAAAATGTTGGGTTCCCAGAAGTGGAGTCACCTTTCAAACAAAATGCAACAATGGTCCCTCAAGCAGGAAAATTGCTTTCTGTCAAAAAAAGGCGACTTCGGTCTAGGAAATGTCCTTCAGCCACCCCTGACACACTGTGGCTGTACCACTCCACCGCAGTGTTGCTCTGAGAGCAGCCTGGACTGCATACAAGGATTATAATCAACAGTTACGACCTCCACAACTGCCCTCTGTCTGTTACAGTTTGCATCAGTATATATAATTCAACAGCTATTCCATTCTGTGGGGTGATTCTCTGTGTTTCCTATCTTCCCCTAACAGGACTGCTCTGGCTGATGTGATTGTGTAACTGATAGCAGACTTATGTAACTAGAAAAACAGCAGGCCAACAACAAGAATAAGAAGTGCTGTTGTGTACGTTGTGTTAACACTTAACAAGCCATTGACATATAGCTGTGTTCATTACAGCTTAATGCTGTAACCTGGTGGCACCCATGATGGATGTTATGGCTGAGTGATAAAATGGCTTGGCTGGAGTAGCTGTGCCTGTAATAGAGTCTGGTGGTCCTTATAGCCACAGTCATGCTGCCCTCTTCTGATTCCACGGGATAGTGCATAAAGGGCCATGCTGTCAACTTATGCCATGGATTTAAGCACAAATCTTAAGCATCTTAAAAGTAATTCAAGATAGATGGTAAACAGACATTATATCGGCTGTGAGGACTCCTGGTTCCTTTGCGTTAAATGCTAGTGTTTTTTTTGTCTAGTGGCACCTAAAACTTAGCGTGCACATTCATGTGTGTAACAGTCAGCCCAGAGGTAAAAACACCACGTGACGCATTAAGATTAAGTTTTACTTTGATCCCAAAGTCACGGCTGCTACACCTGTGGATTGTAATTTTCCTTATTATGAATGACTCAGTGGAGACAGAAGGCTCTAATAACTCTAATAACCAAATCATCATGCCACACTCTTGTTGGCTGCAATAAACATTGCACCCTCTAAGGGCCATAACCAGGGCTTTAAGCATACATTTGTTAAACACAGTTTGGTGTATTACAAGTCTCTTACTCCTGAAGGCCATTAGAAAACAATTACAACATCCTCCCTTGTCCACTGAGATCACAGTGTGTGATGCTAAATATGAAAAACAAGAGTGATAAAACACTTTTATGTAGCCACTGGACATTTTTCATGGTATCAGATTTGGCTGTTTAACTGTATTTGAAGCTTGAAGTACTGTTCATGCCAGTGTTGCCTTGATGCCACGCCATGCTGCAGCTGTGCCCTCATGTAGACTAGTCTTTAGTTTTGCAGCCATGCTGCCCTCTGCTGACTCCACATGGTGATGTGGTCATTTCATTGGTGCCTACTGATTTCATCAATTACAGTTTTTCTCATTAGCTTGAGCAAATTTGTTCATGCAGAAGTTACATTTCAGCACAGATCACACACACATGCCTGAGCTGAGACTCACCGGCCAAAATGACACATGCTGTTGGCAAAATGCTCTAACACTCACACACTATTAGAAACTTACAATTTAAGCAAATATTCCCATCAAACAACACAACCTGTGGTCAAATGATTGTATTAATTCAATCAATCATTACACAATGGACAACAACATGTAAAATATAGCTATCAATATGAACCAATTCAGCCTCAGTTTGTGCAACATGCCTGTGCCACCTGTGGATATTTTACATAGTTACAGTTTGTGCCAAAAAAAAGGCAAGCAAGCATATCACACCATAAATTGATTCTTTTTTTCCAAAGATGATTTTTCAAGAGAAAACAAAGCCTGCAGCACTCTGCACCTGCTGTTTTTTTCAGCTACAGCTAATTAAGAGTGACCAGTTAGCAGGAGGAAGTGTGGGAGGAAGCCGGAGTACATGGAGAAAACCCATACTGACACGGGGAGAACATGCAAGCTCAGCACAGAAAGGCTCCCCGACTCCAGGTTCGAACTGGGAACTCGTTTGCTGTGAGGCAATAACGCTAACCACTGCACCACCATGCCGAGATGAGATGCCCTGTTTAAATATTGTATAGGAAAATAGAGAAGTAAATAAAAGACAGACATTTTGTAATAAAGTTTTCTTCATTCATTTCATTACATTCATTACAGTGTTCAGTGTAGCAGTAGAATATATATACAGTTTTATTTTTAGTGGCCTTTGACCTCTTTGATCCATGTTTGAAAATAGCCACACAGAGGTGACATCTTTAATAGATGGAAAAGGAGTGATTGCTGACTGAGGAGCTGTGTAAAGGAGTCTCACACAGGTGCATTAGAGACTTGCAATTATACAAGCGATGACTATAAGCGGTGAGTAAATATTTTCCATTTGTTTAACAGAGTTAATCCAATAGCATGTCGGGTCTTTCTAGATCTGTGTTACCTGTTTTGAAAAAGGGTGTGACATCAAATGTGTCGAGAAGAACTGTAACAGGATGCTACAGAGGGAGTCACAACCTTTTTTTACATTTGTAAAAAAATGGATTTGAACTAGTTATCCTGTCTAGTGATGATGCAGTGGATAATTTCTTTTTCCAAATATTTTATTGAAAGGTCTAGTGTGTAGGATTTAGTGGCATCAAGTGGTGAGGTTTCAGAACTGAAACTTCTTTCATGTGCCAAGCACGTGGCCGAGGTAAATCATGAAAACACGATGATGCGAATGACCCTATTTAGAGCCAGTGTGTGCTGTAGAGCAACATGGTGGACTCTGTGGGGGAGGAGCCACCCGACATGTAAATATAAACAGCTCATTCTAAGGTAACAGTCTCAGGTAATTATAGTGAAAACATAGTTATGAATATTACACATCATTTCGACCAATAGATGCCCCTAAATCCTCCACACTGGACCTTTAAATAATGATTGTTAAATCAATTTCAAATAGTTTGCTATGCTCTGGGTGCAGTACGTCACCTGGCCACCAGGTGCTACTAATCTAGCTGTTGATCTCAATCAGGGTTTCAGTGGTCTGCCATGGTCTAGACACTCAATGTTTCAGTAACATTTTCACACAGACAAAAACATGCAATGCCTGTATTTACTTGGCATGAAAATATTTAACTGCACAGATATTGATTATAATTCCAAATTATTGATCATTCTCAGTACTGATCATCTAGCCAAATTAAAAAAAGGCCTGTCAAAATCAAGAAAGGGGCTAATGAATTTAACTGTGTATTCAGTGTAACCCCATCTGTCCAACCCCATCTAGTGGGAAAGCCTTCACACGACACTGTAGTTGCCTTGTGTAGATCACTAACAAGGTAGTTCAGCACTGACTCAGTTAGAAAGCAGAAACATACCTGGGTGCTGAACTACGTTGAGTTAAGTTACACATCTTTTTTAGTTTGTTTGTTTTTACCATGGAAGATATATTGTCCAAAATCTCTCCAAAATCCCTGTTGTATACCACTTTGAGTTTAAGTTTAGTAGTCAACATGGCCTTGTGGGTCACAAGCAATATCTGAGGAGCTGCACCATGATTGAAAAGAAAACTAATGTTCTGTCACTTATGTTTATATTGTTTTTTTTTTTGTTTGTTTGTTTTGTTTTTTTAACTTTTCTCTATTCTTTACTTTTTTCTAGTGAAATACAGGACAGTTTTATGTTTTCTGGTTGCTAAATATCATTCAACTTGACCAGTCTGAGAAGTTAATGGGGGAAAATCACTTCTGGGTAGAACTCACACATACGTTTTCAACCAGGGATGAAGTGTTGCATCTAGACACAGCTTTATGATTGAGTTTAGCAAATGATTTTTTTTTTTACTAAAGTGGGAGGCTTCTCAACATACATTCCCTGTTTTATTTTTTGTTATGTAGTAATTCTGAATTCCAATTTGTATTGTCTCTCTGAGCAGTTATGATTGATGTACTCTGCATTGTGAACACACTGAGTGGGTTTCATTCTTTTTATTGATGTGTGATTTCTGCTGCTCTGCCATCCTCTTTGCTTCCAACTACACACTTAGAACTCATTTATGTCATGTCTTGTGCCATTTAAGCAGGTGTCTTAATTTGACTTTAACATCCCGATAAAGGCTCTCAGCTGAAGCACGTGGCTGTCAGCCAGGAAATATTAAAGTCTTTTTATCAGTCAGGACTTAAAGTGCTTCAGATAGCCTATTTTCTTTTTCAGACACTGCTTCAATTTAAAGCGAGTCTATGCAACTGTTGCTGAGTTGAGGAAATTACTGGTTAATGCCACAGTTTCCCTTCATTTCCCAAGGTTCTCTTAAAGTCTCCTGGGGAAGTGCAGCATGTTTATTTCTTGTTTTAAATAAAGCAGAGGTGGAAACAGTATCAGAATATTGTGCTCTGGTAAATATGCTGTTGCTTGAAAGAAAATTACCTCAAGTAAAAGCAGAAGTAGGATATTTTTGTAACAATGTACTTAAATAAAGGTAAAAAAAAAGTAAATCATTTAAAATGTACAATTAGTTCTGTATTGTGCTATGTTACATTTTTAAAAGGGAAATGGGAGTAGGGTGATACACGTCTTTAGGCTATAAAATAAAGCACATTAAATTTCAAACAATATATGTATATAGTGTGTCAACATCAGAAGCATGGTCCCTTATGCCAAAACCAACTTTTCTATAGACACCACTTGCAGTCTGAGCATACGGCTGATTATTAATAATTAATATACAACTACCTGCCTCAGTGTAGCCTCATAAAAATTAACCAGAAAAGAGACAAAATCCAGACAAATAAACAAAAAAATTGCCGATCATAAATCAAAAGTCTATGGACACCCCGGCTGACACAACACGCATTATTGAGCCACCTGAATAACCTGATCCATCTTATAGAATCAACAGCAGAATAAAACATCACCAAGGCAGACAACAGAGATGTACAAACAATATAAATTTCACAGTGGTTGCAGCCACAAACGCACATTAAAGCAAATGAAAGGAGAGACTTATACACCACATAGTACACACACTGTGCTATGTTGCAAGGCAATGTAGTGGTTGTTGACATTCTCATCTGCAGAGTTAGTTCAGTACGTTTGTTATTGTACTCACCTGTCTGAACGGCATTCTGTGCCTTGAGCCCTGCAGAGTCCTCAGCAATACGCTCTAAGTTCAACTTCTCTATCCTCCTCTCTATCCCAGCATAACCAGTCCCAGTTTTTCTGTTCCACTGTGCTCCTAAAACTCAGAATGTTTTCAGCTGAATGAAGCTCTGCAGTCACTGTGACAGACACCTTGCTGAGTGGAAAAGGTCCTCAATGAACACAGAAGTTAATGCTGGAGGATCCACCATGAGCATTTTTGCCAAAACCCTGTGTGTAACATCTTGTGTGGGTTTGATTTGGGTGACTTAGCGTGCCTGCCTGGGTTACTTGTAAACAGTTAGGGCTGCCCCCAACTAAGAATTTCCTGGTCGACCACTAGTCATCATTTGTTTATCATGCTTACAATATTAATTTAATTATTAAATGATATATTTTGGGCAGGGCAACACAATGGTTTGAGGTCAAGGTGTGAGAAAGAATAGTATCAGTAACATTGTTAACACTGTGCTACATTACAGAGAAATACAAAACCGTACCAATGAACCTTCATTAATATAGGCCTATATTTTATCTACAAGTGCACGTCACACACTGAGTGAGCCGCCTGTTAATGACGCTGTCAGCAAAGCAGTAATGATTGTGCTAAGTGACTAATGGGCATGTAGCTACTTCCATGTTGTGTCATGCTTGTAGTTGACGAATCATAGGCAAATGTTTGCCTGCAGAGTTTACATATCACCTTGGGTTCATCCTTCACCTTCTCAAAATGATCCCACACTTTCGGATTTCCAAGCCGACATGTTATTAACTAGCCTGTGTAATAACTGCACTACTTCCTGTGTCTGTCCTTTCAAATTAACTTCTCATTTGGTCCAGTCATATAGGTTTTGATTTATTTTGACAAGGCACAGCTCCTAACAGAGTTTCATGTTCGTTGTTTTTCTTTTTTTTTCTGCAACTAAGCAACCAATAAAATCCTGCTGACTGATGACCTTTCTGGTCGACAAATGATTGGTCAACTGTTAGGGGGCGGCCCTATAAACAGTAATTTGAGTTGGCTATTTATCACCTCACCTCACCTCAAATTCTCTGACATGCTAAAACATGGTGTAAGTAGAGTGTGTAAAGAAGAGTCAGTCTGCAAACTCGCTCAGCAACAGTTGCACAACAATATTTTTATTTTAAAGTCTGCTAACTTTGGCAAACATTAGCAAGCGGTCATATCAGACCAAGTGAGGCTGTAGCACCAAACTTCTGCGTGGGTTGGATTGATCAAAGGTGTGTTTGTTCCTTAAAAATTTAACTTTTAATTTGTGGGAAGGTTGTGTTACTTTTTATTTCAAAGATTATATAGTCTGACTTTGAAGTGGCAAAAACTCTGATAAATAACAAAAGAAATGTAGCACAATTTTGGTCATGCAGATTCCATATTTTGTATTTGTGGTATTTATTCTTTTCCTATAATGTTTTTCTATACTAACATACATATTTCCATAATACTGTTATGTAGTATGAATAATTCAAACACAACTTTAGTGCTCACTTTTTAAACTTACTGAAGGCCTTTTTAACATGCAGCACCCACAGCATGAAGGATAAGTGAACCAGAAAAGAATGGGGTAAATACCAAATAGTTATTAAATTTATTCTAAAAAAAGTTCAGTATTATGCATTTTGAGAGATAAAACACAATGAAACAACACAACACTGCAGCGAACTGATCTTTAAAATAGATTTTATTTACCATTTTGTAATTCAACAGTTTACGATATACAGCTGACAGGACTAAGACATTTCAATGGATTTTGGCCCTAAAGGTTGAAGAACAAGAAGAACAGACATGGTTAGATAGATAGACAGATAGATATGATAGAGGATACCAGAAGAACTGTGTTCTCTTTTCTCACTTGTGCTTTTCCCCTCCACTCCTCCCATGAAAACAATTTACATTGGCATAGCAACAACACAGCGTTTGTCCACTGACACTTGGACAGTTTCTTTCAGCCAGACCACTGATAGTAAGACATTATTTACTGTACTTGGTTTCTTTTTTTTTTAAATGGTAGTGTGAATTATTATTCAGTTTTTTTCCTGTTGCTTATACAAAAAATGAATGATTTCTTTAAAGTGCTGAAAAATAAGATTATGCTTATATGAGCAGTAGTAAGAAATTCAAGAGGTAATGTTCTGCAATTTACAGAGAACCACAGAAACAAGGTAAAATCACAGTTTTTTTAGTACAGTAGAGCAGTTGTGCTGTGAATTTGTGTATAAAAATGGTCCAAAGCTTCACATCTTCAACATCAGCGACTTTCTGCACAGTCACTTAAGTGTAACATGATAGCAGGCGATAGCATATTAGTATCTCAAGACATGGGTCAGTTGTTAACTACTGTCAATTGTGTCTCTTTAGGTTTTCTTAAGGACTTAATTGGCCTTACTCTTATGGTTGCCAGATAATTGAAGGGTAACCAACAAGAGAAATCAAATTACAATAGTAACTGAGCCCTCATTTGATACATACAAGTCATATAATTGCCTAAACTGTACACATAAAACAATTTTGTGTTGTGATATTATGCATCAGAGCTGCACAAGAATGAAAATGTGAGTTCATAGGTCCTGATGCCAATTTAGTCTTTGAGGCAGAGTTATTTTGGTGCTTTGATTTTGCCCATTTTTTAAAAACATTTTGTAACAACTAGACAGAAAAAGCCAAACTGTTTGGGTCAAGGGCCACAGAATATCTAAGGTAAACAGCTGGTACAACTGTTGGCACTACACTGTGTAAAATATAGCTTTAAGTTCATGTGATATTGTTTTTTAAAAAAAGCATCGTCATGTAGCTGCAGCCGTCATCTACACCAGAGCTCACTGTAAAAACGAACCATTCTCTTGTAGTTCAAGTTTCAATCCAAAGCTTTTTGTTTGGAAATGCTTTTTAAAATTAGCTGGCTTTATCTTAATCTTTCAATGAATACAACTTCAAAAACAAACAAACAAACAAAAAAGCAGTGTCACTGAACATTGGATAAACGATGATTAAAATCTGAAGATAAAATATGTAGTTTTCTTTCTCTTCTTTTAGTACAAAATGTTTTTTTTTTCTTAAAAGATAGACTATATCATTAGCAGAATAAGACTTGGCTAGTTCCGACAGGTTAGAGGTACATTGACATCAATACTGACACTACACCTGCTCTACATGCAGGCTCAGCAGTAAGAGCTATTCCACTACACACAGAGTACACAATACACCTGACGTTGTCTACATTATACTACGAGAAAAGTGACAAATCAAAAACAAAGTGAATCAATACCCACCCTCCCTTGACCCGCAAAAACACACTTACCCACCCTCGAAATCAAAGCAAAGATAAACATACACATACACACAGTCCGATTATATATTTTTTACATTACTGTACAAAGGGAGGAAGAGTTGTGGGGCCAGCAGAGATGGTGAGGGTCGGGATATATAGAGATGGTAACATGGTGGCTAAGCTTCACTTACTACAGCATGAACACACGAGACAGGCAACCACAAACAGGAAATGGTCTGAGCTACAAGCTGTCCCAGTATGTGCTGAGAATAATAACTTCATATTCACCTTTTTCAGCAAATAAAACCTCATGTAGAAAGTAAAACGCTCCTTAGATGGATTTCTACTCAGAGGAAGCAACGCAACGTATTTAGATTAGTAGATGGTGACAGTGTATTGTTTCATAGAGCACCTGGTTTTGCAGTAATTTAATAAAAAAAAAAAAAAAAACGCTATTACAAAATACAACGTGTGGTGTGACTAGTTTAGGAACAAACCAAAACAGACCACTAACTACCACCCAAAGCTACAATTTTCCACCTTTGTGATTAGCCAGTGGACGTTTCTATAATCTAAACTGTCCTGTAAAAAAAACCTATTAAAAACCTGGGTAGAAATGTGTGCTTGTTTCAGAATGCTCACTGTGCTTATTGTGATTATTTTCACTATATCTGAGCTCCTGTGCTTAGCATTGACCTCTCTCCTTGTTGCTTCCTTTACCTATAGCCAGAGAAAGTCTGGTGTTTGTTGGGCTTTTTGTATTTATTTCACAGTTCACCTCTGTTGTGCCTTTACTACCCTGAGTGTCAGCATTGCTCCATCTTGTGGATCAGAGGAGCAACTACACTGTCATATTAAAATCCCTATCCACCTCTGAGGACATACTTGTGGGGGAAAGTGGTAAAAGAAAAGAAAAAATGTGCAGATTTAGTCTGAAATTGTGCTTCAGTGTTTCAGAAAATTGCTGAAAAGCCTTATAAGCATGAACATATCTAAGTCCTTCAAAGAATAGTTCACTATATGGGAAATACATTTATTTGCTTTCCTCCTGAGAGTTGGGTGATTAGATTGATACCACTCTCATATATGTTTGCTCAGTATGAAGCTGGAGTCAGCAGCTGGTTAGCTTAGCTTAGCATAAAGACTGGAAACAAAGGAAACAGCTAGCACAGCGTTATCCAAAGGTAGAAAGATCCACCTACCAGCGCTACTGAAGCTCAATAATACACATCAGAGCTTGTTTGTTTAATCCATACATAAATTCAAGTGTCAAAACGACAACTTGACAACTTACGAGTGGTAAGGCTGGGACCAGCTGCCTGGCAAACAGCAGATGTTTTTGTATGTATTAAACAAACCAGGGTTCAACGTTAATCTTTTTTTTTTTGCCCAGTTGGTCTAGTGAGTCAGAAATCTACTCGGCCACAGTCTGTTTTTTCTTGTCCCTATACAAATTGTTTTATTTATTTGCAATTATCAAATGGCAAAGAGTAAAGCTAAACGTCATGAAAAAGATCCCCATTTTATACGCCTTGCTCTCAAACTTGCGCAGCACATAGTTAGAGTTTTGCCCATACTGTTAATACACTCCTGTTTCCAGGATTATCAAAATGCCTGCTTGCACTTTAGTCTTTCTATTGCCATTTTCTCAAGAGAGCTCGATCAGTACTGCTCGTGTGCAACTCTCAACAGAGTTGAAAAGGAAGCGAGATCGCTCACTCCTTAACTACTTCTGTCATCAGCTTCATTTCTGTTTTACCACTTGCCCCACTGGGCAAGTGAGTTACTAGATTTACTAGCCTGATGTGGCACTTTACTTGCCCCGCGCAACTCGCCAATCCTTATCGTTGAACCCTGCAAATGAGATGAAATTAAATAAATAATAAATAAGTGACCTTAAGAGGAGCTGGAAGGCAGATTTTGATATCACTGGTCAGAGTGAGGCTAGCTGTTTCCACCCATCTCCAGTCTTCATGCTAAGCTAGGCTAACCACACATTTACCACACAAACACAATAGTGTTATCAATCTTCTCAGCTAACTCTCAGCAAGAAAGCAAATAAGAGCATATCCCAAAATATCAAACCATACATGTAACTGTGCTGTATACAATATACAACAATTTTGTTTATTATGTAAATATGTTCCATGCTCATACTGGTATCATAGCCCTCTAGTTCTCCAAACGTCTTCGATATCACTGATGATTTGACAGCTCACAAACAAAGAAAAACTAAAACTACCACATGAAGAAACATTACAGCCAGACCTGATGCAATCCCCAAAAATCCTCCCTGCCTGTGAAGCTAAAAGCATCTCACTACCACCTGAGTAGGAGTCCAACAAAGCATCTTAGGATGAAACGACCAAGAACATGTGATCTTCACACAGCTGTCACAATGACAAAAACACACTTCCCATGTATTTGTTCTGTATTTAGACTGCCACCACACTACTACAGAGTTGTCCTGGATGCTTTCCAATCAGACACTTGTGGGAGACCCACCTCTGCATGCTAAAGAGAGCCCTCTCTGTCCTGTCACAGCCTCCAACAAAACAACAACAAATCAAGTCACAGATGAGGAATGGTAAACATGTTAATTATGATTCTGTAGTTTTTATTTTTTTGTACAAAATAAACATATGCGGTCTTTATAATTATTTACTAAGTTACTTTACAATAATGAGAGGTAAAAAGGAGAACTCTACTGAGAGAACGATACTATACAGCTACATTTAAATCTACATAATTCATTTAAGATCTTTATTCTGTATTCATCTGGAAACAAGCTGCATCTCTCTGCTTTCTGTCTCACCACCAGTCACTGCACAGCTTGGCTCAGAGCTAAAAAAAAAATGCCTGTAAATACATTAAAGGTTCCACTGACTGTAAGAGACTGACACCATACCAGTCTTTCTGAGATATACAGTATATATGTTACCAAAAACATGTGCAGGACTCAGGTAACTCAGGTAATGTTTTTGGTAACATGCCTTAATGGGGCAGATTGCTACGACCCACAGGAGACACAGACTACGACACACCTACGATCCTTTCACTAGCTACGTCCTCACGCCCGGATCCTCCTTCATAGACTACATCCCAAGATGCATTTCACTCAAAAAGAATGCCTGGAAGACTTAAGGAGAGATGGCACTTCTATATACAGAGTTGCATCCACCTGTTTTGTGTGTGTGTGTGTGTGTGTGTGTGTGTGTGTGTGTGTGTGTGTTTGTAAGTGTGTTGGTGTTTTTCGACAGCGGGGAAAGTTAGGTGGTTTCGGTCCCTATAATCTTAACAGGCCACCTAAGTGGAGACGAGGTTTCAATAGGCAAGGAACAACAAGAAACCAAGTTTAACTTTGCTTGGACCCTGAGAAATGGGCACTGGGATCTCTTCTGTCAAAAAACTTTAAATAAATGCGTGTGTGTGTATGTGTGTGTGTGTATGTGTGTGTGTGAATGCAGAGGCAGAGAGTACAGCACCGTTTAAGTTCACTGATATTTCTCTGCTGAGTTTTCAAAGTTTAAGCAGCTTTAGTGGAAAAAAAAAAAGTTACAAATGGAGGAAATTTCCACAGAAAATCAGCCCTAAGTGTGAGTCGCCATCTCGGGTGTTAAATATGTGTGCTCTGTAGAACTTTTTATAAGAAGCAGCATAAAATAACAACAGGCTTAGTCTTAAGCTGAGATCAACTATGGTTGAGGTCACTGTGTGCTGTAAAATGTACAATAGTGTGAGTGTACGGGTGTGAATGAGTGTGTCCACCTCTTTCCCTGGCAACAGAATTGAACCGCTTTCCATCTCCCAGCATCCTCAAACTGTAAATGGCCAATTCAGGCACAGTTCACCCTGCCCCTCTTTATTACAGCACCACTGTGTATCGCTTCACAAGTCTCCAGCTGTCAAATCGCTGCTGCTAGAAAGTCACCGATCCCAAACAGACCCAGCTAACAGAATAAAGGAGAACAGTGTGTGTCTCTATGTTGCTGCATGCACAAAACAAACACATGCAGCTTCACAATCTACTGTACCTCTAACTGCATATGAAGATGACATATACAAGTTTTACAAAAAATGAAAGGAAAAACAAACTGCATTATTAACCCTTATGTACTCTTCATCATTTGTATAGCACTGTATAGCACTCATTGTCCTCCGGGGTCAAATTTGACCCTAACTGGTTTGACTGTTAAAAAAGCACAAAACATAACGTTTTCACACAAATTTGTCTTTCATCTTTTATCCAACTCCACACCAACTCATTAACACCAATTTTAACTTTTTTTTTTTTTTTTTTAATCTATGGTCATGTTTATCTCATTTATATGAAATTATACCTATTTTTTGAGTTTAAAAAAAAAGCTGAAATTCTGAATTATTTCAACTACAATAAAAATCAAAGGCAAATAAGTTAACGGATTATCAGAGACTGGTATATGTCAAACTTTCATCAGGAAATTGTTTTTAACCCTTTCATTTTTTAAAAATAGCAGCAAATACTAACACTCATTATCCTCCGGGGTCAAATTTGACCCCAACTGGTTTGACTGTTAAAAAAGCACAAGCATAACATTATTACACAAATTTGTGTTTCATCTTTTATTCAACTTCAGACCAACTCGTGAACACCAATTTTTAACTTTTTTTTTTAAATTTGTGGTCACATTTATCTCATTTATATGAAATTAAACCTCATTTTTGAGTCGAAAAAACCCAAAAAATTCAGAATAATTTCAAATATAGTAAAGATTGGAGGCAAATAAGCTGATGAATTATTACAGGCTGGAATATGTCAAAGTTCCATCAGGAAAAAGTTTTGATACCATTTCAAAATTTTTAATGGCAGTAAATACTAATACTCATTGTTCTGTGGGGTCATATTTGACCCCAACTGGTTTGTCTGCCTATAGAGCATAAATATATAGTATTACCCAATATCTGTTACAAATATTGAGCCAACTTCAATCCAACTCACGATCACAAATACCACACACTTAATTTATGGTCAGCAGACCTCATTCATATGAAATTATACTTTGTTTTTGAGTAAAATAAGCAGAAATTGTGCTTATAAATTAGTGTTTTATCTTTTTCCATGTGTGTATATGTGGTGTGTGTGTGTGTGTGTGTGTGTGTGTGTGTGTGTGTGTGTGTGTGTGTGTGTGTGTGTTGTCAGGAAGCTCTGTTTATCATGCAGGCAAAACTTGTTTTGAAATTTAGAATTTTGTTTACAGACCTGTAGTTTGCAGTTGTGCTTTATAGTGTGTGTGTGTGTGTGTGTGTGTGTGTGTGTGTGTTTGTGTGTTGTTGTTGTCTGGAGGCTGTTTATCATGAAGACAAAACGTGTTTTGAAATTCAGTTTACAGACCTGTAAACTTAAAATTTACTTACCTGTAAATTTGACCCCGGAGGTTTACCAGTGTTTTTCTGTTGTCTAAAATACCCATAATGCAATGCAAGTAAGTGATCACCACTTGTCTTTGTAAAGAGTGTGGCCAGGAACTGCCATGCCAATTTTCATGCAACTATTTGAAAGAACCATATTTTTTATCTAAGCGAAAGTGCTTTGGGGTCAAGTTTGACCCCAAATACTACCTGAGGGTTAAATTATGTGTAACAAATTAACAACCCACCCACACACACACACTAACATACACACAAATCTTTTGGATGATGACCCAATTTTTTCTTCCTTTCGTTTTTTTTTTCTTCATTTATCTAGAGACAACACACAGATAGATAGAAGAGGTTAGGATAGATATAATAAGCCCTTACAATATGTAAAGGTCTCCAGCGAATGGGATCTCCCCCACAGAGGACTGTGGGAAAGTGGGGTGAGGATGGAGGAGAAGGGAGGAGAAGGGAGGAAGAGATGGTGGGGCACGTGAGCTGCACCCGGTAGCGCTGACAGAGCAGAGTGCCGTCTATGCGCTGGGGTTGGGGTTGTTGTGTGTGTTAGTGGAGCCATTGCTTCCCTGGATGGTGAGGCTGATCTCATCCTTTCTATCCTTCTCCTCCTCCTTCAGCTCTTCCTTTAGCTCCTCCTTCAGCTCCTCCTTCTCCTTGAGGGGACGAGCCTCCACAGTGTCTTCGGAGGCCATGGGGGCGTAGCGGCCTGTCCGGTGCTCCTGCAGGGCAGGGCCCCACTTTGGATGTGCCCGGCAAGCAAACTTCAACCGCTGACACAGAAAGAAGAAGAGGGACACATCATTGAAAGCAGAACAATATGAGGGGAAACTTTGGGGGGGTGGTCAGGAATTTGAAAGTCCTGTGTGTTTGCTAAGCCCAGCGATACATGTGAAAGCCTTACCTACTATTAGCTGATTAGCTAGACTTCATGTTGCCAAGTAATGCAAGAAACAGTAATTCTTAAATACAGGAAATAAAGAGGTGATCACGGAAATGTAAAGATTAGTTTAATAAGTAAATAAACAACTGATGTTTTGATTATATATGGAAGTTTGTTGACATGTAGCCATGGTCCAACCTCAACCTTGACTCAACCTTGACAAACACTGCTCCTCCTTCCAGGGGAGGCATCTCCTGTCCAGGACCTCACCATAACCATTAAGAACTCTATGCTGTCCCTGACTTGGATTGCAAGGAACCTGAATGTGACACTGGGTGACCTCTGCAACAACTTGCAGGTTTGGGTCCAGGCTCCTGTCATCTCATTTCTGGTTGATGGGTCTGTGTCTGCCTTTGGACCTCTGCAGCTTGTAAAGAATGCAGCAGTGTGGCTGGTCTTCAACCACACTACAGAGCACCCTGCACTGTTCTCAGTGGCTGCTTGAATTTGATTCAAGACAATGGTACTTGCCTATCGTGCTACAGATGGCTCACGCCCATCATACATCCAGGACATGATCAAACCATACACACCAGCCTGTCCACTATGCTGTGCTACTGCCAACTGGCTTGTGCCTCCCTCACGACAAAGGGGGCCTGACTGTTTGCTGTCATGGCTTCACAATAGTGGACCAAACATTCCACATAAGGACAGCAGTAATTCTGTACATCCCTGCTGCAGACTGAGCTAAAATAAAATTAATAATTAAATAAATAACTTGATGGACTTGCATGATTCTTGCACTTTTTGGGCTTGTACTAACATGGTTAAATGCAATTATTGTAAGTCACTTTGGATAAAAGCGTCAGTGAATTAAAGGTATAAATGGTACAAGCGAGATAATCGGTTTACATCCTACTATTTACGTCCCACACATTGCAAGAAATGCCATAGAGGCTCAGTCTATTAAGAGAAACAGCTGTGGGGGGGCGTACCTCTCTGAAGGTGGCTCCTGGGGACCTTGAGATCTTGTAGAGGGCATAGATGGGTATGCAGATCACTGAGGACAGAGCCATGGAGAAGCCGATAGCCAGAGACCAGCCGGGATACACGTAGTCATTGTAGGTGATGGGTTTGTACTGGATCACTGTGAAGATCAGGATGAACTACACGGAGAGAAGAAAGATGGTGAATGAGTACGGGCTAATGGAAGTTACACTTTACTTAAAAATGTAGAGGGGCGGCAGAAAACAAAACACCCAAAAAACCTAATAAGATATACAAGGATAATAAGTGTTTAATCACAGGAGTTCCTCATCCTTGTTACATTTGTCTAAACAAAAAGCTGCTGTTTCCATGATAAAAAATGACTTCCCCTACAGCAGATCAGTTTTTTCAAGAAACTGACATTAACGCAGTACAGGTGAAATCACTGTAGCAGCATAACAAACCTTTGTTGTAACATAAATTTGCAGATAATTATGATTAGAAGTCATGACTGTTTCCAGCAGCAGTGAGTTTAGTCACAGCTCGAGCAGAGGCCCTGGAGAGCAGGGCATTAATCTGTGTAGTGAAATGAACGAGAGAACAAAAGTGCCTGAAATCTGACCAGTAATCCAAAACAATGAATTTCTTGGTTGGCCCAGCAGCTTAGTGGACTAATACGCCTTCTTGGGAAATACCATTGATAGGAGCTGCATGTGTCCATTTCCCAGTCAGAAAGATTTGCTTTTAGAGGTTTATACTGGAAACAAAGCCAACAGTAGCCAAACAGATTAGTGTTGATGGCAGCTCAAATGTAGGTCAGGTCCCTCACAGTGTGCCAACAACACAGGAAAGTTTAGAACCTTACACTTAACGTCCTTCAGATACGCTACATCACTGTGACTGTGGTCCCAGATCAGCAGGTGTGTTTGTATGCGTGTGCGTTCACTCACAGTGATAATGACGGGGGAGATGAATCTCCAGCAGACTTTGAAGAAGAGAGGAGGAGGGAAGCCCAGCATCATCTCCACATCTTTAAAGTAGTTCCTGTGACCTGCGATCAAAACAAAACGTTATCCAGGAAAATATGTGTGTGCATCAAAGTTTTATTGCTCATTTTACATTTTAATAATGATATAGAATATATAAACATATGAAAGCAGATGATGAAAATAGAGTCAGCATGTTGTCTCTCTAGATTCTTTACCTCACGGTAAACCCTACCCTCGAGTATTTTGTACTGTGCATATCATCAGTCTGCGATTTTAATGTATTCCTAAAGTGTTTTTTGTGTCTGCCTCTTGTAACTAAATGTATTTAGTTTGTTTGTTTTTTTCTGTCTTGTCTATTTCTACTGAAATTGGCGACCAAGACTGCAGCCAAGAAGCCCCACATGTACAGGTGCCCCAGTTTGGCTAGATTTTAATAAATAAATAAATAAATAAATAAAGGTTTAATTTGAAAGATGGATTTGCGCAAATAAGTGTCCTATATCCAATGTAATCTCAATTTTAAAAAATGATCAAATAAATTTAAAATACAAACAAACAAAGTAAGTTAATAGGGGTGAGTTTCCATTATCGAGAGAATCATAAATATGTGTCCAGCAGCACCCAAACACGCAACAATAAATGAGACTCCCCAAAAACAGGCTGCATATCCACCAACCTCAAACAACGCAAAAGAACTATATTATTTATCTGTGTATTTCATATCAAAAGATAAAATGCCCTTTCAAATAGATAAAAAGTTTGGCTTTGAGATTGTTTGATTGTTTTTCACTAAAAAAAGATGTGTGTCCTATCTGTGATGCAATACAAATATTTGTAAGGTAAAGAGATTCCAGTATGTTTTAGTGCTATTTGATCTGAATAATATTGTGGATCGCAACAATTTTGGCCAGGATAATCTTGAAATATATTTTAATATCGTCCTGAAATAAATACATTTTCAATTTAGAGTTATTGATGTAAAAGCTGGAATTAAAAAAAAATCATGTGTTTGCTCAGGTGTGTGTATCTGATGGTTACTGTTGAGGGGGAAGATTTTCACTACTACACTCACAGGGCATCAGTCTTTAAGGCCATCAGGATTTGCCATTTCAAACATGTGCTATCAGTGTTATCTTAGGAAGCGTCATAATAAATTCCACTGTAGTGTTTTGGGGCAACACTGACATTCTTATTTATCTTGATCATCTCAGTGCTGATATCACTGACTGTGGGTCGCTGACTTGAGCTGATTTGAATTTGCCTCTGATTGGACAACGAGAAACTGATGCAACACTTGTGTCATAGCAAAAGTAAATAATGCCCATTATTCACATACTCACACTTGAGTTTTGCACAGATGATGACTTTACAAATATTCTATTAACCTATTATTGGATATTACTGCTCTGTTAGATTTGGATTCTGCATACATTGCTGCTTGTTTTTTAACTGTGTCTTGTACAGTGCCCTTAAGTGCTTTGGAAGGCACATTTTAATATAATGCATTGTTGTTATTAATATAAAGAATATTACTTCATGTTATACACTCAGTATGGGCCTACTTCTTAATCTTAATATGAATCCTGTGTCTGTTCCTGTAGAGAAAGGCATTGCTGTGTTATCACAGGATATAGTTATCTGTATGTTAACATGCTTTTTGTCCTTCTATTCATGCATGTTTCTGTCTGCACTCCCTGCACATATGCTTGCGCTGCTATGCAGTGTCAAAATGTGTGTCCACAAAAAGTGCAGCCTGAGGGCCCAAAGCTATATAAATCCACCCCTGTAGGTGTATAAGTGTTCAGCTCATGCAAAGGAACGTTATTAAGAGCAGAGAAGCTGTTTCTAGTCTCACAGCAAATATTGAAAACATGTCCTAAGGCAGCATTGTGTGCTAGCCTGCTCAGCCAGGAAACATTAGTAACATCTGCCTCATGTACAATGACATCTCTTTTTGTGATTGCTTATCTGGGTGTATAATGGTGAGTTTCACATTTTGATTTAAAGGAGCAAGAAAATAATGCTAGAATTCATGAACTGACAAGGCATGGAAAACTTTTGCCTCCCTTAATAAACTTTCCTCTCCTGTGCAACTGTCTCCATTCTTGCTTGACAAAGACAAACTGACATTTACCGCTGATGTTCCAGTGACAGAAAATGTTTCTGCTTTCAGACTCTATTATGCTGAAACAATCTCTTTGTGGAATCATAATGTCTAGGTATGGCAAATCATCTACAGAGATAAGATGAGTCAACCACCAAACCAGAAATAAAACCCAAATCGCAAAACACAGTCAATATGTTTTTATAGTGAAGTAACATATTAGTGTGTCACAGCATGTTCTTTTTCTTTTACTGAAGTGAGACTCTTGTCATACATTCACATGACAGCAATACACAGTTTAAGAACAGTCCCTCCTTACCATAAACATACATGACGCAGATGCACATGATGCAGGAAATGATGACCAAAGAGAAACTAGCAGCGTAGTTATCCATCAGTAGCAACCAATAGATTCCTGCCTGCATACACACAAACAGAGAATGAGTCAAAACTGCACCCCCATGAGATAGAATAAACTGTGTTCAAAGACATGATCTTCATGTGTTTGAGACTTACCTGTGTCGTTAGTGGCACTCCAAGTAAGAATCCAGCTATGGCCACTGACAGTGTGACGACTGTCTTGTTCCTGATGATCCAGTCTGTACCGATCTCATCGACGATGGCCGTCACCAGAGTCTCCAGCAGACAGAACTAAAGGACAGGGATGAAGACGTCATGAATGAAATTAAATGAGAGATGAGATTGGGCAGATGGTCAAATTACTTCTAATTTTTATGGATCTACTCAGGGACAAGACGCTCATGCTCATGAAAACGTGAGATGTAAACATTAATGGCCTGATGTTGGCTTGCTCAGTGGTGCTAGGTGAGCTAGCAGAAGATGCACGCTTCCTTCTGCGCAGTGATACGGTTGGCGGGTGTAGTTCAGTAGAGAGAAAATGATTCCTACATGAAACTGCTCACAGTAAGGTCTGTGGATTATCTTAAGTAACCAGGTAATACTTTCTGGAAAGAGACACTGCTGTTGTGTTTTTCAAATATATATTTTTTGGCACTTTAAGCATCACAAGCTGAGAGCCATCTAGTTTTGTTACACCTGAAACAGGGCAACACTTAGCAACTCACACCACAACAATCTTGATTGATAAACAGCACTACAGGTAAGAGGAAAATATGCATTTTTGATTTTGGAGTGACCTGTCCCTTTAACAGAGAGGTCAAACTGCTTCAAGATCAGATTCTCAATGACCCAAATGAGCATGAACAACACAAATACATAAAAGAAACAATCTTGCACTCATCATCATATTTCCTACAACATGAATTTAATATCACAAAAGCAATTCACATTCAGTGTCGATGTGTAAGAAGGGTTAGCCATGGCTTTAGATGTGTGTGTAAGCACAGTCTGTCTGTGTGTAGCGTAGAATTTTCCATCCTCACCTGAGTCCCCAGTCCCAGAAGGATGAGCATGAAGAAGAAGAGCAGTGACCACAGTGGTGAGATTGGGAGCAGAGTGAGGGCTTCTGGGTAGGCCACAAAGGCCAGGCCCGGGCCGTGGTCGGCCACCTCTGACACAGGGACGTTTAGGTTGTGTGCCATGAAGCCCAGGATGGAGAAAATGACAAAGCCTGCATACACGCTGGTCGCACAGTTGGTTATACTGATGATGATGCTGTCTCTGTAGAAAAGAGGAGAAAAAACATGTCGAGCATTAATTCACCTGGCGAAACAAAATGGGATAAAGCTGCAGTTTGAAACCAGTGTAACCAGCATTGTTGTCATTTATACTGCATCCTGGTTTAATATGAGGTGAATGCATCATTCAAAGGTCACTTCTGACAACATTTTCATCATCATCCAATGATTCGGCAAACCTTAAGTAAGCTTACAATCCTCTGTTAAATACTCAATCATATGTAGGTTGAAAAAAACAAGCTATTCTTAATTGCAACAACAATAGTATTTATGTTTCATTGCTCCACACAACAGCAGCTGAGACGTGAGGAGAGAGGGCATGAACTACAGTAAGAAGAGTGTTGATGTACCCAGAATGTGATCGAACTGTAACATACTATCACTAATGACAGTTTTGATACTTAAGGTATTAGCTATCAATCACCCCACACCTACAACAATGTCTTGAAATTAAATACACTTTACATTTATTCATTTGGCAGAGGCATTTTCCCTAAAGCAATATACAAATGAGGTACAATCCAAGTCCCAGCTGGTCGAGGACAAGCCTTCAAGAATAAGTGCTGCAAGACTCAGTTCTATGTTCCAGCTGACACAAGTGCCACAAGGTTGCAGGTGCATGAAATAAGACATAAGTGCATAGCAATTTTATTTGTCATGTCATGTCTCAAGATAAATGACGACTATACTTAACAGCACCTTTGTAAATCCTTCAAATGTTGACCAATCTATCGAAGGTTGGTAAATGGAACTGCTGCGACTTCTGTCTCAAGGACAGGGAAAATGGCACAAAAACCTTTGCCATTTTCAGTAATGATACAGTATTTCTCTATGTAAACAGATGTAGCTATGGTTTTTTGGTGCTCTCAGAAAGCGCACAGCGTATGCCGCTAAATAGAAAGAGAAATGTAGAAAATGGCCTTGTTAATCCATGTCATGTTTAGATCTAATTAATAGCAGAGAAAGCTCTGATTTAGTCTAACAAGATCAGAGTTTACTCTCTTTCAGTCAAGATGACTCAGATGAGGACGCAGTAGTAATGAAACAGTCTGTTGCACAATTAAAAGCTACAAATCATCTCTTGAAGTCTGCTGTCCCTGTTCTGAGATGCACCAGTTTCAGCTGCATGCTGCCAAAAGATGTGTGGAGAACACAGTTTCGTCTTTACTCTGCTTGACTCAGACCTGGACTTTGTTCAGATTCAACAAGGGAACTATGTGGTTGTACAGTGCTTTGTGTCTTCACACTTCCTGTTAGAGTTATCACAGAGGATGTCTTTGATAACTCTGCTGGTCCCCTTCTCAGCTTGTCACAAACCACCAATCAGGCCTGCTCAGTCCCACACTCTCTGCACTTCTGCATGTGCACCAATTGGTGGTGTTACAGGAGTGCAGAGAGTGACTCCACAGGGACGGAGCGGCACAACACAAGCTGATTAGGCCGCCATACAGCTGTGTGCGCAGATAGCACAACCTCAAGCTCCTGGCAGAGGAACAAATTATATCTTCACCCTCCTCGTCCCCCCCTACCCCCACCCCCCACCAACCCAACACCCTCACTCCGTCGGCATGTGTAGACAAGCTCAGGAGAGTAAATGACATCTTTTCCTCTCCTTATCTCCTCCAATGTCCCCTTTCCTCCATCTTAACCTTCTCCTCAGCCTCTCGCTTGCTCCCTTGGCGTTCAAGCAAGTGCAACCTGCCTCTTAACACAAGTCCAAAAAAACACTATCTCTGTCCCTCCTCCTGTCCAACCTTATCTCACCTTTCCCCTTCTCTTTTCAGACCTGTAGCCTTGAAGTTGGCTCCTGACTATTTTACCCTCATCTTCCTCTCACTTCCTCCATCACTGTCCAGCCCTGATTCATTAGAGGGGTGTCATACAGCCTGCACAACTTAAAACTCCTTCTCCTTTTTGTCTGGTTGGTTGTCTCTTCCCTTTGTACTGAAGCCCCCAGTAGCATGTGGGCTATTCTCTACATTCTGTCAACTCCCCTTTCCTCCTTTCACTTCATCTTTCCTCTTCTCCCACGCCTCCTCGTCTTCTGACTCCCTCTGCCAAGCTCCTCTGATTAGGGCAAATAATAAGATGCTGGTTTGTGTAGCAGACACAGCAGCAGCATAGCCTGATGCAAAATGAGCATGGTCATATTCACGCAGGCAGAGGCAGGCACTTACACTCTAACTGCTGCTTTAATTACAGTGCGACTATAGAAGCTTCACATTCGTTAATGCTCTGCAAAATCCAGCTGCATAACTTCAAACATGCATGGTCATCAAGCTGTCTTTGTTTCTGGAAGGCCGACATGTTAAGTATATATTTTTGCTTGATAATAGCATTAGTCTGCGCACACTTTAAAGGACCTTTACGTCATTAGCCATATTTAGAAAGGCTGCACCAGACTGTTTTTTTTTAATTGTGAAGGCCTCATCTGATCTCTTAAAGGAACAGTTTCACATTTTCTGAAAAATGCTTAGGCACTCATGAGAGTTAAATCTGAAGCCCCAGCCAGCTGCCCATTAGTTTAACGACGTAGCAGAGGTACAGTAGGCTTAAGTTTGTCCAAAGGTAAGGAAAAAAAAGTCTGCCCACCAGCACATAATGCTCACCTAATGCTAATCAACATGTTACTTTTCGTTAGTTCAATCTGTACAAAAATCATAGCGTAAAAATGACATGCTGTGGTATTTATGGGGGTTATGATCTGGACGAGTTCTTGTTTGGGAGCAGTAACTGCCTGAAGTCTCCTCTGGTTGCCTGGCAAACTCCCTGTGACAACAGGTCTCCAAGAGGTCACTGCCCCCACACAGAAAGTAGTCCAGCACATGACCCTTTATAAAACCACAACTTGTTGTTCTCATTCTTCTGTATTTGCTGGTATTAAACAAACAAAAATAACATTTTAACTAGTGAGCTTCAGAGGTACTGGTAGGCAGATTTGGTCAAAGACAGAGCCAGGCTTGCTGTCTTGATGCTAAGCTAAGATAAGCTAACTGTATTCTGGCTCCAGCTTCATATTTGCCATACAGATACAGTATGACAGTGTTCAATCAATCTTTTCATGTAATTCTCAGCAAGAAAGCAAATAAGTGTATATGAGGGATATTTCGATTTATCAGCCAAACATTGGCATACCTTGTTGACTGCCATCCGCCTACTGGCAATATGATAACATTCACCAATGGCAGTGGCTGATGTATTTCTGTCGTGTCACATTAATTTTGCACAAGCTTAAAAGTGAGGCTTAGGCATGCTAGTGTCCCAGGGACAACAGAAAACGTGTTTGGAATGAACAGAGAACAGAGATGATGTGTTCAAGGTCTATTTTGTAAAAAATAGTATTGTGCAAAAGCGAATTATATTGTTATCATGATTATTCTTGTATAATTTAGTTTTTTGCAAGAAACTTGAATAAATAGAAGTGTTTGAAAGCAAAACTGGTTGATGTTTTCACAGCAACATAAAATAGATTTTAAAAAAGGGAATTATGATATATATGAGAATGGGAATTTATCTATTTATATGAATAAATATTACTTATTTTAAAGGATGTTTCATAAATTTGTATAGTTGAATCTGTGCTCATGCAGAGATAGTGTAATAAAGGGCTGAATGACTTTAAAATGGTTGATTTTTTTTAATGAAGATTTCTTTCTTTCCCTGGTAAAGAAGGGGTATAAATAACAAAACAAACACACAAACAAACAGACAAAAAAAACAACAACAATGACAACAAAAAACATTGGCATAAGCCAAATTTTATTTTAAACATCGATAATGGCCCAGAATTTCACACCCTGTGTGTCCCTGGTGTAAATTCTAAAATGCTGAACTATCCCTTTAAAGTGTAGTTTGTGTTTTGTTTATCCATAGTCTGGAGTACCAACCTGAAACAGTTGTTGTGGAACTTGTTATAGGAAGCCATGGTAATAAGACCACCCCATGCACAGCCCAGAGAGTAGAAAATCTGTGACGCTGCATCTCCCCACACCTACAAAAACAAACCCACACACAGTGAGAAGTCATGAAAAGAAAATTTCTATCTCTAGT
Organism: Cephalopholis sonnerati; assembly: GCA_019142605.1. Lineage (NCBI taxonomy): Eukaryota > Metazoa > Chordata > Actinopteri > Perciformes > Serranidae > Cephalopholis > Cephalopholis sonnerati. The sequence goes on from JAGQAX010000010.1 coordinate 33,416,336, forward strand.
TCATGTCTTTATCTGTCTGTTTATGTGTTAAATTGAATACCTTTGCATCAAGGACCTTCTGCCACTGTGGAGTCAGGTAGTACTTGATGCCGTTGATGGCTCCATCCAAGGTGATGCCACGGATGAACAGGATGGTCAAAACAACATAGGGGAATGTGGCTGTGAAGTACACGACCTGCACACACATGCACACACAGATAGTCAGACGATGTGGAGAAATCAGTTGGAAGTTGTAATTTGACAAGAGTCAAGAATGCCTGTGTGCATGAAATGTGTGATGCAGTGTAATGTAAATAGAAATACTGAAGATACAGTTTGAATATTAGGTCAGTTTTTGCATGTGGTCAAGCTTCGATGTCTTTGGGTGTGATTAGGGGTGTGTGCGTGTGTGTGTGTGTGTTTGCGTGTTTGAGTGAGGCTGACCTTTCCAGAGGATTTAACGCCCCTGATGAGACAGAGGAAGACAACCACCCAGGACACAGCAAGGCAGCCCAGAATAGGAAGACGGACCTCTCCAAAGTTTCCAATATCATCAGAGATGTTTAACACGTAGTGTCTGAGAAAGAGAGACAGACAGACACAAGGAGGTAGAGAGAGTTTTTACATGTTTAACTATCTGACATTTACAGCAGGTCTTTGAAATTAAGACTTAAGGTTTTGCTTTTCTTTTTCAAGAGGAATCATTTTCCAATTCTTTGCAAACGCTGAAAAGTTAACATCAGCCTTTAACGACACCACTAAGCGTTCTGCCTTGAGCAAACACAAGATGCTACACATTATGAGAGACCTTAAAACCATGGACTAGAAATTAAAGACAGAATCAATGAGTTTATTGCTTATTAAAATTCTGTAAATGGGACCCAGACAGTGACAACATAAAACAAAAATGAGGCTCTAGATTTCCCAAACTTTGTTGCTCTGAAATGCCATTTAAGGGTGTTATTGGAACAGAGATTCTAATTATCTTCACAATTATACAACCTAGACATCTTCTCATCTGCCTGATGAATGATTACAGTGTTGTCAGTATAAACAGAGACAGAAAGATGAATAAGTGCCTCAACAATATGGCTAATTATTATAGATTTAGTGATTATATAGTGCTATAGGGGTTTGCTGTAATCAGGGTTAGAGTTACTTACATGAACATCCAAACTTTAATGGCCTCTGTGGTATAAATGGTCTAAAACAGTTATGTTAAGCCTGCCAATGAAAAGTGAAGTATAGTCTGTGTTATGTGCCACACACAGGCTGGAGAATAATCTGTTAGCCAGGATTAGCCAAATAAACATCCCTCTTAACAGTGCTTGTTCACCCGGACAGGATTTTACCAAAGAAAAACATTGTGCTCACGTTCTGCACATCTGGGTTTGTTCACATCAATATAAATGTGCTTTAGGGGAGCAGTGCGATGATATTGGTTTCGTCCTGACCTTGAAATGCACTTTGCCCATCCTTTTGCTGTTTTCATGCAAGATAAAAGGTACAAAGTTGGATGGACAGGTGGAATAAGATATGATAGCATCAGGCAAAGTAATGGTACTTTGGTAAAGAACGGCTCTCTGACACTGAGAATAAGAATGTGCAGCAACTAACAAATAACCCTTTTAATTCAACACTCTACAACTAGAATACACTTTTTCATAAAATAATACATGTGTAATGCAAATAAAATGGGTCATTTAAATGCTTTTTATATCTGAATTGCAGAGCCATTACACATGATGATACACTGGGGACCTTGATCAAGTCATGTGCGACCAACACCACGCTGCTGTAAAAAGACCACAGAAACATATGTGCTTCTGGCACATTAAATTGGTTGGTTATACAGCTGCTCTGTACTCGTCTAGTTTGGGTAAGACAATCTGAGACAGTTCACTGTCTCTCTGTCTCTCTGTCTCATCTCATCCAGTTGTGTAATGTGACTTAGATGCTAATGGATCACCACAACCCACTGATTTATATTTCACTTCACTACTGCAGCAGCACCTACTGTATATGAACATGAATAGCAGGTGCACTCGGATATACCCTCAATGACCTTACACATAAGACCTGGCAGCCCATTTGTTAAATGCTTTGTGGTTGTACCAATAAAATACAGCTGTGCCAAAAACTGGACAATATGGGAAACCTCCTGTATGTCACTTTCCAGCAAAATTTAGTCCAAATATTTAAATGCTTTCTGCAAACACGAGGCATGTTTGTAGCAAGCTTATCTTACAGGTGCAAGTCAATTTTGACCTCAAGTACGATAGGCCTGAGTCCAAAGACGTCACTTGCACAACTTGGCAAAACTAAACTGAACTAGCATACGAACTGCTGCTCGACTTTAACTATGACAAGGACACTCTTTTGACCATATTGCTGCATGTTGGGTTTGGTCATCAATACTGAAAAGAATCTTGCACAATGCAGATCACTTCTGTTCACTTTATTAATAAATTGCTGATGTACTTCAGAGACTTACTTCCAGTACTCCTCACTGGGGCTGGTCCTCTTGGTGCGATTGACTACCTCGGACACCCCTGCTACCAGGTTTGTGGTAGCATTAGCCAGGCTGGCGTTGAACCTTTGGCTGCTGCCCACCACCCCGCTGCAGTCTGGTGTGTTCCAGGGGTTGTTGCAGTAGGTCCACGGCAGCAAGTTTGTCATGGACATGAAAAAGTAGTAGAAGGCAATGCAAATGACCACGTTGTAATAGATCCCAATGTAGGTGGACACCACCATCATGCCGTAGCCCACACCTGAAGGGAATAGAAGACAGGATGGGAGAACATTAGAACTGGAATGTGAAGCAAATGACAGCCTTGCACAAGATGAGTCACCATCATGCTAGAGGCTGCATCCTACAGAGCTACTTTCTGTTATGAACATGTAACCTTTATTATGACTGATATATCATAGGTGCATCTACAGTAGTTAAAGTTTTAGTTTCTTCACTTTATAACGTTAATAATTAATTCAAATTTTGCCTCACAATTGAACTTTTTTTTTATCATGCACTGAATCTTTAGTTAACATAAACTCTTCAAGTTGTGATAGTTAAAATTGTGATCTTCCTGTGTTGAGATACTTCTCTATTTTAAGATTGATAATGATAAAAAAAACATAGTGTCACCGACACCAAGGGCTACCAACTCTCACAAATTGACCGCAACACTCACTCAATTAATAACTTTCACACACTCTCATGCCACATGCCCATTTTCTAATGTAATAAAAAAAACTGTATACTGTTAACATGGGCTGCCCTGGATTCTTTCATGCACACATTGTTTAGAGTATACAGCTGACAAAGTAGACACTTGTATAGAAGTAATATTACAGCGATAAACAATATGATTTTATTAAACATGTTATAAGTGCTGCCTGATGTTTCAGATGTCCATCCTGTCTGTCCTTAGAATCAGCAGCTTTTGGTAATTTCTCTGCACAGAGATTTGTTTTTATCTCCTCCACAAGACAATGGTTAGTTGATGTTCTGTGCACACAAAAGGACACTGCAGGCTCTATTTTTGGGAAACTAGCGGTGTTGCCAGATGACAGTCAGGTGCGCTCTACTACGTGCATCAAGAGTGTGACAAATGAACTTTTGGTATTTTCTTAGCCAGGCTCCCTTGCTGCACCTGTGGTGCACCTGGGCACAGGGTGGGATCAGAAAGAACAGAAGCAGAGTGAGAAGATTTAAGTGATTTACAATTTTTCGTCGAGCTGTGTGAACTGTTTTCAATGTGTTAATCTCCAAACTGTTGATGTGCAAAAAAACGTTTAGACTAATTACTCAGAACTAGAATTACTGCTTTGCACTTCTATGCCTCTGCGAACCAGTCAAGTTGCAGTTGCAGTTTACATCCATGTCTGTGAAAACATGAATGCTTCACACACATCTATACAATTCACACAGTTTGAAGGACACCCAAGATTAGTGTCATCAATTCAGTATCTGACCAAATGTCTCCCCTTCTGTTCCTGAGATATGACGTTGAATAATGTCCAGGAAATGATTTTTGCAGAACATTATGATGTCAGAGTGAAGTTGACCTTCGACCTTTTGGATAAAAAATGTGATAACTTCATCACTATATCCTATAAGGCATTTGTGTGAAGTTTTGTCATAACAGTGTTCGAATTCTTGAGTTATGGCCAAAAACATGTTTTGTGATGTTTTGTCACAATGACCTTGATCTTCGATCACCAATTTCTAATCAGTTCATGGTTGAGACCAAGTGGAAATGTGTGCCAAATTTGAGGAAACTCCCCCAAGGCTTTCTTGAGATATTGTGTTTAAGAGAATGAGATAGATGCAAGGTGACAGTGACCTTGACCTATGACCACCTAAATCTTATTAGTCCAAGTCCAATGGATGTTTGTGCCAAATGTAAAGAAATTCCCTTAGGACATTCTTGACATATCGCGTTCACAAGAAAGGGACGTACTTACGTATAAACATACGGACAACCTGAAAACACATGTGATGTGAACTTAAGCAAGGAGTGATCTGGGGTTTATTTACAACAGTCTAGTGCTGGTTACCCAAAATGTAACCGGTGGATCTGCCATGCTTAATTGTTGCTTGACAGTGCTTAACATCACTCCAGTTAGAGACTGCAAATGAAGCAGATACCCTCTGCCTGCAGATGGCTGTGAAGAGAGTGCCTGTCATGACAGATAGAGCTTTATTCCGCTGGCATTAATGCCAGGACAGCTGGTTGAAAAATCATAATTATCATGTTGTAAAAAAAAAAAAAGTCACAAAAGGCCTACTCATAAAATGCACTGACTTCACAGACACTGAAACTCATTCTAAAACAAACTGAAAAGCTGGCAGCCCTGTCACACCCCACACAAACACACACACACCTTAACCTAACCTAACCTAACCCCAACACTAACCTATGGCCGCAAATAAGAGGCTCCGACAAGTATTTTCAAGCAAAAAATATGACTGATGTTTGCATGTGATTTATGGACACAAACACATTGACACTAACCTTTGAACATAGGGCTGATCTTCCATACTCCCAAACACCCCAGGCTGGCGAACTGACCGAAGGACAGCTCGAGGAAGAAGAGAGGGATGCCGCAAAACACCAGCATAATGAAGTATGGTAACATGAAGGCACCTGGAAGGGAGAGGCGTAGGACAGGCACTCAGTAGCTGTCTTGGTCAATGTTTAAAACTGGAAGTTACATATGAACACCATGAATACATTAACTGGGCCATATACAAGGAAAGACAATAATATTCTAATGTCTTATTTGTGTGCATTTAGGGTTTTGTTACTGTTGATGTGATGGCACTGTACAGCTATATTTTGTTCATGTACAGAATGTTGAAGGACCTGATTCATAGGTACTACCAGACAAAATAAATCAGACAAATTATGTAATCAATGTTATCTCTGACTACAACATACATGGGTAAAATCACAAGGCAAGACAATTACACCACACTATCATCAAAAATATGGCTGCATTGGAAGCGTGCAATGTGGAATAGTATAGAACTAAAGAAAATGCTGCAATACTTCCTAACAGTAATGTCATATATTACATAAATTAGATGTCTCATGTGATGAAAAGAAATCTAAAAAAAAAACGTGAAGAATTTGAATATTGCAATCAGTTAGAAGTAAAGAACACAAAAAAAAGGAAACATAAACCTCATCTGTCATAGCAACCTCCCCTGGGTGGGCAGAGAGGTCACTGCATGTGCAGCTGAGGCTGTTCAGTGGTGCAGCAACTCTCTGGTGGTTCAGACTGGACCAGAAACCAGACAGTCATCTATAGGGACTGTCTGTGTGTATGTGTGTGTGTTTTTGTATGAGTGTCCATATGCGAACTGGGTCGGTGCAACCAGCTGATACTGTATAATACCAAAACCTTATCACTCTGTGTGAGTTGCTGGTAAAGCTCAGCTCTTGTGTCCGCTCTGCACTATTTGCAGCTGCGTGTGAGCTAATGTATGACCTACATATACCGAATCCTTGTATGAAAATGCAGGTCTTCTACATGCATAACACTAATCCAAATATTTGCAGTGTAAACATATGAAGTGAAGTGGGACAGATGCCAAGGAAAGGGTCTGAGGCACTGAGACGTTGACCGAACTCACTTGCTTTCACTATACTTTTGTACTAGTCTAGTAAATTTTCTGGTACTATTTTGAACACATTTTAGTGTATTTAATCCAGGGATTTGAGGATGCATTTGACTAGAGGGCAGAGGACATTAAGGGCTTGAATATAGTCTGTCTCATCATGTTCTTATACATTATATACAGTGGCTGCGTAGCAAAAGTAGCATGTCAGCGGAGGCAGCAAGAAGCAGCTGGATTCATTCTATGCACTCAGACACATTTCGACAGCATTCACACCCCAATAAACAATAATGTAGTTACGCAAAATAGACTTGATGCTTAAAAAGATAGTTTGGATCAAAGTAGCGGCCAGTGGTGTATTAGTAGCTGATGAGATAGGTGAACTATTAGGTAGATGAGGAGGTTACCGAGGAGGAAGTGGGAAGTCTCTGTTATATATTCCAATGGAAGACAGACTGCCTTGTCATTTGTTGTCTTAATTTCTACATCTTATCTTTGCTCTTTTTTTTTATCCCTTGTGTTTATTTATTGTATTGACTTTATTTAAAACATTTTATTGTTTAATATAGTGAATTTTAGTTGTGCAAAATTCTACTTATTGTCTGTTTTTTTTTCGTTTTTTTTTTTTTTCTTCACTATTTTGTCTGTGCTATTTAAATTTTGCTCAATGAAAGGAGCAGCATGATTGTATGAAAGGTACTATATAAATAAAGATAAAGTCCACTCTGTCATGGGGCTGTTGGAGAAAGCTACATAAATCAGATAGACATGAAGTGATCCAACTGCGGCAGTGCCCTATTATGGAATATAGCTGACAGATCTGACCCGTTTAATGATGTGAACTTGGAGGATTTTTCATTATATTTCACAAATATACACAATATACCTCAAGTTACGATTTACAATGCTAATGACAACAGACTTAGTGACCAAATAAAGTCAGTTATCCTCTCATTCTAAACTGTATGAACATAACTAACACATGTATTTCTTCTGTTTGCATGTAAGAAACAAAAAACACTCAGACTTCAGTTTACAAAATGCAGACAGTCAAGTTTGAATCCAATGTTTTCGCCCTTAAACTGTAAGTTACGTTACAGCCTCTACTGCTAACAAGACTTGCAGTTTACATAGTCGTTGACTGCTTTTCACAGCACAGTTTCCTAGCAACCGTTTACATGTCTTTACTAGCTGAGACATTAATTAGATTCTAGCATAATTCACACAAACTCAGTAATGGTTTTATAAATAGCCGATGCAGCCCAGTAGTTGTGTGCTTTTTCCTTTATATTCTACCTGTGCACTCTTTAGAGTTGTTTTGACATAGCTTTTGTGAGAGCCATATGCACTTACACATTACATTTGAGTCTGTGGTCACGTCAAAAATATTCCTTTAAGGAGCTTTAAATTCTTTGCTTACAGATAGTCTTAAATAGGTTAGATAGGTTTTAATAATTCAAGTGCTGACAACATTATTTCATTGCACAGCCGGTTTAATTCTTTCAGTACTCGTCATCCCCTTAGAGAACTCCTTGCTCAAGGCAAGTACAGAAAAAAAATGTATGTATTATGTAATGTATGTTTTTTAAATGCTTACAGTACTTAAATTGTACTCTAACCCATGTATGTGGTGTACCATTAGCCAGCACTAATAAAGTCATTAGGTCAACCACTATTACACTTAAAAGCATACCTCCTCCATTTCTGTAGCATAGGTAAGGAAACCTCCAGACATTGCCCAGGCCCACAGCATAGCCCACGCTGGTGAGGACAAACTCAATCTGGTTGCCCCAGTTCCCTCTCCGAGAGTTTTCATCCTTCTTCACTGGTTCGCCTGGAACTGCTCCATTCTACAACAAAGACAGGGAGAGAGACAGAGGTGACTTCAGGTGGCAGGAAGGCAAATGTGTTTCTGAGATAGTGCCGCTGCAGCGGGTCCAACAACTGCACGTTAAAACACAGAGAAGTTGCGAGAGGGAAGAGCATCCAGAGAGGCCTTATTTGCCCTATTTGGCCAAATGGGTGTATATAAAGTATTTTTTCATCATTACTATGCAACGATGGTAAATAATAAACACCTTTGGGGTGCATGTTGAGTTGAATTATTCATGTGCCGCTTTAAAACTCACAGTTATAGGATACTTTCTGTTACATACTATCTCTTCTACCCCAAAGTCTAGCATAAGGTGGACGCGCTGGAGCAGACAGGATGTAAAGTGAAATCAGTGCCTTAAGAACAGCCGATAAGCATTTGGTCTTGTCGTCCTGATTTTGAGCTTCTCCTCTCCTCTCCTCCCTCCCTCCATCACTCCATCTGCTGGCATCAGATGGTCCCTCTCTCCTGACCTCCTTCCTAACCTCAGCTGTGTCTGTCTGTCTGTCTGTGTTTTTGTGGGCGCACATGAAGACACTCGTGCTCTGGAAGAAATGTAAATACTGCCAATTTTAATATGCTCCTTTTGTAAAAGGTACTTGGAGAGAAAGTAGAGATAGATTACTTGACAGTTCAATCATTAAAAAAAATGGAATTATGTGTTGATCTTGTTGTTTTACATGAGTTTGCTTCCATTCTGTGTGAAATGATCCGGCTGTGGCATCAGTGAACTTAAATGGCAGAGGATTAAACAACTAAGAAGGTATTCTTCCAGAGTTAATCATACGCTTCTCCGAGGGCAAAAGCTCTACTCAATTTTCAAGGAGGTGGTTATGCTGCATAAAAATACAGGAAAATAGTTTGAACATATTTTGTCAAAGCCAAATTTAAGGTCACGTATGCCTGTCAAACAAAGATTTGGCCCTGAATCATACGTTATATCTTCTTTATATAGAAGCTGACAATCTTTAGTTGCACAGTTGAGAACTGATATTCTTCCTCAAGCTACTGAAGTTGGTTGATTCCAAAATATTCATATTTGTGTGAGTTGTGAGCTGTGTGTTTTGACTGGGGAAAGTGTGTCTAATTTTCTTTTGTATCTATCTTGTAACTATCATGATTTTCGGTTGATTTTTCTATGGAATGGTTTGACAAACATTCAGGAGTGCAGATACTTGAAAAACTGGGTGTTCGTTTAGTTTTGTGTGTTTCACGTTTGCAAGCTTTGCCTAAAAGGCCGTGGGTTATTAAATTAGCATTTACTCCAGTCTGTGTCTGTCTGTGATGTATGAATGAAGTTGTAGACAATGAAGCTCAAAGAATCTGATTGTGAAAGTTGCTTTTGTTTTATTTTTGGACTTTTTTATGTGTGAAAATGTGGGCGCAGCACTCTGGTTCTGGCATATGTGAATTGATGGCGGGTTTATGTGAGCTTGGCACAGTTGTATGCATGACACAATAATAAAAACTTCATTCACTCATTCATGCTGCCTGTGCTATCTGTGTATAGCAGAACCTGATTTTCAGAGACTCGATGAATGAACAGCCCGACAAAAATGTGAATACTGGTCATAAAAAAACTCTTCTTTTTGCAGCTAACAGTTTGTTTTGCTGTAATAAATTATTTTAAATCACAAACTCTATGTCATTAGCTATTACCTTTCATGCCTATAGACAACTTCGCCTTAAAAGAGAATGACGTGCTTTGTCAGCTATGCTGAGTTTAAGTATTACAGTTCAACAGCCCATAATGAGGTTTGTTAGCTTTATTTGTGAACAAGATGTTGCAGTAAAGTTTATATAAAAGCAACAAAATGACATTTATGTTTTGTCCTAATTCTATAACTGCTGCAGGACACCAAGTCCTGGGGATAGCATGTTGCTCAGAAACACACACACACACGCACACACACACCTCCCAGATGACCGCACTGCATCCCACACAGAGCGAGATCTTGTTCATCAGCAAAAAAATGTCAACAGAAACAACCACAACAACTAAAAACAACCTCCACATTTTGCCCCCATGGTGCTGTAGTTCAACTTTGAGGGAGAGCCAAGCGTGACTAATGAGAGAGAGAAAAATATCGTAGAGCAAAACAGCAACAACCACATAAAACAAACAGCCGCCATATTTTCCCCAAAGCTCCGTAGTTTGTCTTTGAATCTGGCTGTGCTTGCATGTCAGGAGGGCAAAACAAAGAGCATTTCTCCAGCATCCTTGACCTTTCTTTGTGCAGGAGTGGAGGCTGCAGGTGGGACAGACAGGAAGATCAGCAAACACAAGTGTTGTTGGTGAAGAAATGCTCAGAGTGAAGCCACGGTCACAGCAGTGTGCGAGCAGAAATCCCCAGCAGTGAGTCCGCCATCGCAGCGGGTCGCACATTACAATGTCTCCGTCTGGAGTTGACTTTGGAAGAAAAAGGAGCGCCAGAGACACAGAGACAGGGCGCAGCTGTGTGTGTTCTCGGTGCACCCGGCACTCGGCTGTACATCTTGTACATCTGACTTCCCTATCAGCAACCAGGTGTGCGCCTTCAGAAGATACACACATAAGCACACAGGTTGACAGCTCGGCTTAGGTCTACACCGTAACAAACAGAAAGGAGAGGAAACACTGGGAATAGAAATGACCCCTGAATCTTTGGTGTACACTCTCTAAAACTCAACTTGACATATTCAATACAGGCACACAGTGTCAACTAGTTTAAATTCAGAGGTAAAGTGAGTGAGTTCAGTAGAAGTAGAGGACATGTGCAAAGGATCCTCTTTGAAAGTATAAACCAGGCACTGTGCTATGTACCTTATTCATTACTATATTTAGTATTACAAAATGCATGTATTCAACCTCATAACTGATTAATTCATCATTATTCACCATAAATTACAGCCCGTCCAAGTTGAACTGACCCCTTCCTTACGACTGACATTTACATTTAAATAAGAATGAGGAATCTGTAGCCATTACAAAGCTCTGATTAGGTGATCTATACTCTGATGCTTATCTTAGAATGTTTTAATAATTGACTGAGCAGTCACACCTTGAGTCAGTTACCATAAAATGTTCATGTACATGTATTAAAGAAATGCAAGATAAAAAACAATTCAAGCAATTTTTACAATTAAAACAAAACTCAACTTAAAACCATACAAATAATCAAAAGGATCTAGCTGACACACTGTTAACAATATTATCATGGTGATGAAATGGTGTTTCATGTTCTTATTGTCTAGATGTTACAGATTGGTCCAGACAGTGTGCGTTTGATTGCATACTGACCTACTTAAGCAGATCGGGTACTGGCCAGATGAGACCAGGGTCATTAGGGCAGCAGCTATTTGGAAACTGATTTCCTTTATCATTTTTGGGGCATTTTAAGCCTTTAGTACAGACAGTGGAGAGAGATGCAACAAATGTCCCTGGTGGGACTTGAACCAGAGCTGTTATAATTCATGATCAGCACCCCATTTTAGCAAAAAAAAGCAAAAGGTTTTTGGTCATTTCAAGTTCTCAACTTTGAGGTTTGATATATTTCAGCAGTTGTGGAGAGTTGGTCAAATAAAACAAGCAATTTTAATACATCACTTGATGTATTGAAAATTGATTGACTGACTCATTGAGAAAATAACAGATTAATCGATAAAGGAAATTTTTAATTAATTGCATTCCTATTATAATGTATTAAATTAAGTCATAGAAGATTACATTTCTTTTTGGTAGCACAGAAATCCCTGTTACATTATATTGCCTTATGTATCACTATGTGCCTGGTATTAGGTTGGTACTCACTCTGAGTTATTGCAAGTATAAGAATTGTTATCCTGAGAGTAGAAGTCAGGTTGCTGCATAAAATACACCCCATAAGCCAGATACAATTCTAAAGAAACACACCAAATAACATACAGCACATGAAGTGCCAAATCTAAAAATCCACCCTAGGCCAAAACACCCTAAAAAAAATCAAAGCTGCACATACATAAGTATTTCTCCATCAACAGCACCACAGCTATCACACATTACATCTCTTGTAACTTGAAGAGCTCTTGTTGTGATATTACTGTTGATCCATCCAGCTATGGGTAATATGATGCACAAGTTTACACATTCTCTGAAGGTTGTAGTCTGTTTTGGGTTATATTTTTGTGGGAAACTACATTAAATAGAAGTGGTCAAACAGACTAAGACCAGCAAATTCACAATACTTGAGCATCACAGATCAAAGATATTTAAAAGGTGCATCAGAGGGTCCAGGTTTGAGCTTAAATCCACTGAAGATCAACAGGATCCAGTTTATATCATAGCAGTATCAAACACCATAGATTGGCTGAACCCTCTGGGCAAAAGTTGAACTTTGTGTTTTCCATGACATCCCTCTCTCCCTTGACTGACCCCGATGTCTGCCTCTCTCCACCCAGGTGTTGTAGCCTGTGGTGTTGGCTCCCGGGAGCCCCCTGGTCGGTCAGACAGACAGACACTCCTCTTTCCATGTCCCTCCATCCCTTCATTTCTATGTCACATGCTTCTCTGGGACCATCTGGGCTTTATATAAGATCACACATGCCCCCTCTGTCTCTCCTTCGATTTAGTTTGCAACTTTTTTCTCTTTCCAGGGTCTCTTTCGAGTCACAGCGCTGACTTCGCTGTTGCTGCTTTAGGTCAATAAATAAATTAACAAAAGAAGCAGCCTACTACACATATTAAGAGCGAGACATGTTGATTTTTGTTCACTGATTTACTAATACTGATGCATATTTTTATGTACGGGATGGAAGTATGCCATTCTTTTGATTAGTGAAACATGTCAAGGTGATTGAGAGGAATGACCTAATATTGCAAATTGCTGCTTCCCAAGTTGTAAAAAAAATAAAACATTCAAACCAATCAGCAGGTCGAGATAAGAACAACGCCGTCATGCTAAACCCAGAACGATGGCGAACAGAAAAGTTGCCACATTACTACAGCAAACATGACAATGCTGCAGTTAAACTGTTGTAAGATGACTTATTGAAACAGTAACTGTTGTCTGACCAGCATAAATGTCATCTGCTCCTTGCAACTGCTACTGTTGACTGAAAATGACAGTGATGGGACTGAAATGTTAGTCACTGCGGATTTGTTTTTTTAGGAAAAACTCAGGCACTCTCAAACAAACAGAATACAGCTGTTAAGAAAAAAATGTCAGACTAATGTCAGAGTAATTAAGTGAAACCAAACTACAATTCAGGTCAGGCACGGACATATTGATCATACAAATGCATGCTTGGCAGTGAACAACTGTTTAATTTAGCACAAACTTCAGGTTTCCTAAGATGGCTTGTGTGGTTAAGGTGTGCTTCAAACCACATAAGAGCCTGTTGCCTGGTTTTATCTTAAGATCAGTGGTTCTGTTTGCAATATTTTAATCTGCAAGTCCATATCGAAATCATCAGACCTTGATTTGACTGAAGAATCGCACTGCTATTGAAGCTCTGCCAACACACTGCATTTTCTGTAAAAGTTCTTCATAATAAAAGCATTCAGCTGGTTTGCCAGTGACAAGCTTTTAACGGGAAGCAGCACTAGCAAGAAAGGTTCAGTTTGCATTATTGGCAACTTAACACTGTGACACAGCTGAAGGCAGTCGAGGGCTGTGTATCAGTACTCAATACTTTTAGGGTATAAACGAAATAACCCAGTACCAAGTAGTATCAAACTTCTCAAGTCAAATGACGCCTGCATTTGATCCTTCTTGTACACAGACCTAGAAAAAAATCACTATTAGTATGGTTTTGCTCGCAGCAAATGATCTTAAGCATTCTTCCATTTAATGTGACGTGTGATTGTCCCACTATAGCAACAACTACAACCCATACAGTCTGTGGTGTGGTGAAGTTGAGCACAGTGTATTTGAAGGAGTTGGCTGTTCAGCGTGCCAAGATGCCACCAAAATGCTGGAAAGGATGGCTATATTATATGCCCCTGGTGTCTGGTGACATTTTATACCACTAAATGCTTCCATTCACATGATGGGCATGGTTTGAAGTAGTAAAAAAATGTATCAAATGACGTACTTAATTGGTATTGCTATCACTTTAAGGGTACTGGTCATGACTTTTATAATAATACCCAGCCTGATATTTTCAAGTACAAACAGGAATACAGGCGCGAAACTAAACTCTAGCCGCAGAGATTCACAATTGAGACCAACAGTCTGTCAAACAGCTGTTGGCAAATTACAGAAGTCTTTCTGCTAAGCTGACCTGGAAAAGACTGCCAGCTCAGTGTCTGAAGATGTGAATGCACAGAAAAACGCTGATCTGTTAGTGCAGGCTCAGAGTGGAGGTGACATAAGGTAGGATCAGTGCGATTTACCTCAAAATGCGTCACTCTACAAAGGCCTGCAGGTGTAATGTGATGAGAATTAATGCTCACCTGTTTGTAGATTGGGAGGTTAAATGTATAACTATTCAAAAACTAATGTTGGGCTTTCTTTAAGCTATGTTCCCAAACTGCTCAGGTGGAGCTGCTCGCTGACAGCAAACATAGATTGCAGTCGTCACTGTGTAGAAATGTATGACTGTGAAACAGAGCACTGCTGATGGAAAGCAGGATAAGGACAGGTAAAATCTACTAAGGTAAAAAACTGTTTAAATGAGTGTCATTACCAACCATCTATTGAGCACTTTTATAATACAGTAATACTCTGATATCTCATACTGCAAACTCAAAGCACTATTAGAATGTATCAAGTATCACAACCTCGTTATTTTTGTCAAATTAAATGATAAATACGATTTAGTATGCCAGAAGAAGATTTAGTATGTCCCAATACATAGTATGTCCAGTCCAGTATACCTGCATGTCCTTCCACAGCCGGTTGCATGATGGAATGCAAGCCAGCAACAAAAGGACATAACTATGAAAACAGTTATAACTTAAAACCTTAACCTACACACATTGAAAAGTAACTACAGCAGAGCTGTCTGGGTTGACCTTGCTAGCTCAGTGTATGGCGTTTTGTTTTTATCTCCAAGGTAATGTTAAATGATAATTTTAAGACCCGTTGTGATGGAAATCGCATACTTTTCCCTTTTACTTTAAATTTCGTGCTACAACTGTGATGGACATGTGGACAAAAGGGTCGACGTTCAAGGCAAAAAAAACCTGAATGTCTGCATAGCATGCATATTCCAGTAGGAACTTTGTAAGGACAGCTGCAGTAAGTACTAAAAGCAAAAAGAAAAAGTATGCGATTCAGAACGCAGCAGTACTCTCCTCTCCTGTGTTTCCTCTTGATGCTGCTGCCTCTCATCCTCTCTTCTCTCACAGTCCAAAGAGAGCACTTCAGCTTCATAGACAGACTGCATCGAGCCTCGCACTCACACACACACCAATGGTGAATGAACACGCAATTTCACACTAGCGTTCACACACATACACAGGACCAATTTGACAGACGCCAGCACAAACCTTTCAAACCCACGTCTCTTGACAGCTGCAGCCATGTCTATAAAAGACACTGTCCACTGGAGTGTGGCAAGAATTACAAACTTCCTTTCAGCTGATGGCAACACACCCACTTTGGGTTACCTTCCCATCCTTTCCTCTCCTTTGACGATGATCATTGAACTTCAGTTAAAATAAAACAACTGTGGTTTGGACAATATAAAAAAGGAGTATATATTTGAAGACTCAATATTCGACTTAAAAATATATCTATATAATTTATGCTGAAAGTAATATGACAAAGGATTATTTGCATCTCTGGCACACTTCATTAGGTCATCTTCTCAGCTTTAATAAAAGTGCGTCACAGCTCATCATACAATTGCAACACCAAGGTACACAGTAGAGAGCAAAGCCCTGCAAAGGCCTGATAATCTCGCCTACAAAATATGATTTGTTAATATCATGCAATTGCTGACTGTGCGTGTCATTTCCTGTCTGGAAGAATTCTATTTAGCGACACCTCCTATAGAGCAATGGCATTTTACTGACAGCTCACTGCTCTTTCCGCCTCTCAGGGGAAGCTGTCTCTTTCTGCACATATGCAAATCCCCTTCAGTGTAAGTTTGAGTTGCTTTTTTAAGCAAAATCTTATATCACTACACATAAATTTGTCAGGTGAAATGTGTCTGAAAGAGTCAAGTAAAGATGAGAAAACAAACATGATTGCTGGTGTTTTTTAGCATGAAAAACAATGTGGGAAATAGGATTCTATTGTGAGGCTGGAGTGTAATATTTATATACTACTATACCTTATACATACACATATACATATGTACCCCCACAGCTCATTTCCACAGTTAATTACCTGGTTATCATTCAACTCATCTATGACGTCTCTGGGAATACTACTGAATTCACAACATACACAGGTGTCTACACACACACACACACACACACACACACACACACACACACACAAACACAAAGCTGTAGTGTACTGAGATTTCTAGCAATGTTCATTAGTGTTTGAGCAGGGGTTTCTGAGAGTGGGTCAAAGGGGTGCAATAGTACTTAGTACTGGAGCAGATACACTGATTATTTTTCACTTTGGTTAACATTGCTTGACAGGGTATTTGGCCTTGGCAGAAAAATATGCCATATATCTTAAAATCCAGTAGACTGTGAGGTGCAATATTGACAAAACATAGCCCACTGTAGAAATACAATGACTCAGTATCACAATCCACATTCACAGGTACCAGTCATTCTCTGCTATGCTCAAATTTCATGCAGAAAGTAACAAAATTTAATATCCTGTTGGCCTTGGTGGTGGTTTGTGCTCTCTGAGTGCCTTTCTTGTTTTAACTGTGATACTCAGAATTGCTTCTACCTTATTCTAATCATCACATTCAAAAGTGGAACCTGCTGATAAGCTGTGTCTGATATTGCTGTCACCTCTCAGTTTCCCCACTAGCTGCTGAGCTGATGTTAGCTAACGTGATGATATCACAGACTGGCAGGGCACACTGCTGCTCAGCTCTGAATATCTGGAGATCCTGATTAAGGTGATGTAAATGTGATGTGAAGTAAAATGGTGGGATTCTGACTATTTTAACTCAGTTGCTATCTACTGTAGCTACAACATACCGAGCTGGAAAATTACAAGCCAGGCAGCTAATGCTATGGTTTATTGAACCAACACACTCATCTCTGTGTCATGTTGGCAAAAACATGGAATCACTGCTAACTTTTCAAACAACGAAAAGGACTGATTGGCATTTCATTCCTTTAAATAACATCTTTGGCAGAGCGTACTGAACAAACACTGGTCTAAGAGGTAACAGTTCATTTAGTAGTTTGGGTAACTGATATAATAAATGTTGATACGGCTTATAAAATCTGAACGTGGGAAGCCAGCTAGCAGCTCTTATTCAGCCTTAGTTGTAGTGAAGGGTCATGTTTTAAAGGGGTTGCTGTTGCCATGGCACACTCTTTGACAGTAACAGCCACTAATATAAACAGAGTTCAGCTACATTTTAAGACAATAACAATGTATGGTCCAATATTACTAACATATATGTCTTTGATATCTACGCTTCTGTAATCCCAGTCCTGTGGATAAGAATCTTACAACAGCTCTGGAACAAACTGAAAAAAGAAAAAAAAAACGTCTACAACTTTAATGTATTGCTGGGAGTTTTATCTGCTGTTTTATTTGAGTTGCTAATTAAACACTATGAAATAAAGAGATAATGTGCAGAACTGTTTAGTTTCATGTTCTCACTCATGCATTCACCATCTCTCTTGATCTTAATTCTCATCCCTATTTCCACTCAGGTAGCTGATTTTTGTGTGATGGTGAGATAAAAGAGAGTGTGGGAGAAAGATCACACCTGATCCAAACATGCACCATTTTGGAAAAAGCACGTGTGCCCTCAAACAAACTTTGTTAAGCAATGTGCAATGTGGCATTAATTTATTACATTTAAAACAGACATTCATGAGCTGTGGTTACAAGGTAGGACATGAACTGCCTTTGGCAATACGAACTGAAAAACTAATATGTGATGTAGAACTGGGCTGGATGGTGTGGGAAGCAGAAAGGGAGATGCATAAAAAAATGTCTTGTCAGGACAGACTGGAGACATCTGTCCAAACACTGAGAGGGGAAGGGTCAAATCGTTCTGTATCCTTACGTGTCTATGGCCTTGTTCCAGCTGGTGTCTAATAAATTGCAGTTCACACCGGACTTAATTGATCTTATCTTTAAGAACCTGCATTTCTGCTTAAAGTAAGAAAACACACATTTATTGACCAATGTGAGAGATGTGGTGACATTATTAGGTATCTCGGCTGAAATATAGATATTTGTTTGCTATATTATCTACACACACAACAAAGTTGACCTTTTATGCAGTCAGGGATTCATTTGCATTCACATGAGCAGCTCCAAATGCAGCTCCAGCAATCTGATCTCAACTCACTCCTACTGCATTTTAGGTGCTATGTAAAGCTCTGCCAAAGGTGAAAAGGACCTCAGTTTGATGTATGTACTTCTCTTGCATCAGGCAATGTCATGAGAGCCTCTTGACAATAAACAACAAACAGTAAAAAAAAAAGTGTGTGAAGAGGAAGTACTGTGTCAAACATGTCAGAATCAGGAGGTTGTCAATGCACAGAGGAAAAAAACAAAAAAGGATGCATCCTGAAAGTTAAATCTGTCTGGTATTTTGAGCTTTTGTGACATTTCTTTTATACTTTTCAAGAGAGATCAGGGTGTATTCAACAGAGTGGAGGTTTAAAGGGGAGCTATTATGCTCATTATTCCTCTACGCGAGCAACAGCCATAGCCGAAGGCATTATGTTTTCATTTCATTTCTCACGAACGCCTTGTGGGAATTTCTTTGGCACAAACGTTCACTTGGACTCAGATGAACTGGTTAGATTTAGGTGGTTATAGGTCAAGGTCACTGTGACCTTGCATCAGTCTCATTCTCGTAAACATGATTTCTGTGAACACCTTAAGGGAATTTCCTCAAATTTGGCACAAACGTCCACTTGGAGTCAACAATGAACTGATCAGATTTCGGTGGTCAAAGGTCACTGTGACCTCACATAACAAACTTCACACACATGTCTAACAGGATATAATGAAGTGATGACATTTTCAATCCAAAAGATCGAAGGTCAGTTTCACTGTGATATCATAACATTCTGCATAAAACACTTTTCTGGCCCTTATTCAACGCAGGGGAGACAATTGGTCATGCTTTAACATTCAAAACCCACTTAACTTTCCTCATACTGTCTCTGTACAACTGTATTCACCTTCTGTCTGACACACTCCATTCTCTTTAAGCCCCCCTCCTGAAAAGCCCAGTCTGCTCGATCAGTCAGTGTTGCCAAATCTTCCGCATCTGCGCTTTCATCGTCTTTGCACCATCATTGCAGCTGGTGAATAACTGTAACAAAGTATAGCAGCCTGTGAAAATCAAAGCTTCTTCACCAAAATCTTCACAACCGTACATGTACAGCAGGAATCTGATTGGAAATCCAGTAGCAATGAACAATATTGACAACCAAGATTACATGTGTACCTGATGTGAACATATAGCTACATGTAGCAGTATAGGCTATGCAAAAATTGCGGTAACGTGCCTAAAGTGATGACCATATAAATAAATCCATCATCAGCTGACTTCATTTTGTCTCAAAAGTAGAAAAGCAATTGTAAACAGAGTACTCTGAACACTCTAAAGCCTGAGGTTTGTGCTCACAGGAATTACTTTTACATATGTTTACCTCATTCTTTAAAACTTTGGCCACATATCAGAAGAACATTCAAGACTGTGGCACTACATTCATGACAGAAAATACAGAAAATAAGGAAAGCATAATAGGTTTCCTATAAGATATAATGGAACAATTTAAAGGCAGGCAAACTCTCTTAAGTAGAAACAGACAACTTTTCAATAGTGCAAATTCTGCCGAACACCCTCCTTTACCTAAATACTGCCCTTTTAGCAACTTGTCAAGGCATAAAAAAAAAGTCAAGTCTTCTATATCCAAATCACAATCAGGCAAATATATACACAATCAGAAAACTCTTTAAATTTCTCTTTCACATGAGCCGCTCCTAATGCTGTTCCCCCAGACTTTCTCCAGCCAATAATCAGGCCTCGTTCATTCAAAGTGGCACACGTAATCTCCCTTGCTCCACCTACGCGGAGTTTAGTAAACATGTCTGTCTGCAGTGACTGAATCCACTCGGCTATTATGGGACAAAAAGCCCACCGGATCCCCCCAAAAACAGGCTGCTCAAAGCTCTCTTTATGAGTGGGCTGTGAGGTGAGAGTAATAGGCCTAAAGACAGTGTAGACCGTGGCTTCTCAACCTGCTACCATTGGGGCCACATACCAAAGGATCCCATTGGGCAGGGACTGAATAAATCCCCCTCCACGGCTGATTAATTGAAACCAATGGATGGGGTGTCAGGAGGAGGAGAGAGGAGGAGGAGGAGAGAGAGTCGAGCCCTGTTAGAAGAAGGGTGGGATAGATGGCCGCCCAGAAGCTAGGGGTCACTTACAGGTTACATCACTCCATACATTGAGAAAGTTGCACAGCAAGTCAGATGTCCCCAGCTTGTTTAACTATGTGCTCCTGTGTGTGCAGGCTACCCTGCATTCCATCAGACCATTGATTGTACACATCCTTTGGAATTATGCAACCAAAGGTGCAACTAAGCACGTGAGCAGTGAGGGCTGTATACCAGGATGTCAATTAAGGTCAGCGGCAGATTCTTAAGAAACATTCTTTACATTCTTTACTTTTTCTTCTTGGGCATACTGAACACTTAACAAACATCTCAAACATCTTTGTCAACCTTTTGTAGTTTGTACCCGAGGCAAAATAACAAATAGCCACCTCAGTCCTGTTCTGCAGCTGAGGCCCTGCACACACCTGCCATTCAAATGCAGTTACACTGATAACACGTTGAGATTTAATCACCCAAGCAATGTTCTGGGGACCAGAGAGGCATCCACATGTCTCAAGCACAGTCCATATGCAAAACAACTTAACATCTACAATTTCTCTGTAATCTCTGTCACTATGCATTATCATGTTTGACAACTCTGTTCCCAACATTTTAGTCCAGTTGTACCACACCAGTTTGTAATTCAGAAGCAAAAACAAAAGAGGATTAGCCCAGTCAAATAAACTTTTCAGGGAACATTTAACAAAGAATGTCCATATTATCTGTTATACTGTATTTCACCAGCAACAGGAAAGAAAAAAAAACCTTCTACCGATTAAATGTCCATCTCCATTCTTTATAAATCTTTCTTTAGTTTTTTTAGTCCAGCTCCTTACCTTGGCATTAATTTTCCAAGGTGGGCAAGTGACGCAATAACAGCATCAGCCCCTTGTATAGTCCTAATAGCCTGAACTTCTCTGTCTTTGTGATACTTTCGGCACAAACCTTCCAAGCTGGGATCCTATAATACCTTTTTAGGGAGGAGGAGGCAGTGTGGTAGTTGTGTGGATATCTTTGCACAAAATGAAGGATAAGGGTGGGGCCAAGAGGAGGCAAAAAGGGCAAGGAAGTCCGGGTGTGACTGGAGCAAATGGGAGGGGACGAGCGTTTGATGTCAGAAAAAAACAACTGACAAAGATATTAGTATGCAACTGTGTGACTTACTACATGTTCATATGGGCGTGGACATGTTTACGGGTTCATTATGAGTAACAGATTATCCTTCTTACATGTGTACATACATGTGTGCAGCTGCTTTGATCTGATGTTTATTTCAGGACAGATTATCACAGATTCCCCAATTGTCACTGGATTTTCAGTCCTCTCTGTGTAAGTCAGCTACATGCAAAATACATGTAAATACCATGGATCTATTATTAGATTTTTGGTAACCACTCCAGTTCTATACAGTAAGACCAATCTGTTTGGACAATCTCTTTTACTGTTCATTGTCTTTGAGCGCAGGATGACAGCACCCTGTCAAAGCGTTGTGAAGACAATCTTCTAATCCAATTCAGAAATAGGCTGTTCTCTAATAAAACAATGGAATTACAAGAGCACGAGTGAACAGGAGAGATGGGAAGAGACAGACTGAAATAGAGATGGATACTGAGAGCACTTTGAGAGAAAGACAGAGTGACAGAGAAAGGAAAAAGAAAAGAGGGACAGAGGGACAAGGGGCAGTGATGGCTGATGAGTGCAGACAGCCAGGCAGGTCTAGCTCAAGCCGCTGCAGCCGTGTGCTCTATCCCACCCCCACCCCGTCCATCCCTCCGCCTTCCCTCGCTTGTTCACTCATTTGCTTAACAAGTTCATTTGTGCGTAGGCCTTCATCGGGTATGGCTGTCAAGTGATGCGCGAGACTGGCCTGCGGAACTGTTGGCCCTCGCAAGCTGTTCACCTGCATCCCTCTCACCCCCACACACCCTCCCACTCAGCCACACACAAACATGCAGAGACACACACACACACACACACACACACACACACACACACACACACACACACACACACACACACAAGCGCACGTCTCGTTCAGCATACACAAGAGCACAGACATAGCACTGGCATCCAATAAGGCCAGTAGTGTGAGCAAATGGTGCATGAATACTTGGTTCAAGCTGCAACATTTCCACAATATCAGCAGTGGAGCTGAAATTGAAATTGTTTTACAGCTTGTTTTGTTGATTGCAAGGCTAAAATGATTGATTGATTAATGGATTAGACGATAAAAAGAAAATGAATCAGCATCTACTCTGATTTCTGATAATCAATTGATCATTTCAGTCATTTATTAAGCGCAACATTTTCTGGTTCCAGCTAAAATGTGAAGATTTTCTACATTTCTTCTATTTATGTGATAGTATACTAATATATTTGGGTTTTGGATTGTTGGTCAGACAAATCTATTAGCACTGCACGATACTGTTTTTTTTTTTTTTCCAATATCCAATATGCCGATTTTTAACAATATCGATATATCTACTTTTTTCCCCCATCTAATTTTGGTGATCATCAAGTCTCTTCTTTAGTGGAATTAACAGAATTCTGTGCATGCACCCTCTTGTAATGAAGCCCAGCAGACAGAGACATAGAGTAGAATGCTTTTCAATTTATGTAATACTCGTTCATTGTGCAAAATAACAAAAACCACGTTGGCCAATTCTAATAGCTCATTTTAAAGCCTATATTGGCTGATACCGATGACATACCAATATATTCAGCATGTTGGCAAATCCCGATGGTTAATTTTAAAGCCAATATCAGCCGATACTGATGATGTGCCAATACTATCATGAATCCCTAAAAACTACAAATAGTCCTCGTGGCTATATTTAGGATTTAAGATTTTCCCCCTTTCTGTATAAAACCTGGGAGGCATTATGGAGAAAAAAAATTGTGTTCTTGATTTAATATCATGTTACATATTTTACTTGCGCCCCTCTTGCAGCGAAAGCCTTTGGTACAGTGCATTCAGTCAGCTGTCAGTTTGAAGACAGCTACAAGAAAGACATTTATTTAGTGCTCCAGAACCTCAAAGCTAGAGCCCTTTTTACACTTATGCTGCCTCACTGTTCTGTATATAAGGTATGATTGCGGAATGGGGGGACAGAAATGTCTCGCTTTTCAGCCACTACGGAAGGTAGTAACAGTGTCTGTACAAATACGACATCCAGCAAGATGGGACCACACGGCAGGATGGGTTTGACATTTTGACGTCATGTTATGTTAGGGACCCATAAGGGAGATTTAAAAAGCAGTTAATAGCAGTTAGTGGCTAATTCAAAGAATAAAAACAGTGGCTGGGACAATGATACGATCCGGGAACTCCTTACCCTCCGAGCAGAGGACCAGATAAGCCGCCATATAACAGAGAAGGTAAATGATTGTTATTGCCAGGTTAATGCCATCTTAAAGTTCATAAAGGGCTGCTGACGCGTATGTTATACATCACACTAGAGGTCAACGCCGTTGTGTTAAACATCAGGCCCATCATGCATCTTTTGGTTCTGCGATGCCAGGATGCTATTTGAAATCGCATACAGGAGCAGAATGATGCTGCCGTTGTTTAGTTCTGTTTAAAAATGCATACAAGGCATAAAGAAGGTACTTGGTAGCAGCTCTAGAGCGTGATTTCTATGTATAAAGGGCTTGTGTTTCTGTAAGCTGGATGAGATCTGCAATATCATCAGTGTTTTTATGGCAAAACATTCTGTTATCCTATCTGATCTCAAAGATAAATCAATGTTTACAGTCAAAAACACAAGTATAACAACATAATAAATCAAAGCAATCCATAGTGAGAGTGTGAAGGGTACACACAGGACAAGAATGATTGCATGAAGGTAATAAATTATGCTAAATCGAGACAACAAATTATTCATTTAGGAGAACTTATTACCACATCCTGTGTACATTTTTTTTCCATGACTCGCCCTGGACTCTCTTTTTCTGACATATTATAAACCAAGCCATTATTCGATTAGTTTAGAAAATTACAGGCAGGTTGATCAACACAATGAAAATGGTTTCGGTCCTAGTTGATTTTTGAGTTTAGTTTTCTCGACTAGCAGAAGTTACATGATTAAAAATGCAATACAGGAATAAATCTAAAGGTAGACTGCCACTGTGATTAATACATTTTTGAAATTTACTGTGTCTGCTTTACAAACACATGCATCAGATGGTGGAGATGGAGAGAGATGGAAAATGGACGTTCATCTTTCTCCATCTCTCATGTTTGTCCTTGTTTTTCCTCATTGTTTTAGCCCTCTTCACTTGAGGCATTATCTCCGAGGAGTTGCCCTCAATCCTTACACTGTAAGTGTGCTGCTTCAGTGAGAGTGTGCAAAAAACACAAACACACATCGCACACGTGCAGCCTCAACAAGCATTATCAACCTTTTTCCCCCTCTCGTTTTTCCCTGCTAGCCCGGTGAGCATGCTGCCTCAACAAGCCTCATCATCAGCTCTTTTCTCCCCTGGTTTTTGCTTCCTATAAATCCATGACGAAGCTGATGAATAAGCCTCATCAGCCTTTTCTCCTTACCTCGTTTGCTTAAACTTCCTAAAAGTTGCACCACTGCACTGTAAATGTGTGCAGGTTAGAGCAGTATATCACAGTTAACTACTGAGGAGTGTGAACTGTTGTGATAACGCTTTCAATAAAAATGATTTAGATTCTGCTCCATACATCACACATGGCACATTTGTTGTTTATTGTCATTTTCAGACTAATACTACCAGTCTTTAAAATGATCTCTGACTTGTGCAAGTGCGATGATGTAAGTGTATTTTGTTGCACTCACATTTGTTGCATAATGCAAAATTATAATACATACCTTACAATGTTTGAAATGCAAAAATAGTTCCAGATAACTCAGCTTTATGTCCAAATACAGTGACATACCCTCGATGTTTACATGTGTTAATTTAAAACAGACATTATGAGATGTTAAAATCAGTGAGGTATAGGCCCTGACACACCAAGCCGACAGTCGGCCATCAGTCAATGTTGCTGTCGGTGAGTGTCTGTCACCCTAGTCTTTGCGGTGTGTCCTGCCCCATTGGCCCTCGCTATTTTTTTTCCCAGCACGACATTGTTTCATTCACCCATCTATGAATGACATCACTCTGACTGGCAGTTCAACTCAATGCACTAGAAGAGAAACTGAGGTGAGGAAAGTAAACGAAGTCAAGAGGGCGCAAATTCAAAACAAACATGTTACATAGGCTAACTTTATTTTTCTTTAGCCACTGAGCTCTTAAGCAGAAGCATTCCTTGATGGTTTGTTTTATTGGTCACTGGTGGACAGTAAATATGCTCTGTTCTTTCAACACAGGATTGTGCTGTTAATGTGCTAACTGGCTAACTAGCATCATGGTAGTCTGCCGGTTTCACTTTTTTAATGACAATTACAGACTACTGCGACCTGCTGGTGTGGAGAATTATTTCCTCTCACGCCAGCACAGTATGTACATGCTGTAGTCTTTGCAGTGTGTTCATGTGCAACCTTTTTTGCAGAGACACAGGTGACCTGAGGCGACGCAACAGTCGACTTTCATCGCCGGTAGTTCTTTGATGTCAGTTTGGTGTGTCTGGGCCTTATGATGACATTGAAAAGCAAACTTAAGTTGTAACAACGTTATCAATATCTGCGGGAATATGCAACTTGACTTCTCTGTTATGTTCTTCCTAGGTTTCGCAGCTATGGATTCTGTAATAACTGAAACCAGCACATGAGCGTGTAGTCTCTCTAGAAAGCAGCCTACAGTATGATGGTCTACAGTATACTAGACTAGAAATTTCCCCACCGTGGGACTAATAAAGGAATATCTTATCTTATTGTATAAGAAAAGCTCCCAAATATGAAAGAGTTCACTGACATCTCCTCTGGGACAAGTTTAAAGAGACAATCATTGTGTTTACATGAGGGGTTCTCAAAGTCTCGATGACTGACTGCTGGTTTAGGAAGCCAGCACATGATTGAGGACTGCACAGGAAAAATGCACACATACAACATATTATTTTTTTAATCTCACTTCCACAATAAGCTGCTGAGTTGTCCACCAAAATCACTTAAATTTAGCCCACAGCACATGCATTAATACAGAACACAATGCCCGCAACACTCCCGAGGTGCCACTAGTTTCCATGCAACTAGTAGCTTTCTACAAGTTGTTATTACTAACCGGACCGGGCTCAGTTTGATATTGTAGATGAGTAGTGTATTAAATGTAAGCTATTGAAGGTGAAAGTGTTGGATCATTAAAATATAATGCGTGCATTTTATGTCACATTCAGGGGCTGCCACTAGCCCGCGGGCCACACTTCAAGGAACAGTGTTTTACATGCCCACTAGTTTACATGCACACCAGTATTGTGGTTATTGGTAATGGTTAGTGGTATGTTTATGTTTGTTTGTGCATATAAACATAATTGTTTCAGTAACCAGGATAAGCCCATATCTAAGTGGTGTTAACCTGAAAAAACTGGGATACTGTGGCATATCTAAGTTTCTTGCTGTCTGATATACGTGCACAAGTGTCCTCAAGTCAAGCCATAAGCCACCTATGAACGGTAAATAAATACTGTGTACTGCATAAATTTAATCGCCTGTCCCTCTCTTATTTCAGTAATGGCCATAAGACAAAAAAGCCAATTCCAGCAAAATAGTAGCAACACAGACCAGGCAGCCAGTGCCAAAATGAAAAACACACCTGATGAAGATCAGACAACAGGGTGATGTTAAAACCAGGTATGCAGGGAGCTGAATAACCATGTAACAGTGCTTCATGTAAACATCACATCCCAGTATGATCAAAGCCAGGATATAAATCATAACTACTATACCTGTGTGCATGTAAATGTACAGTTTTTAAGAACTGCTGTCAAATAAGGGTTTTTACGAAGTGTACTAAAAATAAAACACAGTTGAACCCGATTTATAAACTTATTTGGAAAAAAAGGGAAGATTTCACCACAGACAGAAAGCCAACTTTAAGTCATAAATAAGCCCCACAATCTGACCAAAACTGGAAATAAGACTTGCATTAATGCAGGATGTACTCAGCATAACTGTTAACTAGCTGCAGGTAATAGAGTTCATCATCAGTCATCATTCGTTAGCCATTATTGGGAGAGTCAGTGAATATGTCTGACTTGAAAAGAGTCAGTCTCCCACACAGTGTGAGACTAACAAACAGGCCTAACACAGTGAGAATATTTCAAATCAAACAAATGAGCATTCTTTTTATGTTGCAGCATTTGTAAAAAGAGATCTGCAGGCCATTTAGGTGAACAGTTGGGAGACCAGTTTGTAATTGAGTAACACAAATGCAAAAGAAGATTTACCTTAAATAAAATCCTAACGGAACATTTATAGATTTGCATAGAATGTCTATATTATCTTTGTTATGATATAATTTTGCAACAAGGAAAAAAAGCTTATAGGGATTAAAGCTCAATCCTCATTCTCTATGAATTCTTTTTTGGTCCAGCTCCTTACCGTGACATAATTTTCCATGGTGAGGAAGCTGATGCAATCACAGAATCAGACCCTCCAGTAGTCCCACTGATGACTTACCAACTTCTCTGTCTTTATGATACTTCCAGAATAAACCTTACCAGGCTGGAATCCTAAAATACCTTTTTAGGGGGGTGGAGGCAGTGTTGTAGTTGTGTGCACATTTTTGCAAATGAAAGGAGGGGGGTGGGACCAAGAGGGGTCAAAAAGGGCAAGGAAGACCTTCAGCATGAGTTATCATCAGTCATCATCAGTTTGCCTTTAGGATTTTTGGAAAGTGGCAGTTCAAACAGAGAGTGGTCGTGGTATGTGATGTCTCTGGTAATGCTCGTCCCACATTTTTCGCATAATATTTGAGAAGCTATTTTTAGATTTTCAAAGCAAAAATGTTTGCTTTTTTTCTGTGCATTTTTGTCATTTGCAGATTTAAACCCTAGGTCTGACTCAATGCGTTAACTCTTGCCAGTGTATACTTAACACTACTTAAATTTGCCTTAAATGATGAGCAATATTAGACAGGAAGAAACTGCGGCAGTGTAGCCCTTTTCAAATGGACTGTGGTCACAACAAGAGTGACCTGCACAGTCAGTACATTTCAGTTAAAAGTCTGAGTTCAATTCAATAAGGCAGGTGGGGTGACAATGACCTTCCATTCTGAAATCTCACAGTGCCAGTACTGCAATTTAGCACCTCACTAGCCTGAGTTGGCTTCCTGCCATTTCACAGAGGAAGGCAGATCTCAACTCACCACAATGGTCCAGTTAGTTTCGGTTAGTAACGAAGAGTTCCAGGAGCTTGAATAAATGGGTAACCACACCAGTGTGGTACAGTCAAAGGTCGAGGGCTCTTAAGGCAGCTCAGCCACTATGATTATCTTTGTGCAAATGCCGTGCATGGAGGCAAATATGACCTTGAATACTTTCAGGGAACCCAAAGTGGTTGATTCGGTTGGTTTCTGTCTTTCTGTCAGTCTGTGTCTTATAAGTGTTTTGTCTTTGGCCTTAAGTCAGGACTATACAGGCCTGCTCATACCAGAATATGACCTCTATCCATGTCAGTCCCAATGGCCAAAGGCTTCAGCTTTAAAAATGCTCAGTATGCCACTGAAGGGAACTTTGGGCAGTTCACCCTTGCCATGACCCCAACATTCCTCAACAGGTTGTTTTTGCCTGGGGAGGGTAACTCTAGCTGAGCAACTAGCCCCTCCATCACCTACCCATATATGTTAGTTACTCACAACCTTTTATTACATGTTTTGGTATACGGAGGAGATATAGGAGATGAGACCTTTATTTCCCTCCTCTTTCTATAAATATACAATATAAATATAATTTTGTGTCTTAATTTATTTAAAAACTGATGACCTCTTCCTAACACAAAGAGGGTAAACTGTTAATACGAATACATAAATGTTTTTACCCTTTAGATAGCCTCAGAGTGATAATGAATGACCAGTTATGGTTCAGGTAATGGTAATCTATAATTTGAAATTTTTTCTAACTTGTTATGATTGCCCCATTAACCGTGACATCCCATCTACTGCATATGTCAAGAAAGAAAGGAATACGACAAAATATTATTACAGGCAAAGAACTGACAGTGCTCTGATAGACAGAGTTTCATTGCAATAATACCAACAACAAATGCTCAGTGTTGAACCATTTCAAGGTTTGACCCCTTTGACCCCATTTGAAGACAGCCTCTCCCAGTGGCATATATAGCAAATGGCACCTTTTTTAAAATTAATAATATTATCATTTGTCTTTAAACACAGGTATATTTCCAAGGTGGCAATCTGAATCTCTTTCAAGGGCCTGCTCTCTCTGTGGGCCCCTCCACCCCTGGGGTCCCAGTGCAATCGCACTGCCTGCACTGTCTATATTTACGCCCCTGGCCTCTCCTTTCCCTCTTGCCTCCAGCTGTTGCCTCAAACCCTGTCAGTTTTAGTGCCCCCATAGTGAGAAGCACATTCGATAGTGACTGATTTTTTTCATTCACTCAACCCAGATTTGAAAAAATGGCAGCCCGCGAGCCACGTCCTGGTCAATAATGAGGAAGGGCAGAAATTCCTCTGTTTGGTTGCAGATGAAACGATCCAGCAAGAGCTGTACAGAGCAATGCATTATTGCATTTAAGATGATGTAATGGCATTTTTATGCAGAGTCACTGAGACGGTCAGCTAAGAGTCCCACACACATTGACCAGGTACTGTCTGCAGTGGAAAACAAAACAAAGAAAAAAGCACCTACCAAATGTGAGGTGAGCAGAGTGAAGTTGATCAAAATCATGCAGTGGAAATAAGGTATATGTAAGATTAGGATTTGCATGTCAAGATCCAAGAACTGAAAACCTTCATTTTCTTAATTCCTGCTAGTAGAAGTATAAGTCTAAGATGTATTTGCATATGATATTGTTTGACTGTTGATCTCATTTGTTGATGTAACTCTACCACAGTGCTGTATAAATGTTAACTTTTAAAAAAGCAGAGTACGGTAAGTTATAGTGGTTGTGCAGGGTTTCAGAAGTAGAAGTAGATCCTTATCAGTGTCTGCATAGACAATGTTAGCGGTAACATAGAACATTCCTGACTTAATCATCAGTCCAAAAGAAGTGCAGCTAAATTAGGAAATATCTGGTTCTTTGATTTAAAATAAAAAAACAGTGTAAATAAAAGCCACATGGTTTGCTTGAGTATTTCAGTTTTCTGTTACTTCATACTTTACACTATATCATAGAGGAAACTGTTGTACTTTTTACTCCACTACACAGCTTTAGTAAGTAGTTACTTTTCAGATTTAGATTAATAATACAAAATGCAATTGACAAAGTGTAATAATATTATGTAGATAAGGCTTTATTGGTCTACAGGGAACATTCACCTCCTAAATTCATAAAATATAGATAAATAAATGAAAATTAGCTCCACTTTTATCAGCTGTATCAACTTGTATTCTAATCTCAAAATGCTGCAAATGGCTTCAATTGTGTATTAAAATCACTAAAAGTTTCTCCCCCCTTATAGTTTCATATTTAATCACCTTTTTCCCTACTCTGGAGTTTGCAGGTCTGGGTGCTTGTTGGCTGAATTTCTGGACAGAGCCAGACTGGTTGTTTCTCCGGTCTCAAGTCTTAATGCTAAGCTAAACTAACTGACTGCTGCCTGTAGCCTTATATTGAACAGGCAGATTTGAGAGTGGTATTGATCTTCTCATCTAACTCTCTGTAAGAAAGTCAATAAGTGTGCCTCCCAGAACTTCAAGCTATTCATTTAAGGAGCTTAAATCGGTTCACTTTCAGATTCTGGCTCGGTTCTTGATTGATTTTAATACTATGGCAGGGTGTTTTGTTCCCACTTACAGCAAGTAAGAGCTCTGAATTTACTAAAGCTCAGCTTTGTGCCTCTGGAGGACTTTTTCTTCATAGCAACTGCAGTTGAGGCTCATAGGTATGGTAGTATTTATAGCCTTCTATCATAGCAAAGTAAGTGAAAACACAAAATTTCTCAAAAACAAAGTTAAAATTATTCAAACTGATGGCCATAAAATAAACACATAGCATCATTAAATTATCCAGGAGAATTTGTATGTCCTTTAACTTTGAAAAGCTTCTGGAATAAGCAGTCCATCATTTTGCCTTGCATAGTCACGTCTATATCTACATACAGGGAGTCAGCGACATTTCCCTCCAGTCCGTCATTCCTCCCATCAGATACCCTGCTCTCCTCTCAGCATGCCAGTCAGCTGGTCAGCCATTCATCCACCTCTCCAGCCAGCCATTATCCATCAATAATTCCTCTACCTTATCAGCAGAGCTTGCAACTATCCATACGCCCAACCATGCATGTAGAGTCAGTTTGCTGTGTGTTGTGTTGTATGACTTTGTGCTTCTGCAAGGCAGCTGTGAGCCCGGAAGCTTAACTTAGTGAAGTCAGAGGGAGACCGAAGGTTAGACCCACCATAGGGAGATGGACAAGGGGCACACACAGACATACACGAATGCACACAAACACACATACACTCTCAATATCTATTTCTGTCTCTCTTTTCCACATGTGTCTGTTCCCTTGCTTGCTAAGCTTCGGTGCAGTGAGTAAACACAGCTACTTTGCACTTCCGCTCCATAAACTGCAACACCTGCCCCCAGATGGGTAGAGTTTGTGTGTGTGTGTGTGTGTGTGTGTGTGTGTGTGTGTGTGTGTGTGTGTGTGTGTGTGTGTGTGTGTGGGCCCCTGCTGGCTTCCTACGCTAGATGTAATGTACTGAACTGTATATTAGCAGCTACCATAACATTATATGACATCCATGGATGTTTCACAGTCAATTCCATTTCAATAGGTTTCCTGATAATGTGGTTTTTAGAATATTCCTGCCAAAGCCCCGGTAGTTCAAACTACCAGGGGTTATTTTAAGAGAACATCACCCTGATAAACCAGCACTAAAACCGTGACAGCCTGCAGGGCAGAGAGGCTAAATATGTCTACATATGTTCTTATAGGAGACATAAACAGAAAAGGTAGGTGTTGGAGTGCAACAGCGCTCTGGATGAATGCCTCTACAGCGGAAGAATTTGTACTTTTCGACACAACAGGCCTCATTAGCTTCTTGGCAAGGCACCCTATGATCCAGAAAATCTGCTTATATACAAAGCAATAATTTGGGTCAGTCTGTTAAAGCCATTCGTTTTCTTGGAGTTATGACTATTTCAGATTATTACTGACTAAAGTTTCAACAATAAGGAACAAGCAGTTTACTATCCAGTCTAATGGTCTCTGTGTATGAAGATTGCACTCAAAGGTGCCGTTACCATGAATGCAACTTGCAATACTCAAATATGATAATAAAATAATGAAATTTCCTGAAAAATCATGAAGTCAAAGCGATGACTTTGCTATTGTCTGGATATGGAAATGGTATCTGATCTGATCTTTTCTTTCAGTAAAAGGATGTCAAAGGCAATCACCAGCACTCACTTAGCAATTACCAGATCCATCTGAACTCCTTATTACTCCAATTATTAGTCAAGCATGCCTTAAATGCACACATGACCTCAGACTATTGTCCCAACACCGTGAGGTCGGTCTACCACTGAGAGAAGGATGTGACCCATGTAATGACAGAGGAAATGAAGGACCAGGGCTTTGACGGAGCTGGCAATTTTTGATTGAATTTTTTTTGCAGTCAGAAAAACAACTTTGAGACAGGATATTGGGTGGTTTTAGAAATGAGAGAAGTATTTGTGGACAGGGACAGAGATCAGGGATATGTCTGGGTGAAGGGGAGGTGGGGCTCTGATGGCTGCCAGAGTCTGCGGGATTGTAACCCAATCGCCAGAGTAAATGTTGGTATTATACGTGTCTGCAAACTATGGATATGTTATTTGTATGTTTCATATGTAGCATCTAAGTTAAGACTTAACGTTTCATTACCTTTCAAATTTCAATTTTATGTTGTGAAAACGCCGTGGTTAATGTGTGGTTATGTGTAGGCACAAAAACCACTTGGTTATAGTTTGGAAAAGATCGTGCTTTAGCTTAAAATACACAATTTTGTCGCCACAACTGTGGATGGAAATGTCCTGGACGTCTCCTTAAAAAATACCTGCTTTTGTCACCACAAACACCGGTGGAACTATCGCGATGTCTTGTTAAAAAACACGGTCGGTCTTAAACCGTGGCAGCTGTCTCACACCATCCACCATCCCCTCCTCCTGATGAGAAACTCTGCTCATACACATGTAATCAGAGCTGCGTCACTTTAGAAATGTTGATATGATCCGTATGAAATGTACAAATGTAACACATATGTCATTTGCAAAAAATTACAGTGCCATTAATTTCTTTTGATGAGTGGGCCGGGGTTCCAATATGTGTAAAGTGAAAAGGAAAAGTAAACAATACAATCTTCTGAAAATATTTTTAAAATGTATTGTCATTACATAGAGTGATATAAGTTTACTATCATTATGATAATTATGATTATTATTATTATTATTGCTGTTGGGGTGGGCAATTATCAGATCAGTACTGAAAATCAAAAGGAATGCAAATTGCCACTTGAGGAAATATTACAAAAAAATGCAATGAAAAGTGGCTAAACTGCACAGCAATTTAAAGGGGTTTTTAATATTTGATAAATAAGGCACTGTGCAGCAGCAAGTGAAAGCAATGTCCTAGGAAACAGCTGAATTCACTTCACAGATGTTTAGCTTTTAAAATTGTTCCAGTTTTGATCTATCTTTTCAGCTATGTGACAACAGCATTATCAGACTGTTTCAATAGTGAGCGAGATCATTGAACATTTTTCCCTTTAAAGCAACTCAGTTTTTATTGGATTACACCCTGCTGAGACATGTTCTTCTGTCAAAATTAGCTTAAGTAGAAATGTCCTTTGTCGGACGACTGATTTGTGCAAAACAATCTGTGATGCAGTGGATAAGATTTCCTCCTGCTAGGCAAACAGAAGTACTTCCACACCAATAACACAACCTTTGGTGATAGTGAAGACATTACCAACGTTTGTACCTGTGGACACCAAGTGATTTATTAAGGGAAAACTATTGTCAGACTGCTTCAAACCTAAAACACAAATCAGTGATTTTTAAAGTTTGGGTTTGAGCTGTATTCTTGTCTGAATAACACATTAAAATGTCTGTGTTTTGGAATAATTTCTAAGTTTTAAAAAGACAGGTCAAAAAGGATTGACAAGGTATAATTAAACATACAGTTTGAATTCTGTATCAGCTGATGACAAACCTGGATCTGAGCACCTCTCAACGCCCACATAAAAACGTTTCCAATATTTGCATGTTAATGAATCCCTCTGTCTCTCTTTATTCTTGTTCTACAAGTGTGAAGTACAAAGAGTTTTAAAAGTACAAAAGCATTCAGCATGGCCTGCACAGATAACCTTTTCTCCTACAGTATGTCTCCCGATGTGGGTGATGGAGCCACATCAGGTTTAACTGCGGAATCTTGTCTCATTTATGACATTTAAGATAAACAAAACACATCCACAAACACTACACTACCAAGAAAAAAAATAGCAGTGTGGAGAACAACAGTTCCCCAGAAAACCTGCAGTCGGTACCTGACAAGAACACCCATAAATTCATAGTCAGTAATTATGGACCCATCTGCACATGCATCCTCTGCCTATAATTATGTAGTGTCCACACAGTCCTGTCAGTCAAAGCTTTTGGAATATGGTGTGCGTGTGTTAACAAATCTAAATGGACCAGAATCAGCGGATTAGCATGTGAGCTGTCAGTTGTGAATCCACACACACACACACACCTGTGTATGTGGTGCTGCCACGTGCACACACACACGCTTTGCAGCTCTAAATATCTTCAACCTTCCACCCACAATCCATCCCTGAATTTGTGTGTGAGCAATTCGAGCAGCTGTAGTGTTGGCGTGTGCGTTGTGTGTGTACCCAAAACTTTTGTGCCTATGCTTGTATGTGTGCGCGCGCGTGTGTGTGTGTGCGTGTGTGTGTATTTGCCTACAGAACTATAGCAAGCTGACTCAGCCTCAACAGTAGCAATCGGAAACAGGAGACAAGGACTTGGCTAACAACATAAGCCGGCAGCAAGGTCGGATGCACACACTCACACACAGACAAAGGCACACACACACTTTTTGTCTTTACCTGCCATAATGGAAATAACTGTATATCTTATCTTAAACAGATCAGAGGATTTAATTGTTTCAAAGTGTTTCAAAGTCAGTCAGCAGTTAAAAAAAGAAAGCCGAGCGAAGGATGGATGTGCCAAAGTGTGCGATTAAAGCGGCTTGTTGGGGACGAGGGCTGGAGGGGGAGGTGGAGGGGTGGGGGCATAAATATCGGCCTTTTCTGGACACTTCTGCTTTTCTACTCTGTCACTCTCTTTCACACACACGGCAGACCAGCCCACTTCCTTACCAACCCCATCTCTCACAGCGCTGCCCGGACTTCCCACTGCAATTACTTATAAAAACTTTTCAGGGCCGCCACACGTGGTCGGGTTTTTAAAGAGCTGCGTCCCCCTCCTCACGTGGTGCGGGGGGTATTGAGTCGTCACAGACCCCCTGAATGATCACCGAAAAATAAGGCGGCGTAGACAATAGCTCGTCTTGATGAATTCAATTCTTTCAGGACCCTGTACCGTTGTCCAGGCAGCTCCGGGCAAAACAATCGTTGCTTTGATAGTCCAAGAAACACACACTCACTCGGTTGCTCTTAGAAACTTCCTCTAACTACTTCCGAATTAGGATCTAAAGATAATATACATCTGGCCGGAACTTGGGATACGTTCAGTTTTTCTAATTCCTAGAAGTCTCGTTTCAAAACTCTTCTAACAAGATGTCTCCTGCTGCTTAAGCTGGTGTGAGGCACAACTAATAAAGAAGAAACATCAGCACGCTCGCTTCTGATGCCAGTGCAAAAAAAAAAAACAAAAACAGAAAAACAATATGACAGCTTGAACTGACCTGGTCTGCGGTGGAAGCGGCAATGGTGTTCGACTCGGACATGATTTGACGCTGTGACCCAGTGGTGCTTCTCTGCTGGCCACTGTAGGCTCCTTCATTCACACCTTGCCTTTCAGTTCCGCAGCGAAAGAGGGGGGAGAAAACACAGTATACCCTCCCTTTTGCCCTGGCTTGATTAATGCCTGAATTACTTTCACCTCATTTCATCTGATGGAGCTCTGCTTCCTCTCCGCCTCTCTTGCTCATTCGGCATGGTAGCCCACTCTCTCTCCCCTCTCTCTCTCTCTCTCTCTCCCCCCCTCCCTTCCTTCTGTGGTTCTAGCTCTGCCTCCCCTCCATCCCTCCCTCCCTCCTTTGCGCTCTTACTTTTTACTCACCCCTCCCTCTCTTTCTCCTCTTACTCTTTTACTTTCTCTTTCTGCCCCCTTTTTCTGTCGTATTTCACCATTTCAGGAATATGCCCCCTCCCTCCCTCTTCTCCGCTGTCCACCTCCCCCCCCTTTTCCCAACTCCCACCACCTCCCAAAAAAAGACACAGGAGAGATCCACAGTCTTTTCCCTCTACCTCCACAATGAATGGCTCGTTGTCACTCCAGCACCTAGGCTGAATACAGAGCAAGTAAGCGGGAGAGAGGAGAACCGATGGTGGCGGCGGTGGTGGAGGGGACTGGGGGGTGTTGAACTTCTAGTTAAGCTGGCCGGAGTAAAGTGGGGGAAGGTCTGGAGCACCCATGGGCTATGGCCAAACTCTCTCTCTCCCTCACTCTTTCTCCCAACAGATTAAAGCGAGGAGACAAAAAAAAGTGAGGAGCCCACAAGTGAGGAGCCTGCACGCCTTCCACCGGACTCCACTGCCCCCCCCCCACTCTTTCTCTCTGTCTCTCTTATTTCTTCCGTTTGTTTTCAGAGGCAGCTGCTGCAACTCTGCAGACCACCAACAACTTCCCTTTCAGCGGCACTTGACTCTTCCAAATCCTTGTCCGTCTCTACACCCTGACATTGCCAATGCCCCCCTCTGCCGTGTCACACCGAGAGGCCGGCCGAGCCAAAGCCCTCCTCCTTCGCCTCGTCCACGACATGTTCACAGAGTTACACCCTTTCAAATTCAAGCGCTTCCCTCCTGAGCCTCTGTTTTGTTGCACACATTGTTGTGCCTGTTTGCCACCATATGGCTAATGGCTACCCACAACAAAAAGAGCGAGGAGAAAAGCGAGGAAGTGAGCGTATGAGAGAAAAAGGTAAAAGTGCATCCACAATAGGAGCGCGATTGAGAGATCAACAAAAACATCACTCATGCAGCAGGACGAGAATCAGCGTCAATTCTCTGACAGGATGTGGTGCGAGTAATGTCAAAAGTTGACAAGCAACTGGCGCATGGCCTAATG
This sequence comes from Cephalopholis sonnerati, assembly GCA_019142605.1. NCBI lineage: Eukaryota > Metazoa > Chordata > Actinopteri > Perciformes > Serranidae > Cephalopholis > Cephalopholis sonnerati. The sequence goes on from JAGQAX010000010.1 coordinate 33,454,160, forward strand.
GGTGTTTGATAGCCAGGGACAATGGCCGCTGCCGCTTGAGTGGAGGCCCTCCAGTTATGTTTAACACGAGACGAGCAACGCAGACAGGATGCTATTCATTTGTCTATCAATTCAGAGGATTAGAATCTCACAGGGGATCCAATAAAAGAATCATTACCATATACCCGCCCTATTCAGTGTGCTGAGAGGAAGTAGTGAGGGCAATGAAAACAAGTGCCCCCAACAAATAGTCCAACATGTTGACACATTTATAACAGACACATCATTGTTTAAGAGGTACTACTGCACTCTCTCCGTTACTTCTGTATTTACTCCTTTACAGCAATTGATAACTCTTACAACATTCAGAAAACGTGGTTTTCTGACCACATTATTTGGGTACAAGGTCGTTAACCCACTTGGTTTAGGTATTTAGATACACACAGGGATTTGACCAGAGTGCTTCTGCAAAGTAAGCTTATACTTGTGCACTGAGGCCAGGGCAGGCCAATTTATCAGCCTTTATAAGCTTACTGCAGATATATCAATAAGCCATTAAGTAATCAGAAACTTTATTTAAAGAATGCCAAACTAGATTTGAAGCAACTTAGAAAAAGTGTATGCTTTACATAATTTGACTAGTGAGCACTGACAAGCCTATTTTTCAACTGTCAAATGTCGCACTGTGTGTATCTTGGGCACAACCCTTTAAAAAAACAAATTGAAGGGGTCTGTATCGAGATTGCTTGTTTAAGTCATGTGTGCATGTCACGTTCTGATAATGTACAACATATCTGTCTGTTCTGGTGCTTTTAAGGTGACAAGCAGAGGATGTACACTGTGTACACAGTGACTCACAACTATAATTCCAGCCTACTACAGCACTTGGCATGTGGGACACACTGCTAGTTGTGAGAATCATCACATTTAGGTGGCATATTGTTGGAGAGTGTGTTAATGTCCTCTAGCAGAGAGACTTTTGCAGCAGGCTGTGACTGCTGCTGTAGCAAACCTGTCTTTTTTTTTCATCACACTTAAACAGAAACTTAAAAACACTTTAAAAACACTTGAAAAACACCCTATTAAGAGCTTGGTGTATGCATACTTGTGAGCCTGATGCTTTGAGATAGGTCAGGCAGTGTCAGGCAGTGTGTTTGTGTGTGTTCGTGTACTTCAGTCATTTTGTTACCAAATTTTTGTTTTTTTCAAAAATCAGAGTGAGAGCATTACTGCAATGTCAGGTCACTGAAGCTGGTCCTCACTTCTTCAAGGCACTGATTCAGGGCTATGACAAGGAAGTATTGTAGTACAGACATGCGTGTATTTGAGTGCTAGACTGTGGTAGACCATTAGTTCCTCCACAGGGATCCAGCCACTTCTTACTAGCTCTGCCTCAGGAGGGTCTGTTGGCCTCAGATTAGGTCAAATCTAATGATAGGCTTAAGAAGTGCACCCACCCACCCTTGTACACACATACTTAACTACACTTTCATCATGCAGGCATTAAGTGTGGGGACAATCAGTGAAAATTCTGTATGAATTTGGTGGGGACAAACAGATCCTAAAATAAATGTTTGTTGTGGCTGCAGCTGGCTGTTTGTAGAGGGGGAAGGACTTGTTTCGTTAACTAATTGCCCTATTATGTTAGGTCATTTAACTCTAATTAGAGAAGCACAGATGCTGCCGCTGATAATAACACCAACTTGTTAAAATTCTCACTTGTTTCTTTATGTGTGCCTTCTACAACAGCAAAACAGCCTGTGTGAGAGCATAATGTGCACAATGTGGATGTTCACTGTATTTCCAAAGGCACTAAAGCCTGTTGATGTTACTGACACCAAGAGCCTGAACTGTTCTCACACCCCACTCCTGCACCTCCACATCCATCTACTGCATAAAAGCATGCATTAAAAATATGGTGCACATTTTCAGACACTCTCCTGGTAGAAAATCAATGACACATCTGGTTATACAAGGCAGCAACCTACAATGCTGAAAATGAAGCCAATGTGCAAGTGCCAAAAACTGCAGTTCCTTAAATGGCCACTTGACGCTGGCTTCAAAAAGGGGTCAATCCCCATTGACCCCTATGTTAGAATGACCAACTTTACACTAGAAATAAACACGTTTAAAGCCTGGTACAAAAAACAGTTTTGGTTGCTTTAGCTACTTTTTCCCTTCATGACAACTGTACAGGGGGTTGAATTGTTTTATCTCAACCATTTCAATTTTGTTAAGGCTTAAAGTTATGCATAACTAAAGGAGTGGCCACTTTGAATGACATGTGGATGCCGTCACTAGGCACTAGCTGTCTGCTAGGCCTCATGAATTTGACATCTCAGCCGTGTTTTTCATACAAATATTGGATAAATATGGCTTGTCTTGAGGCTACTTGTACTAACAGACAATCCGAGAGGTCTGTCCTCCATTTTTTTTTTTCAGCGACTTAACTCGTTAACTAGCTAAATAGCCAGCTCATGAACTAGCCTTGGATTAGACAAGTTGTGCTAGCAATACCAGAACGTATGCTAGCCATGAATATTAAACTGGCAAGTACTGAAGAATTTAGGATGATAATACAGTACTTTTGAACAAAATGTGTCTTTGTAAGGTTGGATAATAAAGGTCCACCACATTAGTTAGACAACATTACACAATTTGAACTGGTCATACTGACGCTAATGTAACTGGTCATACTAACACTAACATAACGTTAATGCTAATGTTAATGTTAACGTTATTAATAGGCTTGGCTAGTAACGAGGCAGAGCTGAGCACCTGTTTGCTCTATCTGGAATGGTTGCCGCAGTGCCATTAGTGACTTTAAGTGTCGCCTGTCAGTAAAGACAGAAAGACAGGTGGGTTATTCCATTGTTGGGAGGGGAGGCTGTGTTTCTACTGTAGGTAGTGAGGATGGGCAATTACGAGGTTTGGGCGCTATGTAGTTTCTCATACCTTTATACCTTCCTGAAATTTCACTGCAGTATATGATATATGACAGTATGAGTGTGCGGCATAAAATATTGTGATTTATGAAATAAAGATAAACTAGTATCCGAGTTGAATGGGTATAACGTTTAGTTGCCTGTAAGCCCACTACTCCTGGTGAAAGCACTCTGGACCGAACTTTAATGCATAGCAGTTATGCCTGCATGTCAGGCGGAATTATGCGTCACGTTCACTAACACAGATTATTAATATTATTTTCATAATACTACTAATAATAATTAATACTTCAACGATTAATTCACTGTCCAAATATTTGGCCGATTAATTTCCTGTTGATCAGCTAATGGGTGTAAACAAGCACAAGTCAAGACAAGAGCAGAAAGACAAACAACCAGGAGGGCAGGGAGCAGAGCACTGATAAGGTCAGAATGAATCTCTTCTTTCCTCCGGGCTTTCCTGTCAACTACCAAGCACATGCCAACATCTATTACAGGTTAACCTAAGGCCAAACACAGGCATTGATCCTAAACTTCATCTCTAAATATACAACCCAAACAACGTTCAAAGGGAGAGCAAGAACTAAAAGAAAACATATAAGGCTGAAGAGACTTCCTTTTCTACTTCCCTTTTAAGCTCCAGCTCTGACAAACCAATATCCTCACTGATGACCGTAACAAATATGCAGTAATTTGAAGATTAATGTAGCCTGGGTCTCACATTCCCTTACTAGGCTTTTTAACTAGACTTTTAAATCAGGCAGGTAATGAAATGTGCTCGCAGCATGATTTGGAGCACATCGAGCTGTAATTAGGAGGCAGGTTGGAGTTTTAGCCATACAAACAGATGGCGGACACAGATGAGGTGGCATTACAATTCCAGCAAATTTAACTATGAACGCAAATGAATGCATACTGCCCTGTTAGTTTAATAACACTCGAGGCTGTAACTGCTTTTAGAGACACTGAAATTACGTCCTTTTTTATGACAGTTCAGAACTACTGGCACTTTATTTGAATTGTTATAGGTGGGCAGAAGTAATACCTTGGCTTGAACAGGGTATCAGTGTGTAACTGTATCATCATCACTGACAACCACATGGCAGCTAGGCATCGTTGCCAGAGGTTGTTTTTATATTGCTGTAGTTAGATACAAACACATTACAATCAGATAACAATGTAACGGTTTCCTGTAGGAGCCAACCATGCTTGATGGTTGGAAACTTTTCACGTTTTTTGATTGGTCACTCAAGTCATGCTGGCATGGCGAATTGCAATTGCCACGAATTGGTTTTGCCTTGCCGTGTATAGGAAGTCCACAGCTGTCCACAAGAGGTCTGATGCTTTGCACAAAGCGCAGAACCTGTCATCTGCAACTCTTCATCTAACCGGTTACTGTGCTTGTCTTTGCTTGAATTGCTCCCCCCTGCAATATTTAAAATCAATCAACTGACCAAACTGACTGGGAATATGTCAATATATTGTTGTGTACAATCATTTTATGTACCAGTAGCACCACACAGCACAAGTTCCACTAACCCATTGAAAACACAATGCATTTCCTGTAGCTGCTTCACAATAAAAGCATCCAGCTGACTTGCAGGTAGAAAGGTTTTAATGTGAAGCAGCAGGAAATAGGTCAGTTTGCAATAGCAGTAACTTAACACAGCTCTCTTACAGCTGTAGGAGGGCGATAAAAAGTTACTCCTCTGATATCTCAATGGTATTAGAAAGAGATGAAGGCAAAACAAAGCAGGTGTATTTTTTCATCTGTACAATTATTCATTTCCTATGGGCACTTGGCCTCAGATGCCCTATACTTCAATAAAAAACACTGCTCAGGGAAAACATTAAAGGTTCCTCTACAAAGTGCACAGTTTCAAGTCCAGGGTTTAAATTTCACAACGTGTACATAGTAGAGCTATGGGAGCCTGAAGAAAAAAATATTTAAGTGTCTTTCGGGCCGTGAAGGACAAAGTTGTTTTGGGAGGAGATAACTCCTCAAACATTGTGAAATATACAGCGGGCTGAGGTGGGGGAGGAGTGACAGAGGAAAGTAAGAAAAAGGTGACAGAAAGATACACCCATCAGACATCAAGTCTAAGAAGAAAATAATCTCCTTTCGTTTGAATTCTTTTCACTTCATCTCCTCTCTCATGTTTTTACCTCCTTTTTCAAAGCACTCTTATCTGTGCTGACAAATAAATTCAAATATCACTGAATACTCATGAAAGATGTATCTCTCCAGTTCCTTTCTTTTCTGAGTAGAGGAAGTTTTGTGATCTAAAAGGCCAATGAAACACAATTAATATTCACTGAGGAGCTACAAAACTGCGTAATTGTACACAACGCTGTTTCAGTTGAAACATCGCTGACTTTCTGTTGCACTGTGTTTATTCCGTGTGTGTTTCCTCCCACAGTCCGAAGGTGATGCCCACAGGTATGAGTGGGACTGGGTCAATCTGTGTTAGGCCTGGAAGGACTTTTTTTCCCTTGTCTTGTGTCTAGTATAAACTGGAAATGGTTCCATCTGACATTAAATTAATTTTGCTGTTCAGAAGAATGCTTTTTGAGTTATTTGTGTCCATCAAAAAAAATCACACACACCATTATCAAGCAAATAAAATATTTCCAAACCAGTTCAGACTACTGTACGATAGTCAAGTCCATGTTGAAGTGAACACACACACACACACACACACACACACACACACACACAACCACCAACATACAAAGAGTCAGGACAAGACGAACTGTTTCCTTGGTATTAACATGCATCTTGGGTAATCTCATCACAAATGGACAGTGCTAAATACACGTGTAAATGACCACCAAGGCCTATTGTGATCCAATCACTCAACCACGTGCTGAGGTGGCCTGGGACACATTTGACTACATATCTTTGGAGTGTTAACCCTAATGCGTCCTGATGCATTCATCAGTGCAGGACGTGGTGGTTGTTTTGGTGACTGCACGCTATGGCTCTGTGACTTGCTCATTTTACAATGAGTTGGACGAAGTGTTGTGTGAATGTCCAGTGTTTTGCCCTGTGGAAGTAGACCTGTTGGATTCTGCCAAGGGGCCCTTTGACCTTCTAGCATAAGTGATGTAAACAGTAAAGAAACCTGAACACTGAACTCTGAAGATGCATGATAGACACAGGTTTGAACAGAGATGTATCTCAGCTGTCCACTTGTGTTAGTACCAGGTATAGACACATTCAAAAAGAGCAGACTTCAAAGCTGAGGTCAGGCAAACACAATTCACCCCACAGCATCCTTGGTGGTGGTCATAGACCCAATTTAAAATGGAAAACAGCTTGCATGTTCCCTGACTGCAGCATCCTAGTCGCTGTTTTTACTGTCCATAAATTAATTCAGTTTCTAACTTTGAGCATGTACACACAACAAGGCGCAGACCAGCACCATCACCCTGATTACGGGAAGATATCAGAAATGACCTGTGAAACACGCATCTTTTGAAGTTATAGTCTTCATGTATTTGTTGACCAAGCCTCAGTGAATAATAATGTAGTCTTGTGCAGGCTTTGGATCCACTGCGATTTGTCACTTTCTCTTAGGTAATCCGTTTGCCAGATACAAACACGGATACTACAAAGATACTATAATAGGCTTGATGTAATTATGGGGTCTTGGTGATTTGGACTTTAAGTAACTTTTAAAAAATGGAAAAATTCAAAACGATATATGAATGTGCCTGCCCTACAGCATAACTTCTTGTCTTTGAATATCCATGGATCAACCTGCTTTTACACTGAAAGGCTAATCTCAGAGGGAGCCGACAGCAGTGTCTGGGCTTATTACATCCTCCTCGATCTATATATCTGTCCCTTACAGCAATTAGGTTAATATCTCTTCACCTCTCGTTAGCTCAGCATGCCTGTGATGGGACGTCTGACTGTGAAAGGGGCCTTGAACTGAAGGAAGCATCGATAGGCCTGATGTTCTCTTCCCTCCTGAGCGGTTCACGTGAGGGAAAGCTGAGAGTGGAGGGCAGACCAGTCGAGAGAGGATATGATAAGAGAAGTGAAGTGACGACAGGATGAAATAAGTAAAGGGACGGGGCAGTGAGGAGAGAATTTCACAGGGTTGAGGTTCACAATAGGACAAGCACCACAGGAGCCATAGAGCAGAAGAAAAGGGAAGAAACACAAAAAGCTCAGTTTTGCAACAGCAGGTCGGCTTTGTCCAGTGCAACAAAAGGACAAAATGCGTTGAGGCGCTGTTGGAGGGAAAATCAACCTTTCTTGTTCAGCCCAAAACAGCCAGCTCTTTAATTGGGAGTGAGGAAAGAAAGTGTGCGTGAAAGGAAAATGGTAGATAAAAACATCAGTTACAGAGTGAATAAAGAGGAAAAGAACGGAGAGATGACGAAGAAACTGAAAACGCAATAAAAGATAAGATTCAAATAGAGAGTGATGTTTGTCCAGCGGTCCAGCTGACCTGAGCTGAACACGACCTAACCTGGCCACTATGGACACCCAGGGGAGAAAGACAAATGACGGAGAGGAAGGCAAGAGAGTAAAGAAGAGGGAACAGAGAGACATTTCCAACGCTTGGTTTAACCTGAAGTTTCCATGATAATTTCTCTACCCATCCCTCACTGCTTTGGCTGGGAGGGCCCCAGCTGTTCGGTCTGTATAAATAGCGTGAGGCTTCGGCTCGGACCCCCGGGGAGAGCGGGGCTCATTGGAGAGAAGGCATGGGAACAAATCGGGCCGGAAAAAGCACACAACATACACATTTTGACAAACATATGGGACCATTGCTGGGGATGAAAGTGAGGAACATGTGACTGAAGTTGGCCTCACGTGGCAGAAGTCAGTGCCGTGCTTGAAATGTGACAAGAGAGGGAGAGTAAAAGGCAGAGACCGAAAGAGATATGAAATATGTCATTCATTCATTCAATAAAGCAATGAAATACTGCCCAAGATGGCAGTGCTTTGTGTATACCACTTAAGATCCTCTGTAAGGTGTATGAAACATCAAAACCTCCCCAAAACCTTTTATAGCAGCATTACAAATGAGCTTTTCTGTTTATTTATGCACCTACATGCAGCAGCTTACATATGCCACATACCTTTCTCCGAGTCTATGAATCAAACTGAAAAAGAAAAAAAAACTTTTTGCATGCAATTAAAATCTACCTTTAAAACACAAGATAAAGGGTTTTGTCTTAATCACTAACTTATGCTACTTTCTAAAATGTAATTCTTGACCTTGGAAACAACAGCTTCTTTAAAACTTAATTTATTCCTGTTGCCAAAGTCAAGAACTTTCAAGTCAACATGGTCGAAAAATCCTTATAGTGCTCAGCAAAAAAATAGAAATTTGAACATCTATATTTCCTTGACAATTCAGAGCAGCAACTTTAAGGACCTAACCTTTATTTTAAAAAAAGAGTCTAAATAGAATAGAGTCTGTAAGCAACAGGACAAGATTTTGGTATCTGTTCTGGTTTCCGTTTGTTATTTGTTTGTAGTCCAAATAGCATTGACCAATCACATTTGAGTGCCAGGTAAACAGTCCATGTGAAGAGGTGGAACACATTGGCCAGAATGCAATCTCAGGACCCATCTGCTATCGTCTGACGATGACTTAGCTTTATCTTAGCTCTTTTTTTCAATTTATCTGCATTTATATGAAGATATCTGTTTGTAGAGATTAACCGAAATGACTGGTGCACAGAAGAGAAAGTCTTGGCCCTGCTATCAGTTTGCTACTCCAGCCCTAGAAATATTGGCAGTTGCTCTCAAAGACTTATCATCTTCAGACAGATAACTGATGGGTTTGGAGATTGATATGGACCTTAAGTTGAGACACTTGCCTGATATCTGACTGAAATGTCAACTCTTTACACTCTGTTTCCATCTATAGTCTGACACTGCGTCCACTCAAACAGATTTCCATGGGTGAGGGGAATTTGATTTTCCCTAACCAATCACTAGAGACAAACATATCTGCCTTGATCTAACATCTACACTGACAGCATAGCCATGCCAACATACTTCTTTTGCCAAGGTTTTAAAGGTGGGGCGGGCAGAAGTAAAAGCAAACTAGCAAACTACAAAGTCAGGTGATATTGAGAAGACATGTTGATTTAGAACAGCCTCTGTAGCAGCACATATATTGTCTATAGTGGTTGCCATTGTTGTCATTACTTCTCATAGGCTCCGGTGCACCACTAGACAATGCGGACACAACATCAATTGGGTAATCATTAGTCCTCCGCAGTGCTCGTTAGATGTTTTTTTTTACCAATAAACTGCTGTTTCATGTCACAATGCCAGAAGCATCAGTCAACTTGGTGGAGTGGGTGGATTCAAAGGTCTGGATCCAGGCAAGTCAGACACTAGGTATAACAAATGGAGGTTTGATTTTTGTTACGCATAAGGAAAATAATTATTTCAAATTGATAAAAAGCTCAAAATAAAAAAAAAAGAACTCACACCTTCTCTTGGTGAGTGTAATTTTAAAGCTGCACGTATTAATATTTTTTGATTAACAATCTTCAAATTTTCATCCAACTCACCTCTAAGGAATATTTCAGCATATTGTTTTGGTTGAAAGGCCCACGGTTTAAGTTTTTTTTCTTTACATAAGTAGCTGGGGCACACGACATAGCATTAAGCAGCTAATGAGCCACATAAGGGTGAATACTAGGGACTTACATTCTCCAGGTTAACAGGTATATTACTCCAAATGAATGCTGATATTACTTCTGTCTGGTTGATGTATAAATAGGAAATTGTTTGCCAACTCACTCACTACAACAACTATGTCTACGTATTTGGTTAATGTTGTGTTTACAGTAAGTGCCGCTGCCTCCATGTCGCAAAAAAAAATTAATTAATTAATTAATTAATGCAACTTTAAAGTTGCATTTTTTTAATACATTAATGCCTATTGCTTATAGGATGAAAATCCAGCAAACTGCTTCACCTAAAACCCAACAGCATATGAGTAAAAAAGGAATAAAGAATTCATCCAGTTGATGAACTGTAATGGTTTTGGGTGCTGCTGGACTGTGTAAACAGTTACACAGCAGAGCATCTAGTAAAAATTTAATGTGATAAAAATTCATGAGAAAATGTATCTAGGACGTTACTTGTTGGGTCACTATGGTGAGGGAGAGCCCCCCTCTGCGCTGTAAATGGTCGGCAATCAGGCTGTGAGGGTAAGCAGTCAACATCAAAAAGTTTCATATTTCATCACTGAGGCAGCATGTGTGATTGCTCTTCTTCCTTGATGACAATATTTTCCAAATAACAGCTGTTCTCCAGCAGTGCTGCACCTGGATCTGTGACAGACCAGTCATGTTTGACCAGAGTCAACTTGGAACTTTTCCATCATGTTTAGAAAGCCAAAAAGCCATAATTTTTCAGATAAACTCAGCAATGTTACAGATTGCATTTCTGAAAGGAACTTAAGTGGGGGAGAAACAGAGAGAGTAGGGAAAGTGATAAATAACACAGGGGGGGTGTGTAACCAAGCAGGAGAGGGCTGTCCGGCCCTGAGAAAAGCAGACCCCCCCTCGTCCCAGGCTTATAGCTGCCATTCAACACTCACATACACACACAGAGCCAGGGAGCAGGTTGGGTTCAAGCGCAACAAATTACCTAAATATGGTTCTGAAAAGGCCTTTGAAAAGAGTTCAATTGGAAACCGTTGAAAATGATAATAATACTAAAAGAAACCAGGGGAGATTTAAGAGCCCCGTTGTGTGGACACAATGTCAGAGCCCTGTCCATAATTTCACTGACTTCAGAGGACGAGAGAGGAAGAGTGTGAAGTCCCCTTTTTCCAACTTGCTTGTATTTTTTGTGGAGTCGGAGGGAGGGAGACCCATTAAACCAGAAAAGAAGGGAGAGGAAGAAAATCAGAAAAACGAAATTTTCAGCCTGAGTGGTTTTTCCGAATGAAATCTAAAGGTCCAAAACACAATGGAGCCCTTTTTTTCTCTTTGCTATGCTTGTGTGTGTGTGTGTGTGTGTGTGTGTGTGTGTGTGTGTGTGTGTGTGTGTGTGTGTGTGTGTGTGTGTGAGCGTACACGGGGGGTTGGTTGGTGGTGGGTTACCTTTTAAAGAGTGCCCAGCAGTGGACGTGTTTGGCATTTGTGGCCCTTGTCCCTCAATTATACGTTCGCCACAGTGGCTGCCGTTAAGTTGACGTTGGGCGCTGCCTGTGCCCTGTATGGCCGCTTGTAAAAAATGTTTTCTTCTCATTCAGCTGGTCAGTCAGGGGGTGAAATCAGAAACAGAAATCATGTCTGACGCTTCTCCCCCCACCTGCCCTCCCGGCTCTTTCTCTCTCTCTCTTGGTTCACATCTGTTTGTTGGCCCCTCACGCCAGAGGCAGTCAACACGGTTGCTGAGCACTGCTGTTAACTAAACTGGCTGACTGGCAACTCAATATGTTTCTTACATAAGGATAGAGAGAGGGAGGTAAACTGTCTAGTTTCACCTGTAATAAGTGTACTTCTGCTATGTGGAGCACATGACACTTAACTGACAATACACAGCTCCAGAGGTCACAAGCAATCAAATATATTTGGCAGCATTCACAAACCTGCACATGGACCATGACTGCAAACAAACCAAGATACCAAGGGAAACTAACGTTTTTTTTTCAGCATATCCCTAGTGAGCCCAAAATTGGCCCCTGAGCCATAGTTTAGGCTGCACAATTTTGTCACAGCTTCGGAGCAAAAGTCACAGCCAAAGTTTAGTCACAGCTTCGGAGCAAAAGTCACAGCCTTGAGTTACTAAACATGGTGTGTAATTATTATTTTATAATTTAAAATAACTGTGGTGTGTGTTCAGGTTTTGTACATAGCTTTGTCTGTGTTAACGTGCGCAAAAGTGTAGTGTGTATGTGTTTATGTGCGTTTGAGTACTTGTGCAGGAATCCAAGACATGTGAATGTCCCTGTGTAGCGTTCTAATGTGTGGAGCTAATGTAGAAGTGTGTCGTCTGTTATGTTTCTATGTGTGTGCGACAGTGTGTGTGCGTAGGTGTGTGTGTGTGTGCGTCCTGACCTCGGGGAGGTTGTGGCTGTGGGTTTCACTATTTCTTTCCATTTAGTTTCCACTTCACAGCCTACAGCACACATTAGCCACACAACCCCTGGGAAATGGCGCGCACACACAGACACACACACAGACACACACTGAGTGACACACTCATTCTCTCTCACATCCACCCACCCACACCCACACAAACACATACCCAAACACACAGGGGGTACACAGAGCAGTGGGGTAATCACAGCCTCGTAAACCACAGTCCTGTGTATTTTAAAATGACTGCATTGTTGCACCTTTCACAACATATCTTTCATTAGATAACTACCACATACAAAATTTACAATTTCTAGTTAAACTGCAAGGTGATAACGTTGTTGTATCTCACCCAGAAGCAACTACTTATTAAGATAAGCCTTTATTGATCTCCAGAGGGTAATTGAGGACAAGGAGAAATTCAAGATTCAAAGTATTCATTTTGTTATATGGTCAGGTATTTAAAAGCAGCCCTTATTTGAAAATCTTTCAAAATGTATAAAGAAGAACAGAATCACATTATCATTAAGACATCATAGTGTCTGACAAATTACTTTATGGTAGTGACAGTATTGGCTAAAATAAACAGTTCAAATGCCAGTTTCTTTACTCTATGTTGTGTTGTCCACCTCAGCCTACTAGTATTGCAGTGCTGCTCTCCATTATGACAGCTGGGCTCTACATTGTACTCCGTATTTTTGTACAGTGACACATTTTCTCCAGTAAAACACCCAAGCTGATTGCATCACCTTATTTCCAGGAGTTGCATTCTCAAAGTTTTATTTACATTACACCAATAATTCAAGATTATCAACTTAAAGGTTCGGTGTGTAGGATTTAGGGGAATATATTGGCAGAAATGAACATAATATAATAGTGTAATATAAAGTGTGTTGTTTTTGGTGTGTAATTACCTGGAAATTACAATTGTTGTGTTTTTGTTACCTTAATGAGCTGTTTATATCTACACAGGGATCGATGTTGCACTGCCATGTTTTTACAGTAGCCCAGAACGGACAAACCAAGTTAGCACCCCCTCTGCAATGACCAGTGTCAGAAAAACACTGATTTTCATTGTGACACTGCTTGATTCAGTGTTTTTATTGGTTTAAAACACCAGGTCAATTTGTTTAGGAGAGGACGAGAACTTTGCAGATACTTAAGCTCTTGGTGAAAACCTCCTAAACATCTGAATCTTAAGGTGAGCACACATTAGCAGATGCAGAGCTAGTGGGCCATTCATACTTGTATTTTGGGTTTCCACTAGAACATGTTTACATGCTTTAATGGGCAGAAAATACTTAATTTTCCTCACACTGTCTGTGCTGGAGCACCTGTATTCACCCTCTGTCTGAAACGCTCTCTTGTATTCAAGTCAATCTGGCAGATGGGTAAGGATCTGCCTCAACACAAGTTTACATGATTAAAAGGTAAAAGGTGCATAAAAGGCAATAATACATCATGTAATACAAAAAAAACAATAAAAGAAAGAAGGCATTAAAAATAAGCCAAATATAAGCCAATTTAGTGGCTATCTCTTTAAGCACACCTCCTGAAAAAATCCAGTCTGCTCTCAGTCACCATTTCCAGGCCATCTCATCACCATCACTATACTGTATGACTGTAAGACAGTACAGTGGCACTCAATACTGTTAAAAGTCTTCACGACCAGACATGTTCCAGCAGGAATATGATAGAAAATTAGGGAGAAATTAATAGGGCTGCCTCCCAGATAGTCAATCAAACGTTAGTCGACCAGAAAGATCATTAATTAGCGAGATTTCATTGGCCGATTAGTGGCAGAAAAAAAAGAAAAAAAACAAACATGAAACTATGAGGAGCTGTGCCTTGACCACATAACAAAATCTCTCGTGGGCTGTCACCAGCTTGCCTCGAGAGTAGAAAAAAACACTGTGGACATAGCATTCAGAATGGTCTGAAGCCTGACGTTTATGCTCACAGTGATTTCTTTTACATAAATTTTACCTCATTATTAGAAACTTTGACCATGTCCAATATGAATGTCTGATATGTTAATATTATATATATGACAGAAAATTAGGAAAAGCATAAAAGCTTCCCTTTAATCACTGTTTGGGTAAATTTAAGTATCAGATGGGACTCTGACTCGGTATCAGTAGATATTCCATATCAAAAAATTCAGATTGGAATCTGGACCTAAAAACTTGTTCGGGACATCCCTTGTTAATGGCACAAATCTAGTTTAAATGAAGATGCTTTTTGTTTTTAATAAACTTTGGTTTAATTATTCAAAAAACTGAATCAGAAATCACAGCCACTATTTGATTACAACCAGAACTAATACGCAGAAGTGGAATTCCAATGTGAAAATCTGTCATTTAGTGTCCAGAAGTATTAATGTTGTGGTTAGAATATCAGGGTTCAAGAGGCATAAGTATCATGTTACTGCTGACAGAGCTTGAGTGCAATTAGAATTCTTAATTATAATCCTCCACTCCAAACATGTCACAAACTGTGGATGAAAGTCACAAGCTGACTTCATAAGGCCTGCCAATGTTAATCTTTGATCAGAGGCCAGTATTAGGTGACCTCTTCCTCCATTTGGCCTTCATGGTGATGGAGGGGCAGCAGTGTTCTGCATAGCCACACATATAAATACAGTGCTCAGAGGACAAATCAGCAAAACCACAGTCCAACTCCTCCTCCTCCTCCTCCTCCACCTCCTACTCTTACATCCCTATACATACACCCAATCAGTAGAGATTTTAAAGACGTGTCTAAAAAAAGAAGTAACTAAGAAGTCAAAACAAAGAGACAGCTATCCGTCCAGTAAAAACTAGTGCCAGGGCACCATCTGCTCATCCGTTCAGTGGAAGTGGTGGCTTCCAGGGCAGTTAAAGACAACGCAGGAAGATTGAGGAGAAGGGGCTCCCTTTGAACGCTGTGAACGAGCAGGGGAATTAAGTTTGAACAGAAAGAGTCCCGGCAGAAGGCTACCAGCCGAGCCAAGCGGTAGCAGGAAGCGGGCGCCTTGTGTGTCACGAGATTTACGGTGACGGGTCCATCCACCAACCATCTGGCCCGGCATAAATAAATTTAACCAGACTGCAAAGAAAGGGCAGGGAAAAAGTTGCACTATGTTGAGAAAACACAACAGGAAAAGGCAATTATCACTCCTCCAAACAGAGGTAAAGATGAGTGGATTAAACATGGAATGACAAAGGAATAAAAGACTTTTTTAATTCATCAACTCTAGTTATGAATGTGAAAAGATGGATGAGGAGGAAGACAGAAAAGAGCTCAAAAAGAGGGAGGAACAGAAAAAAAAATAGAGGTGACAGTTGGCGATGGGAGAGCAAGGTTGAAGATTCTGTCCGTAATTCTCTCTCTGACACACACACACTTTCTTTCATTCTTTGTTGATGTCTCTAAGCCACAACTGACATCACTGTCTACCACTGCGGAGGACAACGGCCCCAGCCATGAGAAGTGACCAATCACAAGAGGCGAGCTGTGTATAAGAGTGCATAAGCAGTTGTCTGTTGTCACCGCTGAAGTTGTCCAATCTTCCCGCAGCTCTTCAGCATGTTTACCTTCACAGATAAGACTTGCGGGTCTGTAACACTCTAACCTCTGTGCTACTTTTTGAGGAAAAATAAGTGACTGATGAATGTTATGAAAGCAATCTGACAATACAGCTTGATGCCCTAGCTGTTTCAGAACAACACTTGTGCCTTCACCTGTGCTTGACTTAAGTGAATTGACCCTTAACAATGAGTCACAAAATGCTGGCCAGGCAACAAAACTCTCAGGTTTCAAGAGCAAACAAAGTCAGTCACCTACTGCTGTGATACCTTGAGCCAAATTAAATAAGCAATCATTTAAATAGGTGATAAGAGGAAGCACTGGCCAAGAAAGTGGGACTGATAAGTGGTTATTAACATGTCAATAATAAAGCTAAACTGTTGCGTTATGCCACAACTCACTATGAAGTGTGACAAGGAATGCATAACCCTTTTGTCATGTAGCTTTCCAACACTTGAATCAATAATAACATCAACTTTAAAACTGACTGACACATTTTTTACTTTTAACTAAAGGGTTGTGCTTTAATAAAACTTTTATTTTGGTGATATCAAATGATAAACTGCACTTTTTTCCACAAAATCTAAACTTTATGTTTGAGAAGGTGCTGTCATTTGCAAAAAAAAAAACCTCATGAAATTATAAAGTGGCTCTCATAAATTAATTTTTTTAATTGATATATCACTCATTGCTGGCCTTTAAGCCCCTAGTGGCTGTGAGGAGTGATGGCAGTCTCTACAGATAACACATTGAACAATGATACTTCAGTTATACCTGCCTCAGAGATACCTCTGATACAGCCTCTGTGTGAGGGACAGTAAAAAGGTACATAACTTCATAATGACCACGAGTAAAAAACTGGCACATGTCCACAACAAAACCTCTTCCATGGGGAAAGCAATTCAAATCCTCCTTGTGACTATCACTTAATTACATTTGAATCCTGTAGATAGCCATATCTAAACTCACAGAACTTTTCTGCAGCTCTCCAGCAGTACCTAACTATGCATAAGATTGATTGGCAGTCTGTCACTGAGTTAAAACCGCAGACAAACCCACAGAAAAAAAAGTTCTGAGAGCAAGAATGAAATCTCCATCCTCCAACCACCTTCAAATACTGCGAGGGAGTGAGAGGAGAGAGCGGGCGGGACTGATAACGTCCCCCTCTTAAGTTCAGACGGTGCGTATGCATTTTAACGTGGATATGCATCTCAAAAGGACACGGCAGGAAAAAAAATGTCATCTGGGAGGAAAGCGAGGCTTCAAATGAGCGAGAATGTCAGAAGAGAGTTGGAGCTCTGAGTTTGTTTATCGCCGTCTCAAGACGGACTGAAGAACTTGGACTGAAGGGAGAGAGAGAGAGTGAGAGAGAAGTGACCTGACTGCCAATGATGCCAAACCTCTATTTAAAGCTTCACCAACAGCACAGGCCTGACACTGACACATTTACCTCTTGGCCTCATCTCTTATCAGCAGCCGGAGAACACTGAAAACATGTTTATTGTTTGCAGAAGTTGCAAAGATCAGATAAATGGGGTACTGTAAAAGCAGAGTCAAGGGATGAGAGGGAAGTTTCAAAAGCTGCAAGTTAAGATGAATTTTGGGGACTTTCAGAAAAGTGTTTACATGACGGTGAGTGTTTAGCACCATGGTGAACAGCAGGTGATGACAGCTCTGCCTGCTGCACTCAAAAACCAACACAGCAATCAGTCAGAGTGAAACTGCAAGCTTATCATTCAGTGCAAACATGTGTATCTTTTTTGTTTCAAAGATAAACAAGATTAAAGTGTTGGGTAATTTTGGGCACATTAAAAGAAAAAAGGTTTCTAAGATTAAGAATATAAAAACTAGAGTAAATTGGAAAGAAATGTGAGCACAACTCTCTTCTTTTGAGTGTTTCTTTAAAAAAAAGACAGAAAGAAAACAACATAAGAAAAGAAACGCCTGTTGGAGTCCTGTGAGTGACTATGTAGTACAGTGAGACTAAACCATCTGGCCTCTTGTGCTTAAATTGGGAAAAAGGGGAGGCAGAGAGTGACTCAACTGGTGGTCCAACAGCTGCATCCCGACAGTGAACTCAGAGATGTGGCCGCATCCATGTATCTCTGTGCATTTATACACTTGTATCTGTATTACTGCTTTTAAAAGTGTGCGTGTGTATGTGTGTGTGTTCACTGAACAAAAGTTTAACTTACCAGGATCCCGGCAAACTGCTTCTCTTCCATCCTTCAGGACCTTGTCGGCAAAGATCCCCTGCTGCCGTCTCTCTGCCTCTACTGCCTCTCTCTCTCTCTCTCTGGGGATGGACTCGTCTGCCTCTCGCTATCAGAGTTTGAAGTTTTCTGAGGTGGCGTTCGCTCAAGTGTCTTGGTCCCCCTCGTGCCTCTTCTGCGTTGTTTGCGAGTGTAGCTGGAGTGGCGTCGCCGCTTTGTGTTAATTCTGCCCTAATCCAGAAACTTTTCTATGCTGTGAAAAGAACATGTGACAGGCAGAGAGGGGTGGAGGGAGGGGGAGGAGTGGGGAAGGGGGAGGCAAGGCAACACTTTTTTAGTTACTTGTCCCCTTGGCCACGTTCAAAACAATTCCTCAGTCTTTGTACACGACCTGCTTTGAGGTAAAAAATCAAAAAATAAAAACACAAAATCAACTGTTTGCACCTTCACTATACTCAGATTGGTGGGAATTAAACTTCTAAGGAATCTGTTAGAAAGGATGCAGAGGGAGAATTTAGAAAACATGTAGTAACAGATTTGCATTTTGTAGCAAAGCAGCTGCCATAACAAAGTGCTCTTTTGTGTAAAGAGATTAACTGTTAGGGGAACGTTTAGACTGCCCACTGACTACTGCTGTATGACAGCCAAACTGCAAAAGAACACTCGAAAACAGCCTGGATTTGGAAAAAAGTGGCAGAAAATACTTGATTTGATTGTGTAAAATGTATCTGAAATGTTCGTGTTGGCGAGTTACTTCAAATTGTTTGTATTTGATGAGTACTTTTTGCTCCATTCCAGTAAATATTTAACCGCTAATGAATATCACAAATAACTTGAGATAATACTATTATAATGCATGCATTATTTTTTGAAGATATTACTTATTTGTGACATTTAATCAAAAATAATGAGTGGAAACTCAACAGGACAAAGCGCTATGTAAAAACTTAACTAATGATTATGTTCATTACTGATTGATCTCTTAATTGGGGCTAGGTAATATCTCAATATATGTAAATATCGTGATTTGAGACTCGCAAATGTTATCTTTTCCTGGTTTTCTAAGTTGCATTACAGTAAATTCATGTAATTTTCTGAAATCTCCAGACTGTTCTAGCTGTTCTGTTATTTGCCTTTCCCCTATTAGTCATTAAATCCAAAATACTGAAGGTTACTTATGAAAATCTTGTGTAAATGTTTTGTGAACACACCAATAGTCAACCCTTCAATAATGTTGCATTACCAATGGGTAGTTGGTTGAAAATATCTTGATATTTGATTTTCTCCAAATCACCCAACCCTGCCCTTGATTAGAAGTTTTAAACAAATGTCAGAAAGTAAATAAAATGCATAACACAATTTTCCCAGTGCTGAATCAACAGTCTGAAACCCAAACAGATTCATTTTACAGTGATATAAAACAGAGAAAAGCAGCAAATGCTCACATTGAAGAAACTAGTGGGTGTTTTTGCTGGAAAAACTACTTTAACACGTAATCGGTTATCAAAATAGTTGCTGCTGATTAATTAATTAAATTACATTTCAGTTGATCAACTAACTTAACAAGCAATTAATTGTTTCAGATTCAAAACTTTTTTAATCATCTGGTTACATAACTTCATTGGCGCTGATAGAGTGCAGTTCTTAGTTAAGTTAAGCCCTCATGTGGAGGCAGGAGTGTGTGTCAAATACTGTAACTCTGCAGCATGTCTCCCTCCATCTGACCCTTACACTGACTCAGTGAATAAAGAGCCTAGACAGTGAACTAAAAGCATCCCAGCAAAAGAAGAGGAAAAAGTGGCCAAATATAGCTACCATTCAGCATTACAAACATACGAACACACACATGCACACACTCATGTACAGGAGCCTACAGGGACTCAAAAATGCCTCGGGACATCCATCATACACAGCACGCTGCACATTGATAAAAAGATTACTAAGAAACAGAACTAGGTTAAAAACTGGACCTTACCATCCACGTTATGATGTTTGAAGAAAAAAAAAACATATAAAAGGGAAAAACCAACTTCTACATTAGAAAAAGGAAACCAGCTCAGCAGTGAGAAACCAACCGGTGTTAAGATTGAAGTCTGTGATCAAGTCACAGTGCTCTGACTCCATCCCAGTGGTTGACTCTACTAATGTATGTAAACAAGGCGAGAGTTGAGCCAAGCCCATTGGGCCATCCCAGGAGGAGTGGCAGTAAGAGGTTAAATGAAACTAACTCAGAGACCTGACATGTCTGTTGGTTTATGAGGGATGTTCCCAGGCAAACAAGTAACCTTCAAGCACAAATTTTATAGATTACACTGACATAAAGGTTCAATTAATGAGGAGTTGAAATAAATAAGTTTGTATACAAGTGACCTCAACGTTCAGGGTCTCTTGTTTGCTTTATTCGACCTAAGGAGAATATTGAGATGTTAAGCCACATGCAATATTTGACAAGCAGTTAATACTTTTAATCAGTGTGTTAGGCTAAAATCCAGAGTGTTCTCTGGTTCCAGCTTTGAAATGTGAGGCTGATTTTCTCTACTTAATATCATTTTAAATTGAACATACTTAGTTATAGGCTGTTTTTCATAGGCTGAATGACGAAAAGGTTGCAGCTCTATTAGTAACTACATCATTAATAAACTTTGGTAAAATGCAAAAGAAGAGAGACACTGCTCATACAGCAGTGTGCTTAACACGAGGAGCACAGGAGGTGTAGCAGCTTGGAAACAGGTTTTGGTTGTGGATGATTCAGGCATGCGTAATGGTGCTGCAGATGGCACACACATACCAGTCCTGACCTAACACCAATCAACCAAGGATGACAGGAGGCGGGTTCGGAATAGACTGTGCCTTCATCTTTAACAGAATTCCAACACCTTATCTTGTGCTTCCTATAGCCAATGTAACCTTTTAGAGAGTCCTGTGGTAAAAATAAGCTACTGGGCCCCTGCAGATCCTTGTTCCTCACCCTCTCTATGAAATTATTCTCCTGAATTACATGTGGTAATTTGATTACACAAATTATTGAAATAAAAATATAGAACACATAAACACAACATCTTCAAGGCAGATTTTGACACAGGGCCTCAGGATACTGCAGGACAGCCTTTAAAGGAACAGTGTGTAAGATTTAGGGGGATTTAGAGGCATCTGGCGGGGAGGATCGCAGATTGCAACCAGCTGAATCTTCTGCTGCTTAGACTTTGTTCAGTGTTCATTGTTTAGGAGGTATTTACCAGCAGCCAAATTATCCACAGAGGTCTCCTTCTCTCCAAGCTGATCCAATGATTTCAACCAGTAAAAACAATAATTAAAGCAGTATCACTCAGTGATTTTTGGACACTGGTCATAGACAGTTAGGCTGCTAACTACGTTGGTCAATGGGCATACCTAGAGCCAGTGTTTGGTTTGTCCATTCTCAGCTTTTGTAGAAACATGGCAGTGTAATGGTAATCTCCATAGACAAGGACCAGCTTCCGAGTAGGGCTGGGCAATATAATTATGATGATGACTATGTATAATATATGGATATATTTTCAAGCAAAATATAACGCAGTCCGTCTGTCTGTTTGTGTAAGCTGAAACCATTTCCCTCAGTGGACACGAAGCTAAGAAACAATCAGTTGTGACGACAATAAGGCCCCCACAAAATAGTATTTTATGTCTTGTATGTGATTTATCCTGGCTTCATATGAATTGAGGAAATCTCCACTATTTGCTAGGCTAATTTATACAATGTAAAATGTCATAGGCTTGTGCTAATAACATAAGCATGTTGTATTTGTTCGGAAAACATGTTTAGTATAACACAGTTGTTTTGTCAGTGAACCCTTTGAGTTGTAATGTAGCCAGATTTTGTAATCCTACCTTTGTTAAATGTTGCTGTTGTCCCTGGCTTCATATGAGCAGAGGAGAAGTAAAGGAGAAGTTCCCTAGCCACTAGGCTAATTTATACAATGTTAAATGCCATAGGCTTGTGCTAAAACCATTAGCATGTTGTATTTTGGGGAAAATGTGTCCAGCAACAGACAAATGCTTTGTCTATGAATGCTGCAAATAATAGTGAAGCTGATTTGTGTAATTGTAACTATTAAGCCATGTTTAATGTGTTTTGAATCAACTATACTTTACAGCACTTCACAGAAATCTTGCCACCAACTACTGTTTTGGAGGTATAACTGTTGTGCAGCTGGATATTTTCAAAAAGAGAAAAAACAGCCCTGTCTTTGCATGTTATTTTTATCAGTCTGTTTTTATAAAACTGCTTGTGACATCTCAAATGTGTCCTTGACTTGCAACCAAAAACATGTTGCCCATTTCATAGAAAATACTGACATATATATCGTGTATCACCAGTCACCCTGTAAATACTGAGATATGATTTTTGTCCATATCACCCAGCCCTACTATGTAGATATTAACGGCTCATTCTACTGTACTGAAAACACAACAATACTTATTTTCAGGTGATTATACACTAAAGAAAACATACTTATTGTATTAAATTAAATTGCCAATATATCCAACTGAATCCTACACACTGGACCTTTAAGACCCTTATCATGTCTACTGATATGGTGCTTTGGCCCTGTATGTTCCCAAATACATTTTCAATCAAATTAGCACTAACCAGTTAACACAGAAGATTTTACGCCACTTTGCTTAGTTGGTAAGCCAGCCTTGCACTTCCTCATTTACACCCCCCTTCCACTCTTGAGGCCATATGAGGTTCACAGGGTGAGAAAAAACATACCAAAGCCCTTCAAGGTGAGCAAAACACCAACGTCTTGTGGTGCATTTGTAAGTCTCTTGGCAAATATCATGTGATATTTGATATGCCAAAAGGCAGATTGTATCTCAGCAAACTGCTAACCTAATCAACAGTCTAATTAGTTTTTTATGAGGCTGCTTTTTAAGGGTAATTACATTTTTTTGTTTTATGAGAGATATGTCCGTAGAATGTAATGAAGGCAATTAAGAAACTATGAATAAGGACAAGTTTCTTAATCAATGAAAAACATAAGTAAATGAGTGAATGACTAAATGGTTTAATTGCTGTGGATAATGAAAATGTACTGATACTGCACATTTTTAGTTACACTAGTGCCTGTCTACAGGGAAGACGATGGTCCTTCCGTTGGTCAGTGCAGCACTTCCATCAGGATTAAAAAATCTCATGAACTATTGCATGGATTGCCTTGGAATGACACACAATCATGACTCCATGACATTGAATTCTGATAAACTCAACAATGTCATGACTGTTTCTCTAGCAGGTTGACATTTTATGGTTTTTTTAGTTAAATGTCTCAACAACTATTGGATGGATTGCCACACATTGATAATCAACTCAGGGTGAAATGTAAAAAACTTAAGTGATGCCCTGACTTTTCATGTAGCACCATAATCTGGTCAATGATTCAATTTCAACAATACTTTGGTGGATATACCTGAGAACTAATGACACTCCCACCAGCTGTACTTTGTGTTTAGTAGTGATTAGCAAATGTTAGCATGGTTACATGCTTAACTTCTGCTCCTAAATGGACACTATTTTCTGTTGTTGTTGCAATCAAACACATTTTAATAGTTTTTTATCAATTGTATTATTTTATGTATTGTCCTTTATCCTTATGTACTTTTGAGTTTTTAATAACTTCGTGAAAAATGTATTAGATGAAGCCCTCTGGGGTTTTGCCTCTCCCTGCACTTTATTGCATTATTTTTTCCTTGCCTTTTTTGTGTTTCAGTTGTGCAAAAAATAAACTAAACTGAGATGATGAACACAGTGAACATTGTAATTGCTAAAAATCAGCATGTTCGCATTGTCATTGTGAGTATGGTAGCATACTAGGAGTTCAGTAAGTGACAGATAACTAAAACAGAGGTGGAAGAACTACTGACTATTATTGTAAAGGATGCAAAAGTCACTAAGGTCCCCAGTCAAGGTATTTTTCACATCGTGCTGAAACAATGGTCTTTGCTCAAGCTAAAAAATGTGCAAATGAAGTTACCCCCCTCACAAACCTTTAGTTTAGGGCATTTTAAGGTCAGCCCTACTGACCCTGGCCATGCAATAGAACTATGGAAAAATATAGCTTTCTGTTGGTCAAAGGAAATGGGAGGATGCATCATAGTTACACATTAACTACCATGACCATATCTTTGTTAGGGCCCCATTTTCTAGGGACAGGATGATCTTTTGAGCCAAAGAACCGCAAGTTACACGGCACACAGCTAAAAAAATAATTAGTTCAGTTGTTTAATTTTGCTGAACCAATCTTTGAGGCAAAAAAAATGAGCTGAGGTGAAGACACACAAGAGGGACTCATTAATTACTTTCCTTTATCTAAAATACAGATGCAAGACCAGCCTTCTTTGCTCACACAGTCATGTATGCTGTCCTCGATTTTCACACCACATCTACACAGTAGCAGCGTGGGGTCCCTGTGTACCACACAGTGGGTTCAAGACAAAATAGCATCCATTATTGCTATTTACAATGCATCATATTATTGGGCTTGCAAAGCAGCTGTGTCTATTATCACTAATGTCAATATGCAGTGGTATGATTGGGACTCCGCAAGCTCTGTTTTGTCAGGATAGACAGTCTCTTTTTTACACTGTGCACAGAAAGGTAAATATGACTTAGAAATCGTGACGGCACTCAAAGCAGCACTAACTATGCTTTATGGACCTTTGTTCGGCACCCAATAAATAGAGCCCGCAAACTATGCATCACTTAGGACGACTGAAAAAAAAATGGGAATTCTTACAATAAGGCAATGGCATTGGGAATGAGAAGATATGGGATTTTAATATGAAGTGCACAAATCAGGATGTTTTTTGAATAGTGGCATTCATATGACAGACGAGTTGGAAAGGGAGGAGAGTGGTGCAAAAACACAATCTATAGTAAGTCCATCAGTGAAAGAAAAACCTCCAGCACTGTGGACTGCCAAGACAACTGAGTTAAAATCACTGTGCTAAATAGTGCAGCGATAATGTAAATAGAGCGGAGAAAACCTTTTCAAAGGCATATTCTGATGAAATTCAATGAATAGACTCTGCTACAACACAAACACATACAATCACGCACATACCCAAGCGGGGGACGGCCTCTCTTTATTGGAATGGAGACCTTGGCTCAGCAACAAGCAACAGGGACAATAAAAATCAAGCATACCATCATAATTACAACAAACACCTACAACACTATTGCTCAAACTGGGGTAACAAAGCTATGTCGAGAGAATCTTTTACGGCACTCTCATTTCTTTGTTTGTTTGATCATACTGCTCAGGATTGTTTTGAGATGACCGTTTATTGCAGAGGAAATCTGTTTGTCGGTCTTTGCAAAAGGTTATCTTGGTTAGTGATCTGTGCCTTGGGGTCAAGAGCTTGTCAGTTTGCTTAAATGTGTAACCTGATGCTGATAAGTTCAGTTCTAAAGTTATATATATTCATTCAGAGTTTTTAAACCTGTGATCAATCAGGATAAGAAATGTCTAAATATAAGCATTAGAATAAAGTGTGCTAGTGCATTTTGCTAATGAGTAGCTAAAGGATTATTAGACAACTAATGCCTCTTTTCATTAAAGCTGCACTAACTGATACTTTAATATAAACAATGGGTCAAATAATTGTGTACCGTGAGAGATGTCGCTTTTAGTGACAAACCCACAAAAAACTAGGAGGGAACTCGGAGAGTGAAAACCTGTGCCGAGTCCAAATTTCCTATCTTGTAATGATGAAGGTGCAATATATGACATTTAGAACATTTATATAGCAGCAAACCACTATTTGCTATGTAAAGATATCTTGGAATAATGCCGTCCTGAGCAGAGAATGAAGCCATGCTTGCTCCTGTGAGTTGAAATCCAAGCTTGTCTGTTATTTGTTTTGGTAGTATGAGCACACTGTTAGCTTTGTCAGCACTGTTGCCAGTATTAGCTCTGCTGATAATGGTGTCCCGACCCATGTTGGCAGAAGCATCACCATCAGTTTCCACCCCAGGTCACCCTGGTGAGTATGAGCTAACCCCCGTTTACATTATTAGCTCTGCCGTTGTTTGCTTTTCACTGCAACTGCCACTTCTGTTCAGCCACCTCCATGTTTGCTTGTGACATCCAAGGTGACAAGGCAAGGCCTATACTATGAATGTCGTATATTGCAAGTTCAACGAAGCTGAAAAATAATGTGCGCATCTGCCCCCATGTTTAGGACCCATTCTAGAATGTAATGGGTTCTTCCTTGGCCCATGTTACACCCTTGCACCAAGTTTCATGAAAATCTGGCCAATAATTTTTTCGTAATCCTGCTGACAGACAAACAAACAGATGACAAACCGAACTGAAAGCATGACCTTTCTGACTCTCTGACTATTGCCCAACTTTGCAGTTCCCCTCAGTTCTACATTGTTTCAGCGTCTTTCAGCTCTCTAATTTGATTTTAACTCTTGCAACTATTTTGATTAAGTCTCAACGCTCTCATTAGCATCTTTTTCCAAAAAAAGCTCTGATGAACCCACTGGCAAAACATTCTTATTACATCTATGCCTTTAGGTTATTTCTTATCACTACTCACAAAGAAATGTATGATATTGACTTATCCCCAAACCATCCAACCAAGTGACATTGCAGTTGTATTCCCAACACTAAGAAGCATTGCAAACCAAGCATACCCACTATCCAAAAGTACTTTTTGGATTGCAAGTTACAAATATTGCGGTTTATTAAGTATTCTTTATTGCAGCAGTGGAGTTTCAACCAGGATAGTATATCAGGTGGTCAAATGGCTCAATTGGTGCTTTTTCTGGTCAATCCAAGAAAGACAAAAAAACAAAACAGAATAGGCTACTTGTGAGCCCAACAAGAGCTACAATAAAATAACAATTGTAACTAATATGCTATTGATTACATTAAAGTAATGATAATTTCTACAAAACTATAAAATCATACATATGAAAAATACAGTTCTCAAGAAATATCCCATTGCTCCACCAGAGCTTAACTGTGCTGCTGACTTTACTTTTTGCAGTGTTTAACTTAGAACATTTCTTCCAACTCAGCTTTAAAGAACTTGAGAGCTCATCTGTAACTAAAAAGCCAGACCAGCTCTCATCCTGTCAAACAACATTGGACAACTTTGAATTACTTCATCACTGTGAAAAATGGTCATTATATTAAAAGGTAGCATTACATTTTATGACTACGTTGTTTTTTCCTTATGGTAATAAGTGGAAAAGAACTGCTTGTTAGTTGGGTGTGACATTCAAACTGAAGACATCAGATATGATCTAGAAGGATCCTGTTGACAGGTCTTAGCCGCCACTTTGGCTGCCAAGCTAACAATTAACATTAGCTAACGTCTAGTTTCTCAGACAAAACACACTGCAGCACAGCTCTGAGACTTCCTAACTTCCCCATTAAACTACAGACCATATGTAAAGCTTTAATAATAACAATATATATACTTTAAATAATGACTCTACAGGCCTTTTTCTCAGCAGACATTTTGACTTGTCATAGCTGGGGAAGAGCACAGGTGGAACTAATACTTTTAACAATGGCTGTATTACATTGTCCTTGTAAGTCAGGTCATGACTGCTGTACTACCTGGACCCTGGGACTGACAAATTATCAATGATGTCTTAAATAATAGAGACGTCAAAATATGAAAAAAGGCATACAGATTACAGGCAGTTGTTTCCAGTTCTGAACCCAATGTGCACTACCTGCCCAGCACCTAACAACAGAGGCAAAGTTAGCAACTAACATTTAGCTAGCTGAACAAAGCCAAATGTTTGACAAGCTAAAAAGACCAATTTTACCATTAGGAGCTGGTGGAAACCAAACTAGAACTAAGAGTAGAGTGAATATTGGACTTACATATGTCAGGGGACCAAAACAACGTCAAGTGTGCTCCATGTTTGTTGAATGTCTTGAGTAGGCAAATGCTAGCTAACATGCTAGCTAAATACAACACTTTAGCATGATGTGTAGACTTGTTGATCCTTAGTTCTTCTTTGCTCAAGTAGCCCAAAAATAAGAATGCTAAAAAATAAACTGTCACATAGAACTTCTGAACAACTTAAACATGCAACATGAAATCCTCACACATTTCTCCTCCTTGGACCAGACTTGGCTCCGACCTGTCAAAGCATGAACACAGGACCTCTAGCGGTTGTCCTATAGTGTTTGGCAACAACAGCTGAAAGGAAATGTATATGTATTGGACTTACAGCTGCTTGGTTGATGGAAACATGACTCCAAATAAGTGCTAATGTTCCTCTGTAACTATTGAATGCACAAATAGACAACTGCTTTATTCTGTGATAATATGCCAATGCTGTGTTTGCAACTTGTTCTGCTATGTCAAGTGACAAAAAAATCGATAAGTGTAGGTTAATGGAATTATTGACATCATTAATATAACCATGTATTTTAACTGTTCTATTTACAATGCTTTCTATCACAGCAATACAACACAAGAGCCTGGAAAGCACACAAATACAACACAGCGGCACCCAGCAACCAACTAAATGATATATTTAGTAAATAAGCAGGTGCAGCCTTCCTGACTCTCTCCAAATAGAGATACCTCTTGAGTCAAACTACAGTGCAGTAAGACATTTGCTTATAACACAGTGCTGTTAGTACTGCAGTCTTGCAAGACTAAAAGACCAAACTCTGGCTGTATCTCCAGGTTGAAGAAAAAGTGAATATGGGAGGCTATTTCCCAAAATGTTGAAGTTTAAATTAAAAAATCTCCTTTCTTTGTAGGTAGCATATTAATTGCTTTCAGTTAGGTATTTTAAATTGTCATAGTGGGAAAGGCACTTGTGTTAGCCTGCTAATGACATTAACAACGGCTCTGTTTTATTCAAGTGTCCCAGTAAGCCGTGACAGTGTGACATTCAAACAGCATGCACAATACAAGGACCCTGGAACTGAAGCAACTAAATAGGCATATGCCTGTTCCTTTTCCTACTCTGTCATGACCAAATGTCTTCCATGAAAAAGGTCAGTTCAGGCGGTTGTAGTCAATAGTCTGCTGCTAAGCTCACGGATTGAGAGCCAATTGTCCACACACATGCATTATATCACAGAACACACACATCCATAAAGATTGAAGCAAATGAAGATCTGAATATGGAATGAAATGCATTCTTAATTACATGCATGTATACAGAAAAAAAATATTGTTTTGTTTTAGCCTACTTATTTACTGATATCTGCAATGACCCAAGGAAGAACACAAAGCTTTTACAGAGATTTTTTTTGGTAAATGTACCAATTTCCATTGATACTGTGAGCCACTTAAAGGAATAGTTCAGATTTTTTTTTAGTGAGGTTGTATAGGTACTTATTTATAGGCATTGTGTGACCTATAGTAAATGTCGGTCAGCATGCCCCCATTTTGGAGAAGCAGGCAGCAGTACAGAAACAGACGCTAAGCAATGTATTGCTTAGGCTGGAGTCAGCAGCAAAAGGCACGCTTAAAAATATCTAATTTTTTTTAAGTTTTTGTCAGTGGAGTCTGGTGCTTGGAAGAGAGCATATGTAAGCTTCAGTTTCTGTTCAAGGATTGTCTGACAGCAAAGAAAAGCTGTGAAAATATTCTCAATATAGCACACTCATAAAACCATACTGATTTTTTAAATAATTTTTTTAGGTGGGCATTTTTTAGGTGTCTAAAATAGGTTTTGTTGCCGCCCCTGTTCACAGCAGTACATTTCTTAGCTTCTGTGGCAGTACTCCTTCTTGCTTCTCCCAACTGGGGGCATGCCAACCCACAACTGCTGCAGCTTATAAATTGACTATGAATATGCACCCCATTCAATTCCACCTCAAAAAATCCACAGTATTCCTTTAATAACCATGTTGCCCATTTCCTCCATTTAAAAATATTATTCTTATTTAATATAACAAAAATAGTTGATACTGCTTTGATATATTAACACTAATTAAAACATCAAATAAAAACGATGAACATTTGTAAGATGTTTGAGAGTTATAGCATCCATTTTCCTTGCATTATTAATAATTTCTTTTCAAAGAGCAGAGAAAAAACAAATGTACCTGTGTGCTGCTCTATTATTCACCCCACATATGTTTTTTTCCATTCTTTCTGTCATGACAAAAGGCAGAGTTTAGGTTTTGCATGTGCGGAGGTGGAGCATAGACAAGGTAAGCTGACTGAGTAGTTTTAATGAAAGCACTTCAACTCAGCTTGTGAACAAAATCCACCTGATGTTCCATCACTGAAACATGCTGGAGACGTTGATACTGCACTGCTGAACAAATAGCAAACAGCTAAGCCCAACTATGCTATGGGGCCCCCCAGTGGTCACAGCATATACACCCGTCCCGTTTTTTCTGACCTTTTCCCAGTATCCTCCTCTCCTCACAGTAGGGTTCAACAGATAGCTTTCATGCATAACATAGCAGCACCATCACCATGTTAAACTTTGAAGATATGTGATCAAAGCACCTGTCTATTAAGCAGAGAGATCCATGGCATTACAACTAACTCAAATGTATAACTGGTCTCACACAGTATCTGGGAATTCCATCAGTCCAGACATGTCTGGACTATAGCTTCACAAAAATAACAATGAAATATCTCAGAGCCTACTATAAAAACTGTCTGACACAAGCCATGGGAGGGTTCCAATACAATAAATATCACAAATATTCTCTGGTGCAGATGCAAGACATTCCTCATATACCTTGACAAAGTTGTATGTTTCAGCATCCATAAATCGTCTTTGACACCACACATATTTGAAGCTGACCAGCATAGTCCTGCTAAGATTTTTGACCATATTCAACAACTTTGTGACACATGATATATGTCCAAAAATGCCAATTTTCCAGTTATGGAAGTAGTGTGTCCTTTATATAGTGAGACAAAAAGTAAGGGTGTGGAGTTCTGGGACATGAATAAACATTGTCCATATCCAAAATTCAAGGTAGACAACCAGGTGTTAATACCACCTCAGGCAACCTGCTGCTGTTGCTCATTATCAAATGTGGCTGAGAGACTTCCAGGATCAAAACCAAGCGGGTTTTTTTTTCAACCTTAAATGTGCATTAACTGATTTTAGACACTTTAAGTGAGCAAAACAAGATGCAAACAAAACATTAACATATGATTACCTTAAAATGTTCCAAGCCTGCCAAGGTGATATTTGCACTGAATGTGGGCGTTGCCCAATGCGACAGACATTAGCTAGCAAGCTAGCTTGATAAAAAAATACCACAAAATATGATGTTAATGGTACATTTTCCATATTCTTACAAACCATGTCTGCCTCCCAACTTATTGCCAGTCATGAGGCACCTCTCATGTGGGGCAGTTTGTATTTTGATTGCCAATATGATACAATATCAACGGATTGAACATGTCAACAATCCATGTCTCCTCCACATACATCTTTGCTATTGTTCTAACTTCACCACAGTTGAACTCCAAGCAATGCAAAGATGTGAATTTGCTTTGCCAACAAAAGTGAATGTTTATTTGCCCCTTTGTTTGCATTAAATGGAAGAGAATGGGAGGCGAATGTTTGCCAGTGTTAATATCACTCATTGGTGACTGTGCCCTTAATTATGGTGAATTTGATAACAAACAGTAGCCTATTTACACATCCAGCACACACAGGATAATCTTAACATTCATTCAGAGTCATGTGTCTGTTCACTTGACAAATGCATGTCCAGCTTTCACTCACCTTTTAGCTCTGTTTTGGTCTGCACCAACACAGAAAAAATCTGGCTCTTTAGCTGCTAAATGCTCCACTATGTTCACCAGCTAGTTGCTACCATGTCTTTCTGCAGTTTGGTGCTAGGCAGTCAGAGCACTTGTCTTTAAGCAGCTGCCTTCCTCTGCTGGAAACAAGGTTGATGGATGAGTGAACCAAAACAAAAAAATGTGCAGCCATAAAACCAAAACAATGTGCTAAAAAGCCCTAAAGTTCCCCATACAGCTGTGAGCAACCGCAGCCTCCAGTAATAATTATTGCTGCTTTGTCAGTACAAGTGCCATCTTTCATCATGCATGTAGTAATTTTATCTATTGTTTGTAAAAATAAAATATTGATGAGTGCGTCTTAATCTACCATTGGTTGTATTTTACTGCTCATAACCTCTCTACTTTCCTAACTGTTACCAAATTTTAATAGCCTAACCTTACAGTCCAATAGTCAAATATGCTCTAGGATCACAGAGGATGTATGGCCCTGAAGCTGCAGGGTAAGGGAGACGAATCTGAATCACCTGAATATATCTCTCAGAACTTCACTACCTGAAATATGAATCTGATGACAACACCCTGAGGTGGAAGTAAGGCACTTTATCATTTTACCAGCGTTAAAGGTTCCTCCTCGTACCCTCACTTCCTCTGACTGTCTCTGTAGAGGACCTTCTATTAATCAATAAACTGGCAGCTGATGTCGCCGGCCTCTGATGTCTGATTATTTAAATTCTGTGTGTGATAATTTCAGTCATAGTTGAAAAGGCATCAAATCAAACCTTCATCACAGCTGTGGGTAGTGTAGATTCTCTTCCCTACATTTTCATCAGAGACCTCATGGCTGAGTTTCTTCTATTGTCAGTACCTGGCCTGAATCTACATAGTGAACCCGTACGAGCTTTGCTGGTGAGAAGTACAGTGTGGAGAACTGGTGACGGATCTGTTCCTCATCCATCTGCTGCTAAACCTAACCTCAAAAAAAAATCTGCTATTGATCTAAGTGACTGAAAGACAAAGTGAAGAGAAACTACGCATTTTCAAAATGACAGAAGCTGGCAACCAGTGGTGACTTGTTTTGTCTTTGAGTGTCATTTCCATTAGCAAGAATGTGACATTTTTTGGTCTGGCAACAAATACTGATACTTACCTCCCTGTCCTTTCAACATACGCAAAATTGTGTTACCTACAGATACTGCCTAAGGAAAGCAAACAGACCCTCTGAGGCTGGATGAAAGAAAGGCCCTCCTGTGTGTGGATAAGGATATGGTGGGAAGGGGGTGGTGTGTGCATGTGTGCATGTGTTGGGGGCTGGGGTTGCTGCCATTCATGCATGCACAACTTCTGTTGACATACCCTACTTTTAACATTCAGTCCAGCAACCTATTTGGTTATGTCACAAGAATACAACTGAAATGTATAGAACATATAAAACTATTACTTTCATTATCAATTAGTCAGCCAGCTATCTTTTATTGAATAATAATTACAAGACAGAAAATAGCACAAAAAAAAAGCCTACCACAATTTTGCTTGTGGTGTCTGACCAACAATCCATAACCCCAATTTTTTCAATTTCAAATTTTAATGGGAGTAGCTGGAACTAGTGACCTTTTGGTATTTTTGCTTAAAAATATATACTTTAATTCACTAGTTTCTTTAGCTTTATTGATTGTTTTGAAAGTACAAAGTAATGAAACAAGGTCACTTTGAAACACATATCAACACATACTATACCAATGGTCATATTATAAGCATTACAAACATTAGGAGATATAAGTACCATACACTGCTCTCGCTATGATTTTATAGGGGTTTTTTTTTTACATCATTTTATATATTGATTAGAGCCTGAGTGGTAAACTGTCCAGATCAGTGTGGTGTATTGACTGATATTAGCAAGGATCCTTGTGAACAATAAGGTTAGGGTTATGAATAGGGGTTTATGGATGCACTAATCCAAAACACAAGATCGCTATTGTCACAGATAATGACCTTATTAAGCCAAACAGGTATTAACCAGATATGTAATGATATCTGACAAAGTGATGTAAAGTTACAAAGTCATGTTGTGTTAGATTATATATTTTTATTTACACTATCTTTAATAAAACAAACATAATAGCTACATGTATATATATGCGGTAATCATTTATATTTTGGACTGGTCTGATAACCCTTTACTGATGTTTTTCTGTTTTAGTGTTCCATAAATCAAATTGATGCAGTGAAGTAAAAAAAAAAAGTAAAAAGAAAGGCAGAAAAAAGCAATAATCTGAGTTTAGGTATCAGAATTGGTATTGGGAGCTAAAGTGGGATCAGTTGACCTCTATTTATGTTATGTGTTTATGTGAGATTAACACTAGCAATGTTCACCAAATATTGATATAAGTATGATTGTCCTAAAAAGTTCAGTATGTATCTGACTATATTACTGATGTAATTACTCTCATTATTAAAATGACTGTCAATCAAATTGGTTAAATTATCCCATAATATTAGCATGTGTAATGTCATGAATGCTGCACTCTGCAGCTACTCTCTATATTAGATTTTTGGGTTACTGTCTATATGCAAGCTCTGCTATAGATACATAATATCTCACCTATTAAAGTCAACTCTTCTCCATGACAGGACGTGTTTATTTCAACACGGAAATCCCCCCCTTCATCTCAACCCCAAACCCACTCCTCAATACGGAGGTGGGGGGGAGCCCACGAGCAGTGCCACGTGGTTCTGCCTGCTGTGATAAAATAACTGCTTCACTACTTTGCGTCAAAATACTGAATAGCCTGTCCGCTTAGGACTACCTTTACTATAAGTGCGTGTCCACGTCATGGCCACGTGTTGAATGTTTTTTTCCTAACTAATAACTAGATCATTCTCACACCTTTACAGCCTCGCCATTAAACATAAAGCTGCTTATGTAGTCGTATATAATGACATCATAGCCCATTATCCAGTCAGAAAGCAGAACATTAATATTAAAACACAGCAAAGTGTCTCCCTCTCATATGAACGCGCTGTCTTACCGTGCAGGTGAGCTCTCGTCTTTAGCCTTGAGTGTGCTGGCGCATATATGTTGTGCTTTCTTTCCGCCAATATTGGCTTATTGGATGTTGCATCACTGTTCTTCCCTCCCTCTTCGGTCACAGCCGGGCCAACAACTTCTCCTTAAGCCCTTCCTTTCTCAGCTCTAGAATAGGCGGGGGGTCAGCGGCATGTGAGGGCTCCCTGTGTGGGGACACACAACCTGTCAGACACACTTGGTGCTGAGGGCTGCTGTATCAATCTGTCTCCCTGGTGGCTTCTTTAGTGAAGCTGCCACTAAGATGTGCTCAAGTATTTCTTAATTATAGGTAAAAGTAATTAAGTAGCAACCCGGAGTATTCTGCATTAAATAAAAACCTTGATGAGGCGACTAAAACTTAAGAGCCACACACACAGTAACATTATGGGAGTAACTGAATTATATAATAATAGCCTATCATACAGGTTTTACCGGCAGTGACACTCCTTATCCAAATAATACAGTTTAGTGTCTGTGTAAAGCTCCACGTGTTCAGTGGATGAATGAATGCATGTGTTGCTCATTCTTTTGTTATAAGCATGCCGCAACGATCCCTCACAGAGACCCTGCTGATTGGGGCTTTGTGTGTGAGTGTGTGTGTTTGCAGGCAGTTTGCAAGCAATCAGATGTGATTGCATCTGATATCCTATATGTATAGTGTGCTCTGATGATAATGCGAATGCTCTTACAGCCCACAGTGAAGGCAGAGGTAATGAGTCAATGCGATGCTCCAGACAGGTGTGGTAGCCCCGGCTACAGTATGCCACTGTGCTGATAGATGCATGGAAGCTTCGGGGCGTCCACACGGAAGATAATAGAGAAATGTGTGACGGATGACAGATGCAGCCGAGGAATGGATGATGGCACTCCGGAGGGTTTTGGCATGCAGATGCGGGCTTTACCTTGTTCTTTTTAGGACCGATCAGGTTGTAGGGCTGCTGGGGAAGGCGGCGGAGGAGGAGACACGCATGCAGGCGCGGTGATGGTCAGAGGCTGGCTGGGGGTGAGAGGAGGGAGGTGAGGGGTTTAAATATTTTGGGTGGCAATCAGAAAATTTTGCACAACCTCAAATGCTTTAGTTGCCCATAAAATCTGATACTGACTCTAAGAAAAGGTGTCACAATATTTGAAATGATCCTTAATTCCCTTAAGATTAAAAAACGCTATATAGCAGTGCAACTTGTGTCATAAACAATGAAAAAATAAAAACAGAGGGTGTTACAGCAATACCATTAGAGATAAGTAGACTATCCAGAATGACACAAACATTGTTTGTGACTATGATATCCTCCAAACAAACTGTATTATTAAAAAAATAAACACATTCCTTCTCACAGTCCTGGTTTCTTCCCACTGTTGGAACTAGTTGCTTTAAAAAAGTATCAACATATTATACTGCCAAAAAAGCGTTGTCTTTAGGGACCCTTGCCACCACTCAGATTTGAAACTGTAATCAGCTGTAACAGGAAAATGCTGCTTGTGCATTGATGCATCATTATGAACACTCTAATGGTGTCATATATAACAATACATGAGTCACAGGAGAGCATTTTTCCCTGGAACTGGAACATATGATATTTGAAAGTAGAAGTATGTTTTACAGTTTAATGAATTGTCACTTTTACTCAAAGGCTCAAGATACTTCTTCCACAATTGTCTCCCTAACCTTGAGCATATTTTTTAAGGAAATAATCTCAAGTCATTGAAACTTTAAAAACAAATTATGCATCAAAAAGGCAAGAACATGTAGAGGCAAGGGCATCGTGAATTTTGAAAAGTAAAGGTGGTCAAAACATGCTCAGCATTATGTTCATTTCCTGCAACAAAATGAGGGCAAACTTCTGTGGGTTTAACTTCCTTGAAACTTTACGGTTTTAGGTTTTAGAAGCCAAGGGCTTTAGAAGCCAAGGGCTTTATGATGCATTTGTCAGCCATCCCTTAGTTTCATTTGTTTCATGGTTATCATCAGTGTTCAGCCATACTTAGATGGGGATATTTCTGTTATCCTATGAAACGTATACCAAAAGTTACATAACTGAATGTCGGAAAACAGAGCAGGTGGCATTTTCTCAGACAAGAGAGGGAAAGTGTTCACATGAGCACATGGTGCATCAGAAGTTATGTAAATCATCAAAACTGCCCAAGGTGACTGATGCTGGGATGACACATTAGTTACACATAGTAATTTCAGCCATTGTAAATATAAAAATGTTGATTAGTGTAGCTATAAAGGGACAGTTCACCGCTAATTCAAAAACAAATATTTGTTCTCTTACCTGTCGTGCTTATTATCAGTGTAGACTGTTTTAGTGTGAGTTGCTGAGTGTTGGAGATATCAGCCGTAGAAATGTATGCCTTCTCTCTGATATAATGGAACTAGGTGGCACTCAGCTTGTGGTGCGCAAAACCCTCAAAAAATACATCTGAAAAATTCAACATCGATATCTCTTTCTAGAATTCAAGACCCAGTTACTCAGGATAATCCACAGAAATTTTTGTAAGCAGTGTCATGTTGGAACTATTTTCTCTCTAACATCTACCAACCATATCACCGCGCAGAAGGCAGCATGCATCTACTCATGGACAAGAGGCTCATGCTTGTGATAGTGCGAGATGTAAACATTAATGGCGTCCTCCTTGGCTGACCTGTAACATTAGCTAGCTTAGTGGTGCTAGGTGAGCTAGCAGTAGATGCACGCTTCTTCTGCGCAGTGATATGGTTGGCAAGTGTAGTTCAGTGAAAAGAAAATGGTTCCTACATGAAACTGCTCACAACAAGGTCTGTGGATTATCTTGAGTACCTGGGTCATTATTTCTGGAAAAATACATTGCTGTTGAATTTTTCAAATGTTTTATTTTATTTATTTATTTATTTTTTTTGGCACTTTGAGCACCACAAGCTGAGTGCTGTCTAGTTCTATCATATTGTGAACTGTCCCTTTAAGAAAGAGCCACTAAATTTTACATGATGTTCTTATGAGAAAGCTGATAATCTTTATGTGTCAGATCAATTCCAGGAGTTTATTGAAATCAAATATTATTCATATAAGGTTTTATTATCAAACTAATGTACAGATTTATGCACTTTAAAAAGACTGTAGTATCTATCATCACAGAAATACGTGGTAACAGCTAGTTATTTTTTGGACTAACATACCAATGACATGCTCTAAGTGGATTGGCAGAAATTCAGTTTTGCAGACTTCTGCAAAAAACTCAATGTGGTTAGATCAGTTTTAATGCTGCCATTTGACATCTGAGCTCAGCTGTTAACTTCACAATGTCCTCAGTTCTCAGTGCCAGGTGGTGTCACTCCACCACTGAAGCATCTTTGGCAGTGCCCAGGGAAACCAAGGAAGTTTGTGAGTGCTACAGTTGCAGTCCAATATCAATGATCAGACATGGGCAGACTGTATATTTAGTCGTCATGCTCTACACAGGATTTGTGTGTTGTATTTGTCATCTGGAAAAACTTGCTCCTTCTATGCTGTCATCATTGTTTTTCAAACTCCACAACAACTTTTCATCTATATGTTGTAGGTTTGTGGACAGGCATTCAGGCAGAAACAAGACATCGCAGACTGAAAAATCAACATGACAAGTGAGGGGAGAGTAGGAACACCAATCGTGTTGTTATTATGTTTGGAATGAATGAAAGTAACAGAAGCCAAATTGGGTATATGGACGATTAGGTTGCATCAAAAGTGTATTTATTCAGCTTGGATAAAGATGGTCTTTGCTGTCAGGAGGAGCTCTGTTTTCTCAGCCGACAAACCAAGGTAGAAGGCATTATGTGTGCCACTGATTTTCATTGACAGTCATGGTATATTATGGTCCCTCCTGCCACTCACCATCGTAATCCCTGTATTATGCAGCTGTGAAAAATAATACATAATTATGCAAGACGTTGCATAATTCCATAAACTATACAAGATAACTTGTCGCCACAATAATAGTTTTGCACTTAATGGGATTACTTCTCTTTTTAGGTATTGTTATGAAAAGCTAATGCAAGAACTAAAGTGATTTTCAGCCTTTTCTTTTATCGAGAAGAGACTAAGAGGCCTGAAAGTCTTCTCTTGTATTTATAGTAACAAGAGGTTTTTTTTTTCTCTCTGCCCTGTCTTTGACATAAAAGTAATATAGTTAAGTGTTTAGGGAGTGGCATGTCTGACAGACTTCCCCTTTCAACATGTATGTTTAGGATTTCTACATGTGATTTATATGTTTGACTTTGTTTCTTACAGCTATTAGAATTACTGTAAAGACACACTGTTACTTCAAACTAAATCATTTTATTAAGACTTTTTGGTTCTTGCTGTGGTTTTCTTCCCAGACGCACTGAGTGTGCAGTTTAACTTCTGACCCAGTGACAATTGACAAGACCCAGAATCCCTTGGGTTAGGTAAACACGGCTATAGGGGCACACATTGCTTTGCCTCCTTGACAACACACACAAGCTCACACAGAATACTAATCTACCATTCCCACTAAAGTGAACTAGAGACGGGGTCATGTTACAAAGTGGTTTTGATACACAATTTAGACTTTCAGTTAAAGAAACAATCACAGCTGGCGATTAAATTGCTCATCACGCAGCTTGTTATTACATCGACAGTGCAAAAAACTCACAGATATAAATGATCATCTGTCTTCTTCCCACAGATATGTAAATCCAGTTTCATGAAATACAACCACAAGGTAATTACTACAGTCACTATTAGCAGTCATTTTAGCTTTTACTATGAGATTGCCAGTCATCTACGACAATACAATATAGTATCAAGAAGTACTATGTCAAGGGCAACTGGATTTGTTGTTGTATTTTTCCAGTCAGACCATGCTTCCTCTAAACTGCAAATCTAGGCTGGAGCGTATCGCAGCATGTAGTGGAGGGTACATCCTGGACAGGTTGCCAGTGAAACATAGGGCATTCACATACCAGCAGTTTAAAGGCCCTTTCCACACCAGGAATGTAAGCAGAAACCCAAGTACATTTTTAGGAATATAGAAACCTTGCTTACATTTTGATAAGAGGAACCGGAGTCTAAAATGAGCTCCTCAGCAGTGACGGACTCAGACTGTCTGAGGGGCAGGCATGAGAAAAAATAAATAAAAAAGGGCGCCAACTGCACAGGGCACCATACATCACTCTTAAGGCAACTATAGAGGGCACTACATCATGTTTTCAGCACTGTAAGGGCATCTTAGTGGGCTCTTAATATTTTTTTTTCAACCATAGCGGCATTCAAGAGGTTCCTTCTGCTGCATAATATAGTTTTTTAAATTTTTTTTTTACATAGGCCATCAAGGGTGATGCTGTAAACTGAGTTAAAATTGTTGAGCAAGGTTGACAGTATTCCAGAGATGCTCATAGAAGGAGTTAATTCAGGGAATTATTTGCTTGATGGTAAGGGATGAGAACATAGGCACGTGATACTCTGGCCTGCAACAGGGTGCTGTTTGCCCTCAAAACCATTTTCTACTTCACAATAAAAGTAAATTGATTAAAACTGGGATTTGTGTGTTTTACTTTACTGGAAATATGGTGCCAGGGTGCATAAAAACATCAAAATAGAACTTGTTTATCAAAAAGTGCCAGGGTACCGTCCCTCGACCCCTGAACAGAGGTCCAGACTAAACTTCAAATGTCCTTTAATCTAAGAAATGCCCTTGCGTACATCTGACCTGCGCGGGGCTTTTGCAACTGGCCCCTGGCCACCTGTCATTTTGCAAAAGTGGCCCCCAGCCAAAGCAAGCTGAGTATCCCTGACATAGACCAAATAAAACACAGGTCCATCGATCTGAGATAGCAGGTGAGCAAGAAGGCTGTCACTGACATTTGAGATGCTACCACAGCCACTGATCTGCAAGGGCCCCAAGAATGAATACAAAGACTTGAAAGACTTTTGCATCCACTTCACGCCATGATTGGCCAGCTGTGAGGAAATTCTCCCTGAGGCTCTCTTTTTCACTCTTTAGAAAACTATTTATGTCACTTTTATATGTACAAATGAGTGACAGTGTATGAATGCCTGCACAGCTTTGATTTGAGGAAGTGTGGCCCCACTCTACAGCTTACATTTACATTTATTGTTAGGCAGCGACCTCTAGTGGCTGTAGTAATTATGATGGAGGAAAAGGGAGGAAGGGGGGTGAAGCAGTATAAAAGGTGACAAAAGCCCTGTTTCCATCGAGCAGTGTGGTACAGTTCAGCTCAGTACACATTTTTGCGTTTACACTGTGAAAAGTTATGGATGGTACCAACGGATCTGTACTAAAACTACTACTTTTTTTGTTGATAAGCACTATTTTATTGTTTTTTAGAAAGCACTTTGCATTATATTTACATTCAAAGTACAAAAAAATCCCCCGTGAAACAGTATATTTTTATTGTGAGTAAGAAAATGGTCGGCAAGCCATTAGACACCCTTCTGGGGGCCAGATTTGACACACAGGCCATAAGTATCAGTTTTACCATAAACCACGATCTTTTCCAAAATCTAACCCTGTAGTTTTTTCACCTTAACCCAACAAAATGGAGGTGCAGTTGTCCCTGTCTGCAGCACTATAGTAGTTATGATAACAACAGATAACATCCATTTAACGGGCTGATAAAATTTGAAATGGTTGCTTGTCGTCTATCTCTAACACCCCAAAGCTTTCGTTGCCAACAAAAGAGAGGCAATAAATGTAATTCAGCATGCAGATGCAGAGATGTGAAGCACAGTGGAACAATGTGTGGAGAATAGAAATCAGACAACATAAACCCCTGCTCATTTTCACACCTGTGTGGCACTGGCCAATTGCTTTTGACAATGAGTGTCTTTGACAGACTGTTAATTCAAAAGTTGCAACATCTGAGTTACACACTCTGAAAGTGGATTTTTTGTTTTTGTTTGAAGAACTTGAGAGGTTTTATAAATAAAAGGAAGTAACCAACAACAACTGTTACTCAGTGCATAAATATAAAGCAGTGGCCCGATAAGTGATTGGACTTCTCCATTTTCATTGTTTCTCTATATCACCAATATTTAAAACAAAGACAGATACACAAACCTGTTTTTGTTGATTAGCATTCTCCACAAGTGGCTCAGAAAAGAAGTCTTATCCTCGTCTGCAGATTTGTGTACAGAATAATAGATAAGGACCAAGGGCTCCGGCACACTCAGTTTGAAATTTCATTTGGCATTTCTCCAAACGCTGTCACATTTTCCAGCAACAGATGAAGTGAATGGATGAGAAGGTGGATGTGTGCCAGCCAGCTTGATCTTTCAAAACCAGATTCCCAAATTAAAAATACCATCAATCATATTTAGAAAACCATTCACATTACAAAAGCAATAAACAGTCAGAATAAATCATTGGGTGCCATTTATTTTCACAGTATGAAAAATGTATTTTAACTGGTGTATGATGTATTGTACATATGGGCAATGAGTGAGGCCCAAACTTTGTTTAGGTCCTGTTTACACTTGGTATTAACATACTTCTTGGTTGATCGGATAGGATAGCTTTAAGTACAGGCCTGAATGCACCCAATGCATTCGCAATGTGTCTTGAGATTTATCACTCGTGCCACATTTGGATTTGGTCTGGGTCACATGGCCACATTCTCTCAGCAGTGTGTACTATGCCAAGGTGTCCCGTTCCACATTGGCAGACCAGCTACTAGGCCAGCCACCTATCTGCTGATGTCCTCTGCATAGATGGAAGTACATACTCATTCCCATAGAGATATATTACTAGAACATCAAATATCTTGGGTGATATCGTCCGCCTGAAACATGCCAAGGAACAGACCCAGTCTGTATTGTTAGGATTTTTGCCCAAGCAACAAAGTCTTAACAGACTTTTTTCTTCTTCTTCTGCTTTCTTTGCTATGTTGGTCTTTGCAAACGTAAATGACGTACATGTTTATTTGCATAGAGACCGGGGAAGTAAGATTCAATCCCCAGTGGTCACTTGAGACATAAGGGGAGGAT
Source organism: Cephalopholis sonnerati (assembly GCA_019142605.1). Taxonomy (NCBI): domain Eukaryota; kingdom Metazoa; phylum Chordata; class Actinopteri; order Perciformes; family Serranidae; genus Cephalopholis; species Cephalopholis sonnerati. The sequence continues at coordinate 33,496,752 of JAGQAX010000010.1, forward strand.
GAATTCTAACGCCAGGTGTGAACTGACGTACTTAGAGTAGTCCACTTGTGATCAGATCACCCTAGACGCATCTTAATACCAGGTGTAAACAGGGCCATACTATACTTAAAGGTGCTAAGTACAGGTACTTCTTTAATGAGTCAGAGCTATAGCCATGATAAACCAGGTCAATGCAAATGATAATAGTTCTTTAGGAACATACAGAATACTGCAGTTACAGTTACAGTTTCTGTAGATCTTGGTGCATTCAGGGCTTGAAACCAAATTAGGGACCTAATTTAGAAACTTTCCTTCCAGTTGCCTCATACTGATTCTTCTTGATATCACATTGAATCAGTCCAACAACCAAAGATGGAATAATGAAGAGCCAAAACACTAAAGGTTAGCCACTTGCTTTCAGCTACTCCAACAAACTACGTCTCCCATAAGTCTTACTCATAATTGTTTTATCAAAACCTCATCAGTATTTGAATGATAAAGAGACAATGTTTACGTTTTCTAAATCTACAATAGACTATTTTGTTAGTGTGAGAATAAAACACATCAGCTGGGGTGTTTTGACATATAATCTGTGGATGTGACAGTCAAATAAGAAGTGTGCAGTGTCTAACAGTCTTTTCTCATTAAGGACATTTTGACATGTCATAGCAGAAAAAGCACAGGTGTGACTAACAGTGATTGGCAGTGTAGACTCATTTATATTATTAGTTCCGCCTGTGCTCTCACTGCAGTATAATTCTTGATGTTCGTGCTGCAGGCTTGATACTGTAAATGAAACAGGGTTTTAAAGGCATTTTATACATTTAGACTCAAAGGAAATCGAGGCAGATGGTCCTTAGTCTATCGCTGACAGTTTTGTAACTGTGTGTATTTCGAAAGTAAGAAACAATCTAAATGTCTACTTTAAGCTTGTATTGTTTTTTTCATTGCCTCTTTTGCCATTTCATTTCCTCTAATGGTTTACTCTCCTGCTTGTTTAGCACTGATTTATCACTAAATTAAACCTAGCTCCCAGGAGTGGTGGGTTCACAGTCAGAGTGGTGTTATGCAGCCTCTGTATGGCTAACAGCAGCCCCTGCATGACAAGTCACTGATCACTGGAATTTGTGCAATCACTGCTGCGACACAAGCTCCTGAATTAAACTATGCCACACAAATTAACTAAAACAAAACTCCTCTGTGGTCAATTTTAGTGCAAACAGTTGAAGTGAAGAAGTTAAATACAACTTATTGTATGATTTTTCACAGTAGGAAAAGTGGAGGTGTAAATACTAAAATAAAACATGGCTGGATTCCATTTAAATGCTTCAGCTGCCTGGTTCACTTTCACAGCTTGTACTGGAACACTTGAATAGAAATAAGTCTTCATTAGTTTTATCAGCTTCTCACGCTGTCAGTCAAGATGTCTGCTGTGAAAAAGGCCTATTAAAATACAATATGTTCAAGGATATGTAAACCTGATAGGATTTTAAAGACATTTTGACATGCCACTGAAGGAAAAGCGCAAGTATAAAAAACAGAATTAATAATGGCTGACTTAAGTTTAGATACTTTGATTTCTGGGTCCCCGTATCGTGCATGCTGACTCGCTGTCACTCTCACTGTAACACTTGAATAGTACAAAAATCCCCATCGGTCTGTCTGTGTCTGAACACATTTATTCAAGTCTGTAGAAAGAAACTTCAAAATCAGTGTGTAACTCATTTGCAGAGAAACGTTTCACAAATGAGCTGTTCTCCTCAGTGACTTCAAAAACACAGTCAAAAGCCTTCAGTAATTTCACCTCTAGAGACAAAAGCACAGCTAGATGGTTTCATTATAACAAGAAAGCGAGGACTGAGAGATGCCGTGGCAAAATCCAAGCAACAAAGGGACTTAAAAAGCTTGAACACAAGCACAACTAATTAAAACAGGTGTGCATAATGAGCCTGATTAACAGATACCCAAGACTATGTGCAGAAACTAAACCAAAGAGGACATCTAGTGGGGAAACTGAAGCATAACAAAAGAGATGGCTCAATACATCATCGAGACAGGAGACTGTACACCCTGCTCTTCTACATGAAGCAGAGACTTTACTGTTTTTTTTTTGTTTGGTTTGTTTGTTTGTTTGTTTGTTTGTTTGTTTGTTTGTTTGTTTGTGTATCAAGATTGGGCAAAACCCATTCAACATATAGCACTGGGTTATTATTATTAATGAAATAATATGCCTCTGATTTATCTGTAAAATGTTATCTAGAATATATGTTACTTTGAATAAGAGAACATGAATGAAATATAAACTAAACACAAATTATGGGGAAAAAGCCTCAATGCTTCAATTTAAATTCGATGAAGTCATGCATTTTTGCATTTTGAAATAGTTGTAATCTGAATACTTTTTCTCCATCATGTGTGGACATGCTTTCTGCTGCAGGTGGTGTTACCTGATTTGTTTAGCGATTGTAGAGGTGCATCCCAGATATAGCTGGCCTTGCATGCACTGCAAATTATTTCCAGAAAGTTACAATATGTAACTGTAATATTTCACATTAAATTACACTATTATCACCTTAAAGGGTACAAATGTAATATTTAACCATATTCAGAATTTCATGGTGAAATTCATGCAGGAAAATAGAGTCATTTTTCACAGCTAAATCACAGTAATATATGGAGTTTAACAGTGAGATTACAGTGAAATACAGTAATTCTATAGGAGCATAGTGCTAAATCACAGTAATCCAATGTACATAAACTGTGAATTAACAGTTAAATACAGTTACTTTATAGGAACATACTGTTATATTGCATTAATGTAATAGGCTTTGACAGTGAGGTTACAATTAAATAGACAATTTTCCATGAGCATGCTGCCAAATTACAGTAATGTGTGGGCATAACTACTGTGAGATCACAGCATACAGCTGTCTTTTCAAAGTAATTTACAGTAAAAATGACACAGTAACTTACTGTGAAAGGTAATACAATAGAAGCTAGTAATTTACTGTAAATGTACAGCCAAATAGTTGTAGTAATAGTGTGTAGCTCTGGCATACAGTAAGGTCCAGATGCCAACTACCAACCAGCCTTCACTTTTCAACCCAGAGAGCTGCTTTAGTTGGTGAAGTACTTTTATGAACAGTCTGGCTTCCTGCTGTTGTGTGTAAATGGTTGGACACGGATCACTTTGTGAAGAAACTTTCCCTATGTTGACAACACCTTGGAACAGCAGAGAAACATAACTGCTCCCTTCAGTAGCATCAGCCTATTGTATAACATAATCCAATCAAACATAATATACACCAGTGCATCACTGGCAAAGGTCTGATCCATTTGAACAGGTAAACACAGCCTTCAGGATGTGGCAGATGTTGTTATACAAATGAACAGCAGAGGGAAGTCTTTCATAAGCAGTGATACAAAGCCTGGGGCACCTAAACATGCTTATTGTCATAGCATCACTTGTAATGATGCTTGTTGTATTTATGAAAATGTATTCATGTCAATGTAGTTCATTTGATGTCAGATGACCTTCCACTACACTTGCCACTGCACATATGTTGATGTTAAAGCACTACAATCACAGTGAAGATAACCAGTTTCTCTCAGCTGGGTCCCATAAAATTGTGAGACTTGCAGAAAATTTGGGACTTCAGTTTGGTATGGGGATGCAAATACTGGATGGAGGATGGATAACTGACCATTGATGTCAATGTCTGTCTGTGCTTCTGACATGCAAGCAGATGATTATTGTCAAACCTGCTGCAAAGTTTTACATTTTTGTTTTCAGCTGCTTTGTTTGTGTTTTCTTCCTTCAGCCCTGCAGTGCTGAGAATGAAATCAAAATAATCATCAGTGCCAGCAGACCTACATAAACTAAAAGCATATCTAAAGTCAAATGAAAAAATGTAAAGACAATGACAGACATATGTGTAAAAGTACTTTTATTTTCTCAGCCCTTAAGCAGATAAAAACAGTTGCATCATTGTCATCATCAAAAAATATACATCTGAGTGGCAGTTCTCTTTCAAGTTCAATAAGTCAACCAGTGGTTGCAGTGGATTTCTTCATTCTTTAAAAATCACGTCTTCCATTACAAAATACATGCGGGTTCTATTCCCAGAAAACACCGAGCTGTAAAGAACATTTGAATTGAGTGAAGTGAGGGTGGCGTTACATTTTACTTTTGGGATTGTAAAAATAGGACTCAAAATGAGCTTTAGTACCTGAATTTGTTAGCATTGCTCAAGCAAACCTTTTTAAAACAAAGAAAATTTCTGAAATGCAGGCCTAGCCTACAATGCTTAGCAAATCTATAACATTAGTTGTATTGACTAACAACAACTTTGAGAAAATAGAATGAAAAATTGTCAATAAAACCCCTGACCTGATTTGAGTAGTATCAAAGATAAATGATGTAAACATTACAAAAATACAATTTACATATGTACAAAGTTCTGGGTCCTGCCCATAGTGAGTTTTCCCTGTTTAGGAAGCAAATAAGGCACTCACTAACAAACAATAACTTATTTCAGAGACAGGGCGAGGAAAAGTCTTAAATACAAACTCCTATAATTTAGCCAGTTATTCATATATCCACACATATGTACAAAAACACCAGCATTCATTCTGTTTTCTGTTGGAGAGGCACTTGACTTTTTAAAAAAAACATCAAAAAAGTTCCTATAAGAATGAATGTGTGGTACCCCAGGGTAAGATCAGATTGCTTTAAACTCTATACCAAGGCACCACACATATACTAAGGTCCCTATAGGAACGGTCTGTTGCACAAAATGTCCAGCTCGTGCTTCTTCTGTGATGTTGCAGGCATGATCTTGGATAGATTTGGATACAGGTGTCCATGTGTTTAACGTGGCCTACATGTGCCTCTTCATATGGAGAGCCAGGTGGTCTGAGCGTGAAAACGCACGCTCACACAGGTGACACTGGAAAGGTCGGTGTCCGGTGTGCTTTCTGAAGTGACGGGTCAGCTCATCGGATCTGGCGAATTTCCAGCCGCAGCCTTCCCAGTTACAGTGGTAAGGCTTTTCACCTAAGGACAGAAGAAAAGGATTTTGTTAAGATCACATGCTTTACAGCGCATGAACAGTGTAAACAAGTGTAAAATCAAAATAGCCGAACAAATCAATTTTCAGAGGTGTTCTCACCTGTGTGTGTTCTCATGTGGGCTTTGAGGTGGGAGCTTTTGGTGTAGGTTTTCCCGCATCCAGGGAACTCGCAGCTGTGCGTCGCGGCGCGTTTTCTGGCCCACGACCTGCGGCCTCGCTTCTGTTTGATGTTCCCCGCCTCGTCGTGTGCGTAAAACTCCAGCAACGATGGCGAGGATGGAGGAGTGAGCATCATTCCCTGCATAGAAGCCGGGTGATGCTGCTGGTGAACGCGGACAGGCTCTCTGTGCATGTTATACTGTCCTTGAAACTGCGCCAAATTCTGGTGCGCGTACTGCGACTGGTAAGGCGCGCTCATGTACTGATTTTGGAGGTGGTGTTGATTAGGATGATGAGGATGAGAGTTCATTTGCGCCAAATGGCAGTCTGTGCGTCCCTGAGGTGCATGGTGCTGCATGGGGTGCCCACCGAATCCTGGCAACCCGCCTTGAGTGGTGCCCTGGTGGTGCGTAAAAGCTGCTGGGTGCACTGAGCGCATCTGTTGTCGCTCATACATCTGTCCCATAAAGTTACCACCACCACCAGCCATCATACAAGACTGGCCTACAGGCTCGGTTTTAATTTTGTATCCAAGCGGTGGAGGAGACGTGGCCAGTTGGTGATGAGCGGGGGTAGCTGGAATGGGGACCGGATTCAACGCTCTCAGTTCGGTGTACTTCCGCCCGTCCCTTGCTTTGCCTGCACTCTCTGGTGAACTCTCCCCCGGGTAGTTCATCTCCGGCGTGAGAAGCTCCGCCACGAGACTGCGGACTGGACTCGAGCCCGTGAAGCTCACCGTGCCGTGGTAGCTCTGCGCGGCCAGCTGAGGAGGAGTTTGGTCGCTGCAGTCTGGCACAGAACTCCCGCTGCAGCTCTCCGGTGACTCCGGCAGGGAATACGCACACTGCTGCGTCGGAGAAATGTTCCCGTTGTTGCGCACAACCTCAGAGCCGATGCTGTTAGACAAAATGAACTCGAGGTCCAAGAACTTCCCCAGCTCGTCGTCGTCTTTGGGGAGTAAAGCAGGGGACTGCACGATGCTGAACTCCACTTCGATAAGCGGGTTGTCTGCGCCACCTGTTGCGCTGCTTCGTGCGCACTCATCCACCTTGCACATCTGTACAGGAGAGCAAATGGGAAAGTTAGAGGAAAACCAAGCTTCTAACGTGAAGCAACAACCAGAATTACATCTGAAGTTAATAATAAAGCAATTTCAACTTAAAATCCTCTACTTACATTGTCGAACTGTTTTCCTTCCATCGCTGGAACACTTGGAAACGATGTTATGGGAGGCATCACTGCTTCAGCCACAGCCATGCTGACCGGTTAGAAGACAAGAAAGCAAGAATTTAAAACTATAAACGCGAAAAGAGACGTTCCTCTCTGTCCATAGAGCGCCTGTTGGGTAACTTTGACAGCTGAGGAGCGTTACAGGATTCAGAATGTGACTATCAACAGAGTTGACGGAGCCTCTTATAGCTCCGGGAGGAGTGGCTTCGTCTCGCCTCCAACACACACACACACACACACACACACACACACACACACACACACACACACACACACACACCTCCCCCACGGCAACCAGTCGTGCAAACAAACATATAATGGCATTCAGGTGCGTCAAGCAGGTAAGTTACTGAAGTGCGTAAAACATGAACAAGACAATCATCCATGACTTCATATGAATGAATAGTTAAATATGTACTTAACAGTGCATCCCTGTGCCGATGGATTTTAAGGACAGCTCTTTCAAAACGCACGCGAAACTAGACTTTCTGCTTTTTCATCTTTGTTAGCGCGCTCTTTATAAAATCTACATTTCCTCCACCTTTCTAATCATCCTCGATTGAAACATAAGAGTGCGTCAATGCGTGTGTGACGTGCAAGGGTATTAAATTCACTACCACTGCAGCAATTCATCCTCTCTCATGAGGAACCAAACATTTCCCCTGAGGCAGGTACAGAGGGCGACACTAAACCTGCCAACAGTCAGGGAGTGCAGGAAAGTCGAAATTCCAATGCGTAAAAGATGATCCAAGTTACCTCAGCGTGTTTAAGTACTAATGTTATTTTTTAATAGTAACGTTTTAAGATGAAAAATGGGCCCAAACGTATACACTTTGCTGTCCTTTAACCCAACACAGTGACCGCACCTCCAAGACATTTATTTTACAGTTGCAGTGTCTCCCCTAGTTTCGTCCCAGCCTCCTCAAACACGCACACACAGTCACTCACACATCATTAATTTGTCCCGAGCTGATCCCTGCGTGTTTGACACAAACACGGACGTGTGAAGCGTTGGCTCATCGAAACAACCTGTTAATCTGGATGTCAACAAAGGACTACATGTTTCTTAATGACCTTCCCCCAGCAGCCAAGTCCCCTGCAGTCATTGCTATGGTAATGTACAGGTGGATGGTCGGCAGAGGAGACGTGAAAGAGAACCACTGACAGGACGAGACTGGTTTGGCTTTATGTGAACAGTCTTCCATTAATTTATTTTAAGTGTATCTCACTATTTTAGTCTTTAACCCTCAGGGCCGTAGCTATGAGGTCAACGCGCCAATCTTGTCCCCACCTCAGTCACCCCCAATCATAAGAATTGATTATTTTGATTTTTCGTGTTTTATTTATCCTGGTAACTGTTAATCTACACTTCCTTATACTTCTCTGTATATTTCTTCTCACTGATATGACTAAATATCACAGGGGGAAATGCTGAAGACATTTTAATAATATTTTGTTGGCTTAAAACTGGTCATATTAAAACACATTCAAAACATATACTGGAACTTCTAGGTTGCTGAAAAAACAACAACAAAGTGCACAAAAATATACAACCATTTGTCACGCCACCATTCCATCTAACCATTAAAATAATTTGAATGGTTCTAATTGCAATCAACTGCAACAAGAACAACAACAAACACAAGCAATATAATGACCATAATTAGACATGTTTTATCAAATTGGTAGTTGGCACATAAGAGATCTAACAAGCAGACAAACCTCTCTTGGGTCTACATAAGATAACATACTTTACATTTCTGTGTCTGTGAATGACTTTTTAGGAAAAAACTGAGAACAGAGAGAATATATATTTCACATACAGAAAACTATAAAGGACCACTATAAAGCTCTACCTTTTAGCTTAAGTCCTTAATCCTACACTGAATTCCATTAGACTGAAACACTTTGGTTTGATATTTAAATCCTGCAAACAGCAACAGAGCCAAACAAACTCGTGCAAATAATTTTCTGTCCCTCTCTCTGTGCTCTTGCAGGTATTGTGAAAGTCAACGTCCTGCAGCTCTCTGCCTTTATACTCCGTTATTTTTAACCAGCTGGGCTTACGCAAAACGAATTCCGGTTCTGTCTACGAGCCAAGTGGAAATGGACACTGTTTCCTGAGGAAAAACTAGACACTCACTTCCTTTACTTGCACTCTGCAGCCACCTTCAGCTGAGGATACAGACACAGAGCAGGAAAACTATCACATTTCTACAATATTATCTTAGAAAATTTTGTGTAGGTATTAACTTTTGTTTATAATGAACTTATTGTACTACTGCACCATCTATTGTGCAAAAAATAAGCCTGTTAGAGATATTCACACAATGAAATATAACTTAGGAAATATTTAAAAAATGAAACCATCTTAAAAATGCTATGATTCCCCCCACAGAGAAAACTCTCCTTTATCTTGTTCCATCAAAGGTTTTATCAAACTCAGGTCATGTAAAAACCAACTAGCCAAGAATAGAGACAGATCCAGATAAAGAATCGCCCTGGGCTCAGGTTTCTCCTTTTGTGACTCGCTTTTCTGAAAGGGAGGAAGTCTTTCAGCTCAAGTGTTTTCTAAACACAATTACTTTAGATTACAGTTAAGCAGACAGACAGAGAGAGCCAAGGCATCTCATCCTGGAAACACTCAAATGTTTTCCAAATAGAGAAGAAGAAAAAAGGTTTATCTTGTTCTACTGTTTGTGTTTCTAAGTTTAAAAGTTGCTTGTATTTTTTTATTAGAATATTCTATTTTGTGTTCACTGAATTTCCTGGACTGGGAACTTAAACACTTAAACACACTATTTAGCAAATGTATTGTTGCTTTAAATGGAGGCCCTCGTTGTCATTGTAAAAGAAGAGATGACTGGCAGTGGGGTAGTGTTTTTGGTCTACTCCAACCCCTTCGCTTCATGTTTTTTCTTCCTCTGTTCTCTGCTTTCCTTTCTTTGATACAATATAATTAAGTAGAAAACTCCACGGCAGTGATTCCTGGAAAGAGAAACACGGAAAGATGTACTATTTCAACCAATTTAAAGAGAAAAATACAATATTAAGTGAACTGTGACACCCGAATAACTGTAATCCTATAGAGCAGAGTAGCCTATTTGACTAAGCAAGCAAGTAGAGATCTTAACAGTTAGCCATCAGTAGGTTGGGGTGGATTCATGTCTAAAAGGAATATCAGTTAAAATAGCTAGCTAAGAAAAATATATAAAGAGTTTAGATTATTAGCAAAAGGTAAATGGTGAAATAGCTGGGCTCAGTGGCTAAACAGTCGAAATAGCTTTCAAAAACAATTCAATAAATGTTAAAAAATATTTAGCAAAAACTAATAAATGGCTGAAATAGCCAAATAAATCAAATAAATGGTTGAAATATTAAGGAAAAAAAACTATTGCACAGCTGAAATAGTCACCTAAAGTTATGATGAAATGTTTAAAAATAGATAGCTAACGGTAATATAGAGCTAACGTAGTGAACAAAAAGTTGCCTATGCTATTACACAGCTGAAATAGTAAAAAAGTGATTGTAAAATGGTAAAATAGCTAAGCTTAATAGATAAGCTAGCTTAAAGAAATGGATAAATGGTTGACATAGTCAGCAAAAAGTAGCCTATTAAACAGTTAAAGGATTCTGTTAAAAGTAACCTAATGAATATACAGTTTAATAGCCAAATGAATTAGATAAATGGTTGAAATATTCAGTAAAAAACAGTTGAAGTTGTTGGTTAAAACAGTTGAAATAGCCAAACAAATTGGATAAGTGGTTAAAAATAGTCAGTAAAAAGTAATAAATAGTTAAAATAGTTAGTTAAAAGTAATGGATAAACAGTGGAAATAGTCAATTGAATTAGTTAAATGGTTGAAATAGTCAGTAAAAAGCATTAAACAGTTGACATTAGTTAAAAGAAATAGAGAAACAGTTGTAATAGCAAAATACATTACTGAAATGTTTGAAATAATCAATAAAAAGGTCACCAAGGTTGTACAGCTGCGATCTAGACCAAATCTACCTCAACAGTTGTTCAGCTGAATGAAAACATTATTGCTTTACATAATTTAAGTTTTAAAAAGCTTCCAGTTTACCATTTTAAATGGACTTACATGGAATGTGGTGGGCAGTGTCAATGAAGGGGTGCTTGGGTTCATATCAGGTGTGTGGCTGTATATGTCAGACAATAAAGGTTGGGATCACTTACTGCTTCAGCTTCTCAAAGATACAGGTCTTTTCACGGGGATCAACTTTGCATACTGTAAACTTAGCTTGTTTCCTCCATGCAAATGTGTGCTGGTATGCTCAGGCAATCACACCGTACAATCACAGTCATACACACTCATTTAGATACTCTGCTATATATACACATTGTTTTTGTGTTCCTGTCCAAACAGACAGGAGCAATCTACTGAGCAGAATATAGGGACATATATATACACACACACAGACAAACACACACAGCAGCACACACCAGCAATTATCCTCTATCACCCACAGAGTGAGGGGAAACCCAGCTGTTATCTTGGATAAATATGCTGCCTTGCATGGCATGAAAAACCAACAAAGTTATTAGAGAGAAAAAACAGAAAGTAAAACTACAGCGCTGGGGACAGGCTGGTTACCTTCTCGAAAGATTTCAAAAGGAGGTGGGGAGAGAGGAAATAAGAACAAATGCAAGCCGATGAGAAGAATCATGGGGAAAAATAGCAATAACATCAGCCTGGAGGCCCTGTAATCAGTAGTTCTGCTCTTCCTGGGGACAGAGTTTGATGCCTGTTGGGTCAAACGGTCTGACTGCAGGGGTGGAAGACTCTTTATGTTTGACCGGACTGGACTGGGTTATACATGCATAAAACAATGCATCTTATATACTTCAAAATTACACATACTTTATGTAAAATGATGACCCATATTGATATGGCACCAACTGTAAATATTTCATGATGTAATGCTGCACTTCTATTCAAGCCTTCCAGACACTAACAACTACAAAAAAAAAGATTGATAATAATTTATGTTGCATATAGCAAGTAGTCTTTACATCATGTTTGAAATCTGGGGAAATCCTGACAAAAATATCCAAATTGTGCAACTGAAATCATATGGCTGATTCAACATGATCCCATATGCTAATTAACCCACTTGTTACATCAAACAAAAGATCGTCGCCCTGCCAAAATGTTGCTAAATGGCTTAGCTTCTTCCAGTAGGTAAAGCTCACGATGGCTAAATGGTTTATAGCATTCAGCACTAATGGAGCCATTAGCATCTAGCTGTTAGGCTAATGAGATCAGGGTGCCACATGCTTAGCAGCATGTTGGCTGATTTACGTATCTTGTGTGTGTGATCAGGATCAGACGTAATTAGGAGCAGGAATGGCAATGACGAGCCACTAAGTAAAGAAAGACATCGGGACCGTGTGTAAATTATCAAAAGTCACTACATCATTTTCTTCATTACCTTCAGCCCTTGACCTTTCATTAGATCCTGGTTTGTCACTGTGGATTAAGAACTGGTTTTACTGCAGTCGTTACTTGTAGTCTGAAGCAATTTACAAGTTTATTACAGAATGTGCACGTATATGCATTGTCCTTAGATAATCCCAATAACTAACCCTTATTGCTCTCCAGTTCAAAGTGATTTCAAGATAGTTGTTTAAAGCTTTTTATGCGTATACTTGGCATCAGAAAAAAAAAGAATGAACAGTGCATATGAGATTCTGTACTGCATTCCTCCACTGCCCACACACATTCAGGAAAGTTGAACTGTTCTAGGGGTTAGATTTATATCATCATCGACATCACTGTGTGCAAAGTCAACATTCGACAAAATAAGTTAACAATAAATACACAAACTCCAGCTGTGATACGTTGCAGAAATTAATTAATAAACCTCAACATTTTCAGGGTAGCAGAAGTGGCTTGGGGTCCTTTAATATGACTCCTGTTGACATAACAGTGCTGTTCAAAAGCCTTTAGTAACTGAGTTAAGGCAATAAAACACAATGATGCAACCCTGAAACAATATTTCTGTATGACGAGGAGATTTTATCATTACTTATACTTAATTGTTGGTGTTTGCTTTTACATGTGATTGGGAATTTGTCGAGGGAAAACATCAAACTTCATATAGACATCAAGCCTTTGGTGCAGGACACTGTGCTTGCTGTAAAAAATAAGTCTAATAGTTCATCAAAACTTCCTAGTGTGTTTGACTGAAGAGCAGAGGAGCTGGGTTTGATCAGAAAAAACTGAAAGGCTAGCAGCTGTTATTCTACCTGATCTGGCACTTTATTCAAGTGCACCAGAGAGAACCGGTCTCACTTCTTTCTGTCTCGGTTTCACTGCTTTATTTCTCCGTATTAGCCTGTGGCAAAAGCTGAGAGTCTGCCTGGTCCGTGCAATCAGCCCACTCTTCACCTTAGGGGCCATTTACCTGTTCCACCTGTTGGGGCGTCTTTTGCGTGTAAGTGTGTGTGCGTGTGTGTGTTTTCCATGGAAGTATACTCATGTTCAATCACAAACCACACGCCTGTATGACTAATCCACAGAAATGTGGGTTTTGGGGAATAAACTGAGTATTGCATCATATGTAATAGATTGTAGATGTTGTTTCATTGGAAACAGCACACCATTGTTTCATTTTACACACATCTGAGCACTTAAATGCAGTGGCACAAAAGTGAAAGCACTTAACTGGCTCCATATGATCAAGAAAGACTCTCGGGGAAGCGATGCATTCAAGAGCAGCACTTGTGTTAATTTAGAAACAGAAAAACACTGAGGCTATCCAATTAGGGCTTAACGTTTAAGAAACAAGACCATGAGCCAAAAATGACAGGAACACGGATGTCCTATGTCTTGCTTTTTATAGCAGTTCTTGACTGGCATCCTCATCAGTATTTCCAGGTCGTTTCTGTGGAGACCTTTGTGCAAAGTAAAACTCCTGAACAACATGAACATGAGACAACATTAAATATCTTCTCCTTTGCCTTCTTTTCATTCCTAGCTAATATCTAGTGAGGAGTGGGTCAGACCACATCATTCTGCTATCCTGGCATTGGAAGCAAACGGTCAGAAGGTAACTGAACGTTGTCCTCTTAGCTGTGTTTCTTAGCCACTGACCCTCACCAGGCTGGCTTACACCATCATTTTGGAAAAGCTGTTTATCATGTACACACTGAAACAGCAGACAGCTCTGTTTAGGAGGAAGAAATGCTGGTTATGTCTGGACAGAAGGCTGGAAAGGACAGAAAAAGATTTTAAAATGTAATGTGGACATACTCTGACTTGGCACCCAGTCTGATGCAGATAGGTTGTTAGCTTTAGCTCTACAGTAATTAACATATCAGGAGGTTACAAAGAAGGGCAGTGAAACCATTCATTCATATTCCTATTTGAGCCAGTGTTAACCAGGTATTTCTGGAACATCAACTTTTCACATACTGTTGAATACTTTCCTCTTTGGTTAGGTTTGCTTTGCAATTAAGCATTTCTGGCCTTAGGACATGACAACATAACTTGTATTTACAATAAAAAAGTGAATATGGAAATATTTAAAACATTTAAACAGTTACTATGAACAGCTTTCATTGGAAGTATGTTCTATCGAAGAAATAGTTACTATAAATCTGTTGACAGAGTTTTGGGAAGAATCCTGATTTGCATTCTACTAGTGAGTTAGGTGAGAAGTTTGATACCACGTCTATAGCTGCAAGGTAAATATTTGGGTGAATTGCTGCTTTAAAGCAGGTTATGGAGGCTGATATGCCAAATACCACTGAATATCTTCGGAGCCGCTGTTGTCATTCTATTCTATGTTACTTGCATGTTCTATTCTGTTTTTTTAATAGCTTTTCAACTGTGTCACATGATCTTCCTCGGCAGATTAAGTTGGCCAGATATAGATGTTTAAATTTCCATTTTTTATAAACATTTTCAGGGTTTGCTGCTCATACTGGCTCACAATTTGAGACTAAAAGTTCATTTTACTAATGGACTTTGTGGTCAGATTATTGTGGCAACTGTTACCAGGGTCAAAAATGAACTTTCTCTCTATTCTACTTCATAAAGGTCAGGAAACACAAGACACCTAGTCATAAACTCTGGGAGCTGACACCGCTGTAATTCCTCCAACTTTGTGCCATAAATAGCCAGCTCATATCATTACAAGTGGGGTGCTGTTTAAGGAAAATGTCTGACAATAGGTGTGTCATTAAAGAGGTAATGGGAAGAAACATTGTGTGCTAAAGCAGAGATGGTATAGGGTTGCTTTTGCAGCATAATGTCTTTATGATCTGTTTAGGAGCAATCCAAATGCTCTTGGGCAATAAGCGATAGCTCTTCGTCCATCTTGGCTGCTCCATTTAGCTCATCTTTCAGTGGCTGAGCTGTGTAACTTTTCTAACCAGCCATGATACCCTAGATAGACGCACGACAAAGGTACAAAATCACAGCCATTGTTGAGCTTTTGTAAGAGGCATAAGGAAAACATATGATGCTTGTCATTTTTGGTTATTATTTAACACATAATGGTGTTCATTTCTGCATGTGTGAGCATCAAATTACACACACATCAGTACTTGTGAAGGGATGTGATGTACCCGAAACCAAGTCTGAAGACCATTTCAATGCCGCACCTGTGAGTTCAGTGACGGTGATCCAACCGGTTCAACTTTAAGAAAGTCGTAACCGTTGCAATCAAGGAAAATTCAAATATCTTTGATGGACGTCAAATGACGTAGTGCTTTCTGAATTACCTCATTTCTTTTCCTTCTGTCACGGGCCATGGAGAGAAGCTAAAGAAAACGGGTGCACAACACGGGTGAGTGAGAGGCCAAGGGGGGGCCATATTGTGTATAACACACTGTGTATTCTGTGTCAATACGGTGTCTCATGGTTGGCTTAGGAGTTCAATGCCCAGCAGGGCCACCCATGCAGACCATAAATCTATGTGGAGTGAAGACATTTACCACTGAAATATGCAACACTCAGGGAGTCATTGCTGCTCGCTGTTGTAGAGTTTTGATGAGGCATGAACAATTTTGGGCTAATTTTATAAGCTAGAGATGGTAAAGCCAGTGAATTGGTTGGTCCACAACCTTGGTGCAGACTGAAATATCTCACCACTTATTGACTGGATTGCCATTAAATTTGTCACATTCATACTCCCCAGAGGATGAACCGTAATAACCTTGATGATACCTTGACTTTTCATCTCACTAGCACTACCAGCATGTCCTACATCTTACTTACTCAGTGAAACATCAACATCTACTTCATGGATTGGCACTAAAATTTGTGCAGACATGGTCCACAGTGGCTGAATCCTAACGACTTAAATGATCTCCTTTGATCACCTTTTCCTCTAGTGCCACCATGAGGTTGACATTTGAGGTTTGAAATTAAATTTCTTCAACTACTGGATGGATTTCCATGGACGTAGGTGATCTCTCAGTTTAAAATTTCAGTTTGTGCAGTTCTTTGCTCTATGACCAAACATTAGTAAAAGTGACATTCCCATCGGCCTCAGCTTTACTTTGTTTGGAGCTAATTGGCAAATACTATTAGCATGGTAACATGCAAAACTGATGGTGAACATGATAAACATTGTACCTTATAAACATCAGCATGTTAACATTGTTATTGTGGGTGAGGTTAGCATTTAGCTTAAAGTACTTAGTTTAAGACATACATGTTTCTCATTGGAAGGATATCATTTTTAAATACGCAGATACATAGATTATCTCAGATATTAATTTGTTCATCTGGATGTCATTAATGCGTTGGAATTTGAATACTTACAGATATGGAAATACAAAACACATTACTTGTGTTAAAGTAGTTTTTTATACTGAGATCTGTTATGACTCCTAGTTGTTTACATAGTCAGGGTGACTAACACAGAGACTCTTCAGTCTATACCTGACTGGAGATGTGAGGTCTCTGAGGTCAACAACTGTTTGTTGATATGCTTTTATCCTTATCTTCCCAGGTGCCTTAACTGGACCGTGACTACAACTGTAATAACTAAACCTCAATTATAGCAAACATTTCACTGGAGTCAAAAAGCCTGAACATAGTCAACAGAAGATGTCACGAGAACGCCTATGGTTGGTTGCTTCAACAGCTAATTAGCCACTTGTTTTTATTAAAACTGTATGTGGGAGTTGGCTCACTGCTCTTGATGTTCAAAACTAGACAGTTGTGTAACATTTGCATGCTACCACGTTTTACCTGCTCTCCCTTTGCATGAGTAGTAAATATATGTGTTGTGATCATCAGAGGTCATTATTATTTTTGATAATCCAGCACTAACGGAAAATTTCCATCAAGTTACAATTGTAACTCACTTTCTTAGTTTCAGGCGATAAAGACAATAGTGAGATACAGCTGAATTTTAAGGTGTAAAGCATTCTGCAGGGAAGAGCTGATATGCTGTTGAACATGTATGTCTTGTTATCTGATTGATCAGTATCAACACTGGAAGGTCAAAATTCACTGTTACCACATAGACTCTTTGGTAATGCATGAGCTAAGTGACTTTATATTTTCCGACTAAATATTGTTACTTGCAGCCCCGTGAAAAGGGCAAATAAAGGAAAGATAGAAGCTGTCTTGTGTGATTGTACAGACATATCGTCATATACTCTGTACATCTCATTTTCTCTGTGGAGTCCAAAATCCCCAATGCAGTATTCTGGGTTTGGTTGGATCACGTATGGAGGAATGGTGAGAGAGCCATTGAGAGTTCTTGTCCTTGTCTCCTGGGGCTCCTACATGGAGGTGGGAATAGCGTACAAATGGCACATTTAAAATTCAGTTGTCATCCAGATTTTTCTATGAATTTCAAATCTGATACTTCTAGACTCAAAATAACATGATAAAAATAACCTCAAGTTTATGAAATTTATTATGACAAAAAAGAGTTTACATCCATGCTAGCAGTGGTTCCTGAGCTAAATGCTAACATCAGCATGCTAACATGGTTACAGTGACAAAGCTAACATACTGATGTTTAGCAGGTAATATACACCAGGTGTTAGCATGCCAACAATGCTAATTATCACTTACAAGGTTTTGAAGGAAGTTAGTTATAAACCAAAGTCTTGAACCATGAAAAGGATTACATTTCATCCTGAAGGGGACATTATTGTCCATGTCAGAACATCCAGTAGTTGTCAGGACACTTCACTCCAAAAAGCTCCAAAAATGTCAAGCTGATGATGGTGCAAGAGACGAAGTCAGGGGATCACCAAAGTCATTAGGCTTTATCCTCTGGAAACCATGAACGTCTGTTACTGTTTCAGCCAATCCATACAGTAGATGTTGAGATATGTCACAGTGGAAACTTTGGCCTGCTGGTGGCACCACAGGAAAAGTTAGAGGATTGCCGAAATTGTCAGGTTTCATCCTCTGGGGACCATGAATGTTTGTACAAAACCAGCATTGCAATCCATCTAAAAAGCACTGAAATATTTTAGTCTGGATCACAGTGGTGGACAGACCAATGGAGCCATCCATAGAGTGCTATTCATGGCTATCAATGTGAGTTGTAACTGACATGGTCATTAGTCAGTATAAACAAAACATGCTGATGGAAACATGCAGTCATAGTCTGTTCTCATTTACATCAGTTTAAAAGCAGCTGTGGTTCTGGGATTATTTCTGCCCTCTGAGCAGCTCTGCCTGCGGAGCATGTTCATACAGGCCAAACTGCACCTCTATCAGCTGGCAGTACATTTTGCATCTTGTTCTTTTACATCACGTTCTGTCTGACAGTGAACAATGTGTCGTCATGTGCATCCTGCTGAACAACATGTGTCTCGAGCACAGCACTTGGAGTGATTTCAGGATGCAAATCTGTGCAGGACATGGTTTGAACACAAGCCCTTTATAAAAAACTGCAAAGCTTATTTGAAACTTTGAGAAAAGACACAAAAATGTATTAACATGGAATTGAGAACGAGATGTACAAACTTTTTTTTCTGTCTCTGGTTCTTCTCAGATCTGGCAGCTGAGTGCCCTGAAAGCTAGAAGACAGACAGGAGAGCAAATAATTACCTTTCCCAGGTAGCCGCAGTGATTGTTGGGGGCTGGAAGATGAGTGAAGAGGGCTCTGTGTGTTTATGTGTGTGTGTGTCCGAAAACGGCATGTCCTTTTGACCTTGCGGCACTGCAGACACACACAGAGAGACGGTTTTGTGTCCCCAGACAAGAGGTCTGCTTTCACCTGAGCAGGCTTGGCCAATTACACCCCCCCAGCAGAGACAAAGGGGAGCAGAGCAGGATGAGTGACTGGGACCAGACTGGGAACCTCTTCATTAGAAGAGGAGGGGTGAGGCAGTTCGGGTATTGGCAGAGAGGAAGATCTCTGCAGATTTTAGCAACAAAAACTCCTTCTCGGTATCTTTTACTTTGCAGATTAAGAGTGAAATTTGAATCAGCACTTTTTCCTCTAAAAGCGTGAATAAGAACGTCCCAACAGCACTGACATATTTGTGGTTGATGATGTTCCCCAGGCAGGCTGGTTTTGGCTAAATGACATTCCTCTGTGCCTTCCAGGTGTGCGAACAGGTTCAGACTTGGCCACAAGCACATACACTTGGAGGCTTTACACAAAGGTTTGGTGTTACCGTAGGAGTCAGCTGGCATCAGATCACATCAGGTGAGTTCATACTAAATTCTGGCAGAGGATCCACATTCCTTCTGTGTGTGTGTGTGTGAGGAGTAATGACAGTGAAAGCGTGTGAATATCTTAACACCTAACATCGAAACTGACATTAGGTCTACTTCATTTGATCTCACACAGACACTGATATAACACAGAGAGACATCTGTACAAGAAGACATTTGAATATCTGGTTGATACAGATTAAAAATCATAAGATGTTGTCACATGTTACTTTTGTGGTTCTTGAATGCAGATGTAAATTACCTCTCAATTAACCTATGCATGCTTTTGCTAACCTCCTATTAATATCTATGAAAAGGTATTTGCATTTCAATGCATCTGTAGGCAACGGGACTAGATTTTAGTTTCGGAAGCATTCTGGTCTCTGTCTGTAGTCCGAGTAGTATTGACCAGTAATGTTTGAGTGGCCTTTGGTTTTGTGGAGGTAAACAATATGTGTGGAGAGGTGAATTGCAAAGGCCGAAATGCAACCTGGAACCCATCAGCTATCATTTGATAATGATTTAGCTTTGATATGCATTCATAATGTGGTCATTGACATCGTCTCACCAACTCCATTTTCGCATGTCACATTAACTGGACTGCCAACAATGAGTGGTGCATGGAGGATGAAGTCTTGGTCATGATATCAGTTACACTGACACCCTTGGCTTCACCTGAAACCCCAAAACACTGGCCATTGACCCCAGAGGCTAAATCATTTGTCAGACCGATAGCTGATTGATTCCCAGATTGTCCTTCAATAAAAACATTTTAGAGGCATTTGGCAACATCATTTGAGATGCACAAACCTGTCAAAGATGAAAAAGTCATGTTAGAAGTTAGATTAAATCAAATTTTTAATGAGACTGTAGACATGAAAAACATAATTATAAAACAGTGCTAGAAACTTGGCTAAAAGGATTTCTCCTCAAGGGATTAGCACTCAGCATCCAGTCTTCAAAGTTTAATCACGAGTTGAGCGCATTGTGTCTTATTTTTCCTCAAGGAATAAGCAATCAGTTACTATGCCAAGTGACTGACAGTTAAAATGTTGTGGTGGTAAACAACACTGTTTTGGCTTTGATTTATTCAGTTACATAGGGAACAGACTTTGTATTGCAAATATTAGTCTTATTGATATTATTCTCCATAATTTGGTTTAAAAAATGAAAATAAAGACATGACATGAAAAGATTTGAACAGATTAAGTAGTTATCACAGCAAGGTTAAGGGCTGTGGTCATCTCCCTACTGCTAAAAATATTAATTATATTATCTTTGGTTGTCAGGCAGGACTGTTCTCAACAAAAAGCAATGCACCCAAATTGTACATATCCCACATATTTTGAAAGGCTGCAATCACGCGGGCAATGCACTTACAGCAGTGAACACGGAAGCAGTCCACAGCGCTTGTAAGAAGACGGGCTGGGGTGGTGGATGGGTCACAAAAAAAACAGACTTTCTTTTTAGGGGACAGCTAGGGATTTGAAAATGCTAAGTAACTGTTCATGCACACAACTACAAATATGAGGTAAACATCTAATTTCAATGCACAATAATTCAACCAAAAGGAATTGAAACCAAGAGGAAAACAATGGTATCAGCGACAGTCACAAGCCAGAGGGAGGAGCATCCTCAGAAGCGAATGATGACTCAAACATGTTAGCTAACAATGCTACAGTGGCAGCTGCAGCACCAAATTGCTTCACAAGTAATGGCGATCAGTGCTACTCAGACCACTGTTATCTCAACAGGCGCTGAGATTTGAGCTCTCTTAACAAGAAAGCCGGTCTATCCTTTGTGTTTGGTCTGCAAATGCACCATTTATGGGAGTACATTTATTCAATTAGGCTTGTCCTACAATGCTGAGGCACTTGTACATAACTTGAGTCTTCCATTTTTTACTTTACAATTCTAATCCACTACAAGTGAGCAGTATGTCAATAACATAGTAAACTTTTACTAGGATAGTTTAATGCTGTCCACGTGATCCTTTATTGAAACCAGGACCCTAACATCTTTCAAAATTAAAGATTCAAGATGTTTATTGTCCCCATTATGAGTACAATCATGTGAAATGCTTTTGCTGGGAGGTTCAGCTAAAGTAAAAAAAAAGATAAATATTAAATACAAAAGAACTCCCCCTGTCTCTCCCTTAGTCCTGAAACAATTCAACATTCATTTTCACTGTGCTGTCATGTCATAATGTAAACAAGTTATTAATGGGATAATCCAGCTGTAATTACAGCGCTGACCTGTTCTGTAAAGCCTGTCCTTATGAAAACACTTTTCATGGTACATCCTGCCAAACTGCCAATCAGTTTACAACCCCATTTCCATCCTGCTTTTTTTTTTTTCTTTTGCTGAGGTAAGGTGTTTTATAATCTACGTTCTATTGTCTGTGTTGTGCTGTCAGTGTGAATTGTGGCGCACCGTACATTAAACCTGCCAGGCCTTTGAAATAGCTGTCACGAAGATATGGGGCTGTTATTGAAGCCATTATGAGATTTAGGCACAGAACAGCCGCAGGGCCTCCTTCAAAGAGAGCGAGAGCCAGCGTTGGCTTCTCACAAGCAACAATCCAGTTAGACACATGCAATCATGCAATCACACACACACACACACACACTTAAACTCAGGACACCTACACATCATACTCTAAATGCAGAAACATGCAATTAAAGACACGCAGGTTTAAATCTTATAACATATTCTCACAGTCACACACATATCATATTCCAAACTGTCGTAATTATCATTACTTTCTGGTTGATGATAAATGACTTATCTTTGGGGCAAAATGCTAAGGTTGGCAAGTTTTATCTTAAGGGTGTGCTATATATATTGTAATCTACAATGATCTTCTACTTCAAGAGGATTTTCGCTTTACAAGGGAAATGTTAGACTGATAAAATATTTATTGTTATGATTTGTATAAAATGATAGATGCAGCTACTGTGACATCACCCACTGGTTTTTGGACTCCTGTTTTGAAGCCTTGAGTTCACCATTTCCATGTTGGTTTTTTGGAACCAAAAGTGACCATATTTAGATGAGACAGTGGAGCTGTGGGGGAGTGAGGAGGGGATCTGACTTTATTGTTTCTCTGCAGACAGCCTGTCACTCAAGTGGCCCCATCCTTAAAATTGCATAACTTTAGGCCTTAATAAAATGTAAAGAGCAAGTAATATACAAATCTACCCCCTGGACAGTAGTCTTAACTGTACAGGCCAAAATTGTTTTTTGTACCAGGCTGTAGACATGTTTATTTCTGCTGTGAAGCTGGGCATTTTAATATGGGGGTCTGTGGGGAATTACTCCTGTTTTGGGGCCAGGCTCAAGTGGCCGTTTGAGGAACTGCAATTGTTTTTTTTTTTTGTTTTTTTCATTTTTTAGCCCTAAGGGTTGCCGCTTGGTCACAAGAAGTTTGTTTGTTGTTGTAATATACAATCATATGTAAAATCAGACCGTTCTTACTCCCAACTTGTCAAATACTGCCATATTGTCAATGGATCTCACCGTCAGAAATCGATGCATAGAGGCAGCAGCATGATACCCACTGCACAGTGCAGGCAACAACCATACTAACCAGCAAGAAAGTTCGTATAGGGTGCATTGGTCAAACAAACTCTGAACTTTCACCCAGGAGACTGCTTTTCATTTCCCTTGTGAAACCAGAAGTCAGTGGAGGTATTTTTATAACAATGTAGTGTGCTAGTATGTGTAGCATGCTAAGCTAGCGATGTATATCACATCATGTTTTCATGTAAGCTATGATGTTTTTTCTAAACCTAACCATGTGCTTTTCCTGCTTAAACCTAACAAAGTAAGTTTATTTTGAAAAACACAGAGTCAGAAACTGTACAATTCATATGAAAATGGGAAGTGTATTTTAAAAAGACACAATGCATGCATGCATCAACTGACACACCATCCCTGAATGCAAGAGGGTACCTAGCACATCATATTTTGATGTGTATGGCCTCTAATGAAGCAGTGATATTTGATGAGTTGGGATGATTACATGTTGGTATGATACAGACAAGTGAGAAATTAAAGGGGAAAAAGAACAAAAGAAAATATCTTAGGCCACCATGAGCCTGAAAAAGAGCTTCCTTGCTCCAGTTTCTCAAGGTCAAAGTGTTTAAAAAGCTTGCCATCATATCGGTATATGACACCAAAATTGGATGAAATTAAAATATACACTGTCTTTGTGGAAATGATGATTTTGGAGACAATACTGCTGAGTGGAATCTTAAAGGTAAAAACTGCTTGTTTGTATTCATTTTCCATCCAGGTATGCCCCTCTCTTTCTTAAGGAGGTAGACAACTAAGACTTTTATCTGCACTGTCAGCAAGAGAAAACCATATAGCTGCTCCACTGACAATGAAAGGGAGATTTACTTTGAGGCCTCATCTCAAGGTATCTGAGCCCATTTATCAATCTGTCTGTTTATCTTTCTCAGAAAAGGCTGCATTTTAGTCTTAATTTGTCATTATTTGTAGCTAATGATGTAATTTCCCACACAGTATAACACTGACAGGCTAATTCCTCTCTGCTGTTTAAACCTCCCTGAGGTGGTCTTTGTATGTTTTGCACGGGTCTTAGCTGACACACATTCATCTTTTGGCTTTTCAAATCGCTTTGACAAGTTTTCTCACCCCTAATTTGTCATCGTATGTGCACACACTGACTTTGCTAAATACTCACCCGGCTGTCCTGTCACATTTAGAGGGCTAATGGGGTCCACTTCAGATAACGGTTGTTTGACCAAGTCTGTCTCCAGGCTTTAATAGTCTGTTTCAACAAGCAGAGCACCAAAAGCAAACTTTACCAAAGAGGTAATATGCAGAGCGCTATCACATGGCTGCACACACTCAGAAACACACACACACACACACATATATACACACTTTTAGCTCTGTCCTGTGCAACCATGGCACATTTTTCACATAGAGATTTGAACGTGTCAAAGGAATGATTTATTAAGTGTTTTCAGTTTCAGGGTTACTCAGTGGTTTCAGCGCCCCACCCCCTTTCCCCAAAATGCCATCTTTTACTTTAGTGAAGAGAGAACTGTGAGACTATGAGACTATAAGAATTTGAGCTAACTTTGTCATGAGGTGGAGGAGGAGGAAGATGGGGTGGTGGCTGTTGTGGGTGAGATGCCCGGCAAGGCTGCAGACCACTGCAGACCACAGATTGAGGCCAAGAAACAACAAAACTGTTTGTTTTTAGTGAGTCATTGCTGCATCTTCCAGCGCCTTTTGTACCACCAAACATGGTTGTTTTTTAGGGACCTGTCACTGTGTTTCCCCTGGGACAGTGCCATGAAAAGCATGGCTGCATTTCCAGCTGCTTTTTGGTCACCAAAACCAGGTATTTGGAGCTAAAAAATGACCCTTTCCTCACCATAACTAGTTGTTTTTGTGCCTAAACCTACCCACTCATTGACAACAACATTGTTGAAATGTAAAGTTTCAATGTAACTCGTACATAAAAATGTAGAAATATAATGTATCCGTGGTTTGCAGAAACGTACAATGCCAACATTTGTTCAGACAACATACAAACGAACAAAAAAGGAATATCTGTGTGTTGCCCATTGGCTGCACAACCAGTCTCCTTTTATGAGTGCATTATAATCGCCCATAGTCACAGTTGCGTTTTAAAACAGTACCATTGGCTAAATCACACTATTCTTCCAAAGAAGAATTCAAATTAACAAAAGAGAAAATGGTATCTTTTTTTTAATTATCATAGCAACCCTGAATACTGTACTTATTTTCTCTAAGTGTAAGAAGGACATCAACTCTTTCAGCCAAGAATTAAGAGGTGGAAGCTATTGATCCGTCAAATGAAGAAAAATACACAGAGAAGCAAAAGCAATAATATTGTCAATTCTTCAGGAACACCCAAAGTACATTTTTAAAGATTGTCGTTTTAGAGTGGAGTTCGTTGCATCAGCCATATGGTTGGTGGTTCAATCCCTGACTTGACATGTTGATGGATCCTGGATAATTTAAGAAAACAAATATAAAACATTGTCAATGAACACTTCACTGGCAAATGGCAAAAAAAATGACACTGAACAATCAGCGTTTTGCCACTAATTAACAAAATGCTCTCAAATTTTAATAGAAAACAACCTGGTCAGCATTACATACCATTTAAAACATATTTACTGCCACAAATTAATTGTATATAGACGTAACTTTCAGGTGACAGGGTTTCCTTTCTGCTTCATGTGTGCTTGCTTGTGTGCTGTTACAAACCTTATTCCATGGATCTATGGATGGAGGTTTAAAATCTCTGTTTCTGAAGGTGACGGCTGACATGCTTTGGCCATCAGCCTAAATCCATCTGTATATCATTTGTTATGTAGTTGTATGGTTATTTTCTGAGGTTACCCTTCTTATGCCCATGTCCTGTTTTTAATGTTTCACTGATTACAGCTCTTGAGTCAGAAAAGTTGCAGATATTTCTCTTCTATCTGATATCTGATCAGCACAATATCACATTCAATAGAAAAATGCAGCAAATAGTTATCCACACAATACCTCCTATAGGTGAGAGGTTTTCTGCTCCTCAGCACACAATGCTCTGTCATGTTTTCTAAGAATCCTGTGTGTTGATCCGTGTTATCGCCTCATCCATGTAGTGCAGGCAGAGGGCTGGACAGTTCTTCTGAGCACTTATCAGACTCTGACCTCTCTGATTTCCGTTAGAGAGAAGGCGTTATCTCACCTAGCCCTGTCTTCTGTCCGGACTGTCCACCACAGATTAGTCAAGGACACTACTTACTACTTGGCTATTTGGTTACAATAGTTCTGGTTTTATTTATTTACATACTTTCTTTTTGCTCTTTTTCTCCTATTTTCATGTTGTCAAGTTGATATTTCTCCTCTTTTTATTCTTCTTTTCAGAAAAAGCAGAGAAGAGTGTGGACGTTAATGCCACCAGTAGCACTCACTGCCAGCCTTGGCCATTTGACAGGTGGTTATGTAGCTGTTTTTTTGTTTGTTTGTTTGTCTTGGCAAGATAAGGGCAATGTACATAACTTCTGGACACAAGCCAACTTATCTAATCTTTAGGCCACCACTGCCCCAAATTGAATATTAAAGGGAAAAAACTAATTGTAAAAAAATGAATAGATACACACATCATCTAAGAAATCTGAACATCTTAACGTTTGAATAAAGTTTTGAAAAAGCACTGTTGTTACAGAACTGTAAGTACTGTATAGAGACAAATATTCACTCATTTGTGCCTAGTTGGCTTAATAAATGCTATCAGCAGTGTCATTGTTTAATGTGTGACAGTGGTTGGGAGAAAACTCTTGATCAATTTTTCTTCTTCTTCTTTACAGATGGTATGTGGTTTGACTATTGGTACAATTAAAGGTGTTACATCTACAATAAGCAGTGCACATGTCCTTTCTCCATCTGATTCTCACAGTCAGGGTAGAATGTGAGGTGTTTTGTTTGAACAAAGCTTTTCAAAAGCTTGGTGATGCCAAGATATTAAGCCCCATTAGATCTCTTCTCATACTTGAGTTGACATGAGATTGTACCTGTCACTTTGATGGAAATGGAAAGTGATTATGTCACACAGTATCTGCTTTGACAAGCCTAATTGTTTTGGTTGTACATGAACTCGATCAACAGTTGGGTTTGTGGTTATGGACACAGCGTTGCTGTGTGTTCATAGGTGTACTTGCACGTGATGTCCTTGATGAAAAAATATTCACAATGTTTAATAAGGTGTGTGGCTAGGTTCACCTTCCTCTGATTGAGAGGGTGCTGGCGCGTATGTCAGCGCTCCTCAGCCTGAGTCAATTTGTGTCTATTTGTGCTTTGACTGTAAGTTGTACTTTCACAGAACCCAGTGGAGTTATTCAGCAGTGTGGTGTTATATCCAAAGTGCTATTGGCAGAACTCACCAAAGTTAATCATGGAGTCAGACTGAGAAAAAGGTGTGTACAACCTTACATAACAGCAGGCTCTGTGGCGCAATGGATAGCGCATTGGACTTCTAAGTAAGCACAGAGGGAGTGATTCAAAGGTTGTGGGTTCGAGTCCCACCAGAGTCGGAGTTTTCATAGAGAAGCCTATTTGATTTCAATTGATCCCTCTCCTCAAACCTGTATATAATGTTACAAATTGATAATACAGCAGCCATACATACAAACTACAGTTATAGTAGACAATATTCCTAGCTTTGTAGGGCAACACTGAAAGACAGTGTAAATTGGCTGCTCCTATTGTTCATGCTATTTCTGTGTGTGCTGATTTCATTTCATTTTCTTTAATTTCAATGTATTTATTTAGCAACTCCTTTTGAAATATGGTTACTATAGCTTTATTTTAAGATTGTTGTTAAGAATGGTAGCTAAGTTTCTCTACAGGGCAGTACAAAGAGACAGTAATTTAAAAAAAAAAAAAAAAAGGTGAATATTAAAGCAAATGAAAATGACAAAAAAGATGTGTCCTTCAGATGCATCAAGGATAGTAGAAAAGAAGAACAAGACTAAAGCCGAAATGTCGTGCAACGTCTATAGAAAGTTGTGTCGGCCGCTCCAAGTCACAGCTGTTTAATTCTGTGCTGAACTGACTAAAATTAAAAAACTACCAGACTAAAACTTGGGGATAGTTTAACTTTTAGCAGTGAATTGTGCCCAGGGAACACTTTAGTTAACAGTCCTGTGACTCCTGTGACATGTTGACCTATGCTGTAAAGAATTTCATCCCACCTGAATCACATGGACACACCTACCTTATGTAAAGTGATTTTTATTAGTCTTGTCTGCAAAACCTGCTGCTAGTTTAACTCCCCTACTACAGGTTCTGAGAGTAACTATTACAGTAATGGTGTAGCCGACTAACATAATGTTTGCCTGTTTCAATATTAATTGTGCATAATTCATTAGGTCATTTAAACTGGCAGACTAATAATAAGCAAAAGTTAACACAAGGTTAATTTCAGCCATGTGAATCACAGTTTCTGTTGTTGTGTGGGCAACACCGTTTCTGTATTTGGTTGTTTTCTCTATTTGCATGTTTTCTTAAACTGCAGTGAATTTAGCCACCAAACATATGCCAAAATTAAAAAATTAAAAAAGAAAAAAAAAAACACTTGGGTACTCAAATAGAATGGCAAAAAGTGAGTAAAGTACAGTATTAGAGAGATATTTTGAACAAGGCAGGTTATTATTAGGCTCAGCACACTGAGATTTGAAATAACCAATGAGTTTCTGCTTCCACAGCGGCCTCTGAAAATTGTTTGTAAAACAAATCATGTTCATTTTGTCATACTTCTATTAAAAAAATATATGAAGTGCATGTAAAGCAAGTGTAAAAGCTTTAATGAACAGACTGAACCTGATTCTATTTACTTTTATAAATTCTGTAAAAAATATTTTTTTTACAATTGGATTTGGAAAATTTAAATAATACAAATTCTATAGTCGTATGACTACAATACCAAAAGCAACTGAAGTTCTAGGTTGTGATGGAGATGCTTGGGAAACACAAAAAAACCCATATCTTTTACTATGCATCCAATAAGCCTGGATGTGTATGTCAATGACATATACTAATATAATAGTGTTGGGACTGAAAATACTGTCAGTCCAAAGTAAGCAATGTGCTGTATCACTAACACACCTACACACTAACCGCAACAGCCACCAATCCCTAGTCCTGTACACAACGTCACTACACCTTCATTAACCGACCACACATTTTGCCAGAGAGCAGATTGGCAGTTGTTTGGCGGTCTTATTTTCTGTTTATTTTCTTTCATTCCATTGGTTGGATCCAGAAATGGCGCCTGTGGTTTGTTGATAGCATCAGTCGCTGCAGCCACATGAAGAGAAAAAACCGACAGTCAATTATACCATTGGCACACACACTCACTCACTCACCCACACACACACACACACACACACACACACACACACGCATCCACGCACACACAAGCTCACACCCACGCCTGGTTGTGGCATGGGTGACATCAAAGACAAATACATATAGGATGGATGACAGTACTAAGTTATGCAAATAAACTGCAACTGATAAATCAATTAAAACAATTTGCTGTTCTCAATTATTAAATTATGACCGCACAGTACAGGACGCACAGTACCACCACACACACTGTTCTGCACCTAACTCTTGGGTGGTGCCAAGTTAAGTGTCAGAGAGAAAAAGACAATAGACAAAAGAGAAAAAGCTCTGCCATTTAAAGTGAGTCATCTTGGCATTGCTGGGTTTAACATTCTGGATATGCAGTGTTGGGCAGTAGGGATGCTACAAGCGCTGCTAGTGTCGTTAGTAACTAACTACACTTTTCGGTAGCTTGGCAGTAGCGTCACTATTTCCTGAATCAAATAGCTTTACAATAGCTTAACTGTTTTATTGATCAAGTAGCATGGTAGCGACCGTTCAAGCTCTTTTTTCCGAGGCCAAACCCTGCGGTACGATCTAACATATCCCCACAGCACAGCCATGTTCTGTTGAGTGTGGGAGAGCGAATGTGAAACATGTACACACAGCTGAGCTTGCAAAACAACCGAAGCATGAGCCGAGGCCCTTTCCGATAGGTACCTGGTCCTCTCCCTAGCTACATCCACTGGAATCTGCCCGTGCACTAAATGCATTGATAGAGTGGGGGGGGGGCGAGCAGTGGTTTGGGTGAAAAAGATGAAATATTGTTGAAATATGCTTACAGCTGAAAGCTGAGTTATGTTGAACGGTAAAACATGTTACGCTCTTCATGTTTCACTGCTGCTAAGGTTTGCCGACAGACAGGACATTAATGTTAAACTGTCTGACCCTGTCTTGTGTAGGGTGAATATAGCCCTGCTAATGTCTGCTCACCTTATTCCTGATCCAGACATTCAGGGGGTTTTACCTAGAGCTGGTGATTTAAAGAAAGCCCCCAAATTTGGTGGCCAAAGTGGCCAAATTTAAACTTATTTAAAAACAATAGTCTTCAGAAAAGGCAATTTAGTGGAACTTAACATAGCCTTCCTTAACTGTGATACTTCAATAAATGAAAAGACATCAGAGCATAAGTAGATCTTACCCGGAGATATCCCGGGGAAGATCTATGCTCCTTCTGAAGACATTCTCTACCATCACCAAGACAACGGGACACTGTTGAGTCTTGAGCCTTAGCTAGCCAGCGACAAGTACGCTGTTTTTGTGGAATGTTCAAATTGAAAGCACAAAATAATCAAGACGTTTGTATAACTGCAATGGTGTGTTGTGAAGGCTCGCAGTACTCCTATATTTAATTATATTTAACCTTTATTTAGACAGGTAATCTCATTGAGACACCGCAGGCTCATTCACAGGAGAGACCTGAGAAAATTTATTGGCTGCAGTTGGCTACATACAGGGGATATCTGGTGGCCACAGAGTAACTTTTTATGGACCATGGTTAATGTCAAACCTTGATTCTGCTGTAGTGTTTTATATTACATGAAGGACTTGTGTCTCATTGTCTTAGTCTTAAGTCAAAGTCTTTATCAAATCTAAAATTTACAATTGTTATTTCAAGTGTGTCATGTCCGCATATAATCTAGATTTAACACTTTCAGTTACACTAAACCCCTGACAGTAAATGCATCTACATGACATATTCAATATATCTTGGTTTTCACAGGTTATATGGAAATTAGGGTCACCCCTATTCCAGTGCTGGTCATTCACCTGAAGCTGTTGGAACAAATGCCAAAAGAATAATAACTTGTGCACGTCAGCAATTCAGTTACAACATTAACAGCTTAGTTAGAAAGTAAGGGTGTAATGGTGCACAGGAGTCACGGTTCAGTGCGAGTTTGGTACAGCAGAAGAAAAAAAATCTAAATGCATAATTACCTCTGAACAAACAGTAGTGCAAGTGTCAAAGACACACACACACACACACACACACACACACACACACAATCCTCCTGCTGGGGACTGAGGTCGAATTTGCCCACTGGCAGCTTTCTTAAACGATTGTCACTAAAAACATTAGGAACATTGTAAACATTTCTGTATTATGCTGCATTAACACTTTGCAAACACTTTCCCAAAAGGCAGCAGGTCACAACAGGCTATCTACAGTCGGCATTCAGCATTCTGTGTAGACAGGACTTTGCAGCTTCTATTGGTGTCATTTTGACCAATTCATATCAGGCTTTAGACCTAGGAGAACCACAAACTGCAGCAGGAGGTGGGTGAAGAAATACACGATACACAACCTCTGCTGAAACTGTGCTGTCCATATTCTGCAGGACACAACTTTGCTGATGTAAATCACATCTACAACTACAGGAGAGTCCTGTTTAGACATGGAATATGTAACATTTCTGGCTTCATCTCTCTGTTTTACTCATGACTTTTTAGTGAACATGCAATGGCTGACATTTGGAACTCACATTTCATTGCTGTACGAAAAGCACTTTCTTGGACATTCATTTATTTACCTGTGCAATCTGCATGAATGAAATTTAAAATACAGGGATGAAGTGCTATTGTGATTATTACTGTGGCTGTAGGAGAGTTGTTTTTTACTCCCTCTGCTCTGGCCCCACCTCATTAAAAACAATCTAATAAAATCTATTACAAATCTAATAAGAATTTCCTCAAGAAGTTAAAATTGGCTGTTTTTCATTGCTTCAGTTTATTGATTCTGATTTCTTTGTCCATAGAAGATCTAGATTCAGATAACACATTTATCACAGTGATCTTAGAAGGTGGTACAAGGTGCATATTATGTTTCTCTTTCACTCTCTCACTGCACCTTTGCTGCTGCAGCCTGTATGCCAATCAGAAGGCATTCAGTACAGACTTGTGTTAAGAGAGATACAGAGATGGTACTACTGTAGTAACACCATTGTCACTTTTACATAAAAGTGACCAGAGTGCATTTAAACACAAGACAAATGTGTTAAATTACAATTAAATTAATGTGAAGGGGTCTGAAAGGAGGCTTAGAATAGCATTATATTCAATACTGTATGTTTATGTGCATAAGTCATGTAATAGACAAGTGGATATCATCATTAAATGTTTCAGGTACTGGTTTCACTTTTGTTTTTACTTTGCTTTTATTTACTTTACCTCCAAATAACTACCAAACAAGAGCTTGCTCAAGGGAATTTTGTTTTGTTTCTGTTTTACATTTTCATAAAAAAAATGAAAACAAAGTGCTCATCTTAAAAGGAAATCTAAACCGTGTCTTGGAAAATGTAAACTGATTGTAAATTTAGATAGTGTGTGCTGTACAGTAGTGGCAGCCTTATGAGTCACTGGTGACTCACAGAGGGAAGGCCCTGCATGTGTGCTTTCTCTGTTTCCTTCCACAGACCTGTAGCTCTGGCCGATTATAACTCTATAATGCCCGTAGGCGTACATGTGTGTGTGACTGTGTTTCCTGGCATGTAAGCTGAAGACTGGTGACCTGTCCAGGGTGTTACCCTGTGTCTCACTCAGCACATGCTGGAGTAGGCTCTGTCACAAATATCACATGTAGGCAGAGGAAAGAGATGAACAGGCTTTACAGCAGAAGGATGAGTAACTGAAAAGAATGTCAGTCATATTGTTATACATGTCATGTAACTGCCAGGGCGCCACTGTAAATAAGAATCCATTCTTAATGACTTGACTATTTAAATGTAATAAAGAATATAAATAAAAACTGTCACATAACTGGAACAGCTTGATTGACGCAGTTTTCACAGCCAAAAAGTAACCATATCTTTCACATGCACAGATTTTCTAGAAAGCAAGAATGTGAAAACATGAATATAAAACTGGGTTTTTTTTCCAATAATAATGTTCAGGCTGTTCTCATTAATTTTTTTGTATGTTTTCCTACAAAAAGCAGTGTACCCACATTCGTACATATACTGCGATCACGGGACCAATGCGCTGACGGTAGTAAACAAGGAAGCAGTCCCGAGCACAGGTTGGGGTGGTGATTCCTGGATTCGTGTGAACCTTGCGTCATCCTAAGGTATCACCATATTTCCTTTCCTTGTTCCTTGTTTCTCTTCTTTACTTGCTTAAACCTAAAGACACTCGACCATGTTTCTTTTCCTAAACCTAAACACAGTAACTTTTATTGCCTAAACCTAACCTCAGTAACTCTACATTAATTACGTATCTGTACATTAAGGTTGTGCTGTTGTTCATGGGGTGTAAATTTGTAGGATATCACACAAACATTTGCGCATGCAACCTTGGTTCATGCTTACCACTGGCATCAACCTTGTTTCCAGCCACAGACAGCTATTAAAAACAAAAACTATGCACTATACATAGCCAGCACCAAATAGCAGAGAGACAAAGTTAGAGACTAGCTGGTGAACATTGTGGAGACTTTAGCTGCTAAAAAGGTGGACATTTCTCCTAAGATATTTACAAAGAAAATGCAAGAGCTGAAGGCAGAGTGAATATTGGACTAACATTTGTTGAGTGTTCAGGAATATGACTCCAATGTTGCTTCGTGTCTGCTGTAGGTGCTTGTTTAATACAGTTTGTAGGATTGTTTTTGAACATACCCTCATACAATGGTTCTTATTATATCCAACAGACAAATGACATTATGTCTTTAATATAAAGTAATTTAATTAATGTGACATTAGGGATGTTAGTTTTAGACAAGTAAAGTTACTGTGGTTAGGTTTAGGAAAAGAAACATGCCGAGGACGAACTTTAGAATTACTCAAAGTTCACTTTAAGTTCACACCATTCCAAACACCAGTCTCCCAGGGCAGAGTCCAATGTTTTGTGACCCATCCACAGTTCCAACCTGCCTCTTTCTGGACCAGTAAAGAGGCAGGTTCTTTAGTCGTCTTTAGTCCCGTCAGCACATTGGTGATTGCAGCCTTCCAAAATGCGTGGGTTGTGCAATTATGGGCTCATCATTACATGGGATGTGTACTTATTTTGGTGCATCACATTTCGTAGGAAAACATAAAACAGTACCGCCCCCAAAAAAATATATCTATTAATACTATTTTTAAAATGATAGAATTGCATGCATACTTTCAACGAAGAGTAAAAACCACTTGAAAAAACTGAATTGCTTATTGGCAAAATGACAGTAGTTTGTCCTTCTTATTAACAACCTGATGAGTTGCGTGTCTGTTTTATCAAAAGGAGACACCACAAACAGACAGAGAGCGACAGGTAAATATGACGACCGAAAATGACACATTAGTTACATCTTAAACCACAGATGTGATATGCGCCTTAGGCTAGTGCAACCTCATTATTCCTCCCCAGAGGCACAACAGCTAACTGTTGTGGCTGGAACCTTTCTCTGGTTTAACGCCTCAGGCCCTCCCCAGACAGATGGGACTCGCTGGTTTCCTACGGGAGCTCATCCACACTTGAAACTATATACCCCCCCTGAGAGACAGGTTATCATGAACAAGCAACACACACACAAACACACACGCAATTGCACAAAACCCCAAACTGTAACAGAAGCCTGTTGCCTTTCACTGCTGTTGTTTTGTAAGTTGCAGCTCGTAAAATGAGATGAGCTGATTTTGGATGTGTGTGTAAATGAGATAAAGATACAGGACTGCAGGCCAAGTGTTAGGACTGGATAACCAGGAAAGTTTGGTTTTCAGGACAGTAAGAAAAAGAGTGTTAATGTGTGTGCATGTCTGTGTATGCGCACACTTGCTGGCTGCTACTATGCCTGTGCATCCTGATGTATCCTTTACCAGTTTCCTCTTTCACATACTCAGTGTCACTCATCAGTCGCAGAACTATTTCACTGACAGATTTGTAATGTGAGTATTGACACTTGTACTCAGTTGTACTCAGTCGTATATTCAAAGTCAAACCAGAAAACGAAAGTCTTTTTATGTTTGTCTGGCAATGAATGAATGATCCTTTGTAACTGCTACACACTCATACCGTTCACGTTCATGCTGTGCCACATATGTACACCTAACTCATCACCTAAAATTTTGTTATCAACATGTGCTGTATTAAAACTATGTCTCCAAATAGAAAAGTTGTACTGCACCCTATCATAGTTCTCAGAGAGCACACCAGAGTATCTTTCTGAATCACTGAGCAGTATCAGAGTGAGGCTTACTGAGACAGGTGGATGAGTTTCACCCAAGCCTGATGGATAGCCTTGACCTTTGCCCTCTCGACACCTCGTGTGCCCCGAGGACAGGAGCAATTAGTCAGAGAACACCACACATGATCCAGCTATGTCTTTTACACTCCTTATCCCCATTCAAGGTGTCATATATTACCTGTTCCCTTAATCTTGTACTCTCTTAAAACTTATGCTGGAGCCAATAGCCCCTTTTCCACCACAGGAACTTTTTTCATTTACCCGTTTCCACCGAAATTACCCGGGTAAATAAAGTTCCCCCTACCCCCATATTCCCCTGAAAAAAGATCCTGGTAGCAGGGTAGGACTTTTCAGATTAACTTTGAGGGGAGGGGCTGTGTGCTGAAGAACGCTGATTGGTGGAACACATGCAGCATTCCGCACTTCCGCGTCGGTGTGGCTGCAGACTTTCTACAAATAAACATTTCTGCCGTAGTATTGATAAGCGCTAACAGTATCGGTTCTTTTAACGACACATTTTGGTTTAATTCATTATCATCCTGCAGCCCCTCCTCTGCGCTGAACACACACACACACTCACACACACACCTACACGCTACGGTAAGCAGTGAGCAGCCGATCGGCGGCCACAACAAAATCTAAAATGACTCGAGCTGACGGCAGCTACACTCGTTACTGTAAGTGGAATTAAATCTTAGCGAGTAAGAAGCCAATAATTTATAATACATGTGTTCAGCAAGCATGAACATGTAAACATGTAGACAGTGATATTCAATATGCTCCGCCCACAGTCTCTCATCCACCGACAGTTGTGTCTTACACGCTGATTTAGACAGCACGCTAGTTCGGCTAACAGCGAATTGTTACTAATAAGCTCCAATGACAGCTGTCTGTATGTAGACTAACTTAGTTTGACTCTTATCTTAAAATACTTTTCAACTTAGCTGCTGGCTGAGACAAACAGCCCGTCCTCTCTCTACCAGCACTAATGTTATGTTACCAGCCAACAAGCTGGCCGAGGGCACACGCTGAATCATCTACGTCATTAGCCTGATTTGAATAAATTTTCTGGAACTTTGGGTGCGGTGGAAACGCAAACCACACAGATTACCAGGAACTCTTTTACCCAGGTAAATAAGTTCCTGGTAATAAAAGTTCCTGGGAATGTTGGTGGAAAAGGCCTTAATGTTAGCTGGGATTTAATATAAGATAGACTAGAACAGGTGATTTTCACGACTTTATGTATTTTAATTTGTGCACGCTAGATTAAAAGATAAAACAAATTATTACAATATTTCACATTGTTAGACCATTGTCTTAAATCAGAGGTGCCCATTTTTTTGAGTGGGGGCCAGATTAGATAATGTGAAAATACCTGGGGGCCAGCTGCTTCTTGCATCTTACAGGTTCTTAAAAAAATAATAATATAATAATAAATAATATATAATGAAATAAAAAAAATCCCATACAAATAAGACAAATGCAACTATTTCATCTTTCAGTGGAAAAGGTAACTGTTCATTTGTTTGTTTGCCATCTACTTATGAAAACCAATTGGTTTCATCTGCATAGTTCTTACTTGATGTGTGTCTACAAACTTTATGATAGTTTTGCCATTGTGAGGTGAATGAAAAACAAGGCAGTGTCCCGGCTTGATTAACCAGTATTGTGTGTTGGGCTGCATTTATTATATTTTGAACAATATGCTACAGGCTGTTTAGAATCGGGGCTGGACTTTGGAGTTGTACTGTCTTAAATCAATTAAAAAAGGGAACATAGCATTTCTGTAATTTATGTTGGTAGCACTTCACATCATAGCTTTGTAATAATGTGGTAATAGTGGGGTAATAGTTTGATAATCAAAAGGCACTAATACCTAATTAAAAATATAACATAAAATAAGTATTATTAATTTACTAAATTAATAACCATTTTAGTCTAAAATGATATGTAATATGGTAATAAAGGGTCCCAAACAAAGGGTAATAATAGTGAAACACATTTAAAAATAGTAGTTTCTGTCTAAAAACCATCAATCAGCATTTTGCAGCCCTGATTCATTGTTATTACAAGTGTTTCCAGGTAACAGTAAAGTATTACCTTAAAACAAAAAGTAATGTTTGAAGCATAAGGGAGGGTACATGTCAGCATTAAAACTATCATTACCAATTTTGACTTTTCATGAAATGTTGAAGGTATTACACTGACAGTAGCCTATAATATTCACATAAAATTATTAGTCAAGGTCCTGAGCATCATATGATTTGTAAGTGTATATATGGATGTTTTTCCTTATTGCTTTCACTGGAAAACGTTATGCTGACTCCAGTAGTATGTGTGTGATGATTCAGTCATGATTATGAGGAAAAAAGGGTGCAATTTCTGATGCATTTCAGTGACTCTGGGTCAAAGGGTTAATGTTGTAACTGTAACGTATACATTGCCAAGCATAACCTTCAGGGGAAACAGTACATTGCACCTTAGGTTACTAAAACCCTTAAATCACCAGACAAAAATGTGGTGAAACTGATCTTGGTGCCCTCTCAGTTTTGCATTTTGACCCTTAGATTGACACAAATATAACAGGGCCTGCTTGGAAACCAAAGTGCAAGTTTGTAGCATATCTTGTGCAGCATTTCAGCCAGCCACCACAAGAAAATGCTGGCATTGTATGTTTACATTTGTACGTTTCATACATATCATATCAATGTTTCTAAAGTGATGAGGTGTATGAGCTGACTTGGAGGTAGAGGGAATTGTGAAAGGCATGTCACCTGAGCAAGATGCCTGCCAAGCTGTAAACAACAAGCAACAAAACCAGTTGTTCAGCAGTATAGCGCCACAGAAATTGGTTGTTTTACAGAGATATCACTACGTTTCCAGGTGGGATTGCTAAAACATGATCTTTTCCTAACCATAACCAAGTGTTTTATGTGCCTAACTGACCACAGTGTTGTTAAAATGTAAAGAAATGCGAAGTTCCAACCTATCCACGACATAATAATGTACAAATGTGATATACCCACAGTTTGCAGAAATGTACAATGCCAAAATTTATTTTGGTGATTGGGTTGTAGTAATTATCAGGAAATTATGCATATTACATTTTTAGCCAGAAAAATGAGTATCATGCAAAAACTAGACACTTCTGCAACTAAAAAAAAAACCCTAAAAATGTAAAATCATTTCCTGTCTTGTCATAGAGGAAGTACCTCTTTGAGTAAAGGTGCTGACCTTACACTGTTTTTTTTTTTTCCCAGAGTACAACTTCTTCATGACATGTTATCCTTTATCTGTGTTACACACCTTCTTTACTCCCAGGCCCTCTCACCTGTCACTCTGTGACAGTGAAATACAGCTCTTTGGATGGAGTGACCTCTCGATCCTCTTTTTTCTGACACTTTGTATTCTCCACCTACGTAACCAAAGCCCTCCAGAGTAACCCCTCACTTCCTTAATCTCTCCCCCCTCCCTCTCGTCTCCATTTTTCTCTTTCACCACTATGGTCTGCTCTTCTCTCTTTCTCACTTTACTTCCCTTTGTTTTTTCCTCCTTTCCCTCTAATTCTCCAGTGTACTGTTCTCCTCAGTGTCATCGGCTGCTACGTTGTATTCTCAGGGGTCAGCGCCAGGATCACAGAAAATGCTTTCAAATGTCAAACCAATCGGAAGTGAAAGAATCCTAAAGCTCGTAAGTAGTCTGGTTACTTCCCTTGAATGTCCTAGCATACACACACACACATGCACACACACACGCAAGGCTCAGTTAGTGTTTTATATGTTTACACAATGGATTCCTGTGCTGAAAAATCCAGTAAAAAGTTAAAGCCCTAGGGCATGACTGTTTAAAGCTACAGTTGGTTATTTTTATGAAAATAAAATGTATGTCATATTTGCTAAAGCTGTCACTACTCAGAAAGAAGTACATGAAAAAAAAAGAAATCATGTCCCTCCTTCTGTTCCTACTGCCTCGAATGGCATTCACTAGAATCAACCACAGCTAACGTAATATAAGAAAGTTTGTGATCCAGTCACCATGTTGGACACAGTTGACCACAGTACCAAGCAAGAGCAGCTTTCTCATTTTACAGCTAAACAGTACACTAAAATGTGTTTCTGAAAACATTTGAGGCGGGAAAGGCAATGCAGAGATACGTTTCTTTAATGTTTTAAGCAAGTTTAGGCCATTTTTTTTTTTAATTTCAATTATTTTTATCTTTTAAAAAAAAGGAAAAGGGTCTGAAGCAAAAGTTTAGGTACCCTGCATGGTCAGTAGTAGCACCCCCTTTGGTAAGTATCACAACATCTCAACGCTGATTTATACAGAGCCTTCGCTGTAGCCTACGCGGTTGTGAGCATTTATACTTGTGTGGTGGTGTGTCTGTGTCACTCTGCAGTTACACTTCCAAGAAGGTGGTGGGGTTTCTGTGAAGTGCTGAAAAGTTTGGTTGATTCAAAACACTCCCAAAACACACATAAAAAAATGGCTTCAGTGACAATTTAAAACACAAGTCAACACAACACAAATCAGCACGATTCACAGACAAAGCACTTGTCTTTTGCTGGACACATTTTCCCCCACAAATACAACATGCTAATGTTATTAGCACAAGCCTATGGCATTTCTAATTGTATAAATTAGCACAGCAGCATGTAGAGATCTCCTCTACTCATATGAGGGACAACAGCAACATTTATCAAAGGTAACATTACAAGATCGGGCTCTATCACAACTCACAAGGTACACCAACAAAACAACATGCTAATGGTATTAGCACAAGCCTATGGCAATTTACATTCTGTAAATTAGCCAAGCAACTAGTAGAGATTTCTTCTACTCATATGACACCAGGATAAACCTCACACAGGACTGCTATTTTTTGGTGGCTTTATTGTCTTCACAATTTATTGTTGTGTATCTGTGAAATAAAAGTAAATAAAAGCTTTGTTTGACACAGCGCCTACGCTGTACGGCATGAAGAATAAATCCTGCTCAAGAGTCTTTCAGCTTTTGTTTGGGGGATTTTCACACTTTCTTCCTGCAAAAGGCTTCTAGTCGTGAGATTCTTGGGTCGTCTTGCATGCACTTCTCTTTTGAGGTATACTCACAGATTTTCGATGATGTATAGGTCAGGGGACTGTGAGGGCCATGGCAGACCTTCAGCTTGTGTCTCTTGAGGTCATCCATTTCGAGGTGTGTTTAGGATCATTGTCTGGTTATAGAAGCCATCATCTCTTCATCTTCAGCTTTTTTATAGATGGTGTGATGTTTGCTTAATGAATTTGCTGGAATTTACCTGATTCCATTCTTTCCTCTACCCCTGGTGTTTAACAGTTGGACAGGTGCTCTTTATATGAAAATCTGCACCTTTTTTTCTCAAACATACCCTAGCTTATTGCAGCCAAAAGTTCCATTTTAACATCAGTTCACAGGACTTGTTTCCCAAAAGCATCAGGCTTGTTTAGATGTTCCTTTGCAAATTCTGGCATTGAATTTTGTGGTGAGGACACAGGAAAGGTTCTCTTCTGATGACTCTTCCATGAATGTCATATTTGTGCAGGTGTCACTGCACAGTAGAACAGTGCACCACTGCTCACTCACAGAGTCTGTGAAATCTTCCTGCAGGTCTTTTGCAGTCAGACGATGGTTCTGATTTGCCTTTCTAAAAATCCTATGAGCAGCTCTCTCTGAACATTTTCAAATGCTCTGATGTTTTCCTTTTCTTTCCATGGCTGAAGTCTTTGTCATGCACACATGTGAGAAGAGGCATGGGCAAGAAATCTTCATTCTCTAGGAGAAATATACCGGGAGAAAAGTCAGGTTTCTCTAATCCCCCTAACACCATTACAGAAGAAGGTTTATTTGTTTACAGGGCATTTAAGA
This sequence comes from Cephalopholis sonnerati, assembly GCA_019142605.1. Lineage (NCBI taxonomy): Eukaryota > Metazoa > Chordata > Actinopteri > Perciformes > Serranidae > Cephalopholis > Cephalopholis sonnerati. Next base: position 33,537,845 of record JAGQAX010000010.1, read on the forward strand.
AATCAGATTTTTGATGTTCAGTTCACACAGTCTTTTTCAAACCATTCTGTGTTTTCTCGTTTTACTTTCAGAAGACATGTTCCAACATGGAAGCAATTCTGTTCAGCAGCTGACTTACAGGTGTAACAGTGTGACCTCTGACTACTGTAATAAGGAATGTTTGTCAATCAAATAAGCTTGTGATCCTGTTCTCTTGTGATGTCAAACCAGGAAAGTGTGACATTTATAGGGTTAAGATGCATGACTTTTCATTGCAGACTTTCTATAGCTGAAGACATCTGAGTCACTGCCTAATTCCGGATGTGTGATAAGCAATATGCAAATGACTTCTGCTGAAATTCTATGCAAGAAGTACAACATTCCTGAAAGCTTTGCTGACTCTGATTCAGCTAATTGAATGGGCTGATCAGTCAAAGGTGCACATGTAATTCTGGAGAAAGATAGTTGACTGCTAAGTCTCTTTCACAGGTCGTCAAACACCAACGCCCAAAACTGTTGGTTGACAAGCTGGTAATGAGATTCAACAATCAACTGTCTTTCTCTAGAATTTAGGACATATCTTAACCTGAGCAGCTGCTTCATAAACCTTGATGACAGTGACTGTTTTACTAACATTTTGCAAATGACCACACCTCCAGATTTTGGTTGAAAATGGTAGATAAACTTCTTCATTTGAGTGGCTTTAATTTTTTTTCCCCAGGTCTAGATCAATCGTGGAGTAAAATTATCATCTTAGAACTCTGAGAAAAACCTTCATGAAAAAAATTGTCTCTCTGAATTAAAAAGACTATAATTCAGTTGAGACATAAGAATTCACAAGATTATTATCTCTTCAATGAAAACCATGAAAACTTTTCTCAGAATTCTGAGACAATTATCTTGTCAATTCCATGAAACAGGGCAAGTACTGTTTTTAATTTTTATTTATTTTTTTATTTAAGTGAATGCATTACACTTCCATACTGTACATGTATATATTCCATAGAGGAAAATATAAATACAAAATGAAGGCTTTGTATTAAATAATTTGGATCAGGATGGGAAAAAAGGAATTCCTTTTTTTGTTTCTTTGTTTCAAAATTGTTCAGAGCCAAAAGATGTGATGAATAAGATTGAAATACGCAGATGTGTTCATAAATCAGTATTATAAAAACTGAATGTTTTGAAAGGACAATATATTGAAACTGAAAATAAAAGATGTGCCTCAAAATTTAGCAGAAAAAAAATATCTCAATCAAATGTATTTTTTACTTGTGGCCTCAAGCATTTAAAATATCAACCTCTTACCCAAACCTAGAAGACAAATGAAAAATTTAACTGACATGGAGTTGAAATTTTAGGATTAAATACAAAAAGCGAGTTTCAGAACAGACTTTTTGTTTGATCAGAGACAGGTATTCCCTTGTATATTTGATAATATTTAGGAAGCCTGTTTGTTTTCTGATCTCTTCCCATTTTGCTTTGTTAATGTGCTGCAGTGCTCCCACTGTTTAACAATAAAAGTCTTCCTGCTGTTGTTAACCTATCTGTCACTTAGGTTCACTGTACTGGAGTTCACAAGCTCCATTGACAGTTGAAGCAGTTAAAAATAGGAGCCCAGAGCAGCAGGATATGACTATGCTGTCGATGAACTGATGAATGTGTAAATGTCATTATGCTGAATTTAGCATGAGCTGTTGTAGTAGGCCTGCAGGTAAATTCATTTCTTTATCTACTTTTTCACCTTGACTTTTACAGCTTATCATCAGTGTCATCATCACTCATGGGCATATTGTATCTTCTGTACACAGCTCTGAAATTTAGCTTTTAAAAGCAAAATTGGACTATGATTTTTTTTTGTTTGTGAATGAGCATGGAAAAGCAGGCTTTACTAAAGGGACCTTTAATAAAAAAAAAAAAAGAAAAAGCTTAACAAAATGTTAAAACATATCATGTGAAAATAATCACAGGATTCTCACATAGCATCTCTTGTTGTCGTGAGACAGTAGGATAACTGCCGGCTCTCTAATTGGACCTCTTGTCCTTCACGGGGCAATTTTCCACACAAAACATACGCTTTACATTTTCATGTCCAGCTGCAGCCTGGATAAAAACAAGCCCGACAGAATCCATTCAGACTTTAGACTGTAATTTTCCTGAGAGTTTTGCACCCAGGTACCTTTTGTATAAGTGGTTCACTCTCCTGCAAATACACCAATGGATGGAAACCCTTCATGTTTAATGGGGACACTGCATCCTAACAAACACATGGTGATACATATGAATGGTATCATGAGAAGGACTGAATAATACAGTCATTAAATCTCATTGATTAAAGGGGCAAATGTGAGTCTGGGTAGTTTTCATTGGTGTAATTATCAGTGTTGCACACCTGAGACTGTTGTTTGTGCGTGAATGCTACTGTAGTGTCTACACACACACACACACACACACACACACACACACACACACAGCATGACCTCTGGGCTAGAATAATGGTGATTAGACTAAATCATTACTGACTGTTCCATCATTTTACATCAACAGTGACAGCTCATATTCATAAGTTTGATAAAATTATCTCTGTACATGCAGTTTTTTTTTTTATAGCAAATAAAGGCAGAACTTATTCATACATGCATACACACATACTGATAAATTAATTTATGCTCAGGCAGCGTCCCCACCACCACTATGATGATGCTGTGGATACCCTTTAGCGTCGGTATGAGACCCACTGGGCTCTTATCCAAAATCCATCCACATCATTACTGGACATTCGGAGCAACAGATGTGGATTTAAGAGCATAAAAGTTTACTTAGGGTGGGCGGGAGGAGAAGTGAATGGGACCAACAAGCACAGGACTTTGACCAAGGAGAGACTCGTGTTTGTGCTTTGTGTAAAACTAAAAGTCAACGTTGTTATTTTATCACGTGTGTCACGTTAGTCACGAGTTAATTCATGTGACTAACGTCAACCACAATCTTTTCCAAAGTCTACTAAAGTAGTTTTGTTGCCTAAAGCTAACCGCTGACCCCATCTTAGTCACATAAGTGGATTCAAATGCCTTATTTTGGAGCGCTTCTGCATCCGGATCCACTGACTCCCTTCATCAAGATATAATGCAAAAACCTGCTCCAGGCATCATTATAATAACGCCAGGGCCCTGTGCTCAAGTGTCAAAATATGACGAGTAGGGGTTAGATCACCTTAGGGCTGCTAATTTGGTTGAAACCACTATCACAACATGCAATAGTACATAGACAGAACAGTGGTTACTCAAAAGAAAAACAATTCCAAGTAGCTTTCAAAATTTCAGTGTATTATATTTTAAAATCTACAAAACAAATGAGACATTTTAATTTCACTCTAACACTATTCCATATGTAAGGAGTGTATTATCTAAAACCAGTTTGCCAAGTTTTGTTTGAACACACCATAAAGCATCCTGTTTCTTGACATTATAATTGCTGTACGTAATCAGAGAGCAAAAATAGATTTACAGTTTTTCCAGCAGAGCTTTAAACAGTTAATAAAGTACAGTTTAACTTCCTTCTGTAAACTAGACAGGATTACGCCACAAGAAATGAGTGAGGAATCAATCAGCTATGATAAAGTGCAGTGCAGTTATGAGACTTTAAGTTGGAGGGAGATGCATGCTTATGTACATTATCATAATAATCAAGTGCAGAAATAATGATAGACTGAACAATGGTATTTTGGTCAACAGAAAAAAATTGGTTTTCTGTATGCAAAAACACTATGAAAAGAAATCTTTTCATAGTGTTTTTGCATACAGAAAACCAATTTTTACCAGTTTGTGAGATCACACATGCAATACGTGTAAAACATATTTTTGCACATGAGAGATTTCTGTATTTGTGTGCGTCTGTGTGTGTGTGCTCTTCTTAGTTTTGGGCTGTGTAACACTTGAATTAAAATGTGAATTAAATACTGTTGCACATAAAAAAAGTGCTTTTCTAAGTTTTTGAAAAATTCAACAAATATGAAAGCTTCATAGATTAAAAATTCACAATAAAAAGAGCAATTACTGACCGTGTTTAAAGTTTGAGGTGTCAAGTCTAAAGTCTTACAGATGTCTCGTCTCTAATGGTGGTCTATGGGGAAAATGGGCTGCAGGGGAAATGCTTTTCTGGGCCACAGGGAATTTTTTTCATCATAGTACCATTTGTAACCACTAGGACAAACCTGCAACAAGGTGAAGTGATTGTGGCGTATCCAGCTCACTCAAACCATCCAAGGGTTGTTGAAACACCTATACAGTCCTGATGAAGTTAATAAGTTAAGTTTGAAGTGTAATACTCTTAGTAAGAAACAATAAATGATAATGTATTACTCTAAACTTTATAGCTGATTTTTGCTTATTGTCATAATTATCTAATGTTCTAGAGAAATAATCAGGATTAAAAACCAAGTATTTAGTTACTTTTCACTGTTTTCTTTCCCCACAATCGAAACTATACATGAAGAGTCAGCCTTTTTATACATCATGTATCCGGAACAAACTCAGAGAAAACTGCAGGTCTGCTGCAACTCTCAGTTCTTTAAAATCACAGCTCAAGACTTTCCTTTATTAAATCAAATAATTAATCATTCATTACACTGTGCTGCCACTTTTATTCTACTTTAAACTGTCTAGTTGCTGAAATGTGCTGAAAAAAAACTAGCTAAAAAATGATCACCTTGCTGTATTGGATGATATAAAAAAGGACCGATTAAATGTAAGGCTAATAAATGCCTTTCTTTGTGTGATTTTTGTTTTCACCCTACAGAGGTTTACAAAAATTATCTCCCAAATTGGTACATTTTAAAACACAGGCTGCGCATTTAAGTGTGGATTGGGAAAACTGAGCAACATTAGCCCATTAAAAGTTAAAGCTGGAGGTTTGACCCACTAAGAATCAGCAGGGTAACCAGACTGTATCTGCCCACAAAGCACAGTTTACCAGTTTAGTTTGAACAGTCCTCTGTAGGGATATGTAGTTTGGTGCAACAAGAATGCTGACTACACCTAATGTAGTGTGTGTGTGTGTGTGTGTGTGTGTTGGTGTGCGTGTGTTTATGTGTTGCAGCATACACTCTCTTCCATGGAAAATCATTTCAGATGAGTGATAAAGAGTTCCCGTCCTGTCACACCGGATGTGAAACTCTCGCTGGAAAGAGGAAGTTGGCAGAGTTCACAACAAGCTCAGAGGTCACGGCACAGTGTCACCTCGCTGCGCTCTGTGATGACATAAACAACCACTCAAACATGGCTCTTACACCTGTGACAGGGTCCAAAGGTCAGTCTGCACACGCTCAGTGAGGCCCAGAATAGAACAATAGGTAGCTGATATACACAGACCGTTTCCATCGGTCATTATTCTTTCTGCAGGGTGGAGAGGTGTGTGAAATACATGAAGCATGTGATTGTTGTGTTCTGTTTGAAACTGAGCCATGTCAGTTGATGTTATGTCGATTTGTTTTGTTTTCCGTTTTCTCTGAGCGTTACCATAAACCGGTGGATTGTCATCTACCATGAATTCTAAGGAAACTCTTTTGCATATAACCAGACTTTACACAGTGGTTAGTGTGTGCAAGTAAACAGTGTTTAAACATTGATGTTACCTGGTACTCAGGTGCATGCAGGCTGTGTGTTTGTCTGTGTGTACGAGTGTGTCAGCCATGTGTTGCCTCTCATGGCGCGGAAAGCAGATCTTATCTTTTTAATCAGAATTGCTATTTTTGTCTTCAAACACGCTTGTGAATGATATCATTGTTACTTTCAACATGTTTACCTATTTGAAAACTTCTGTGTACAAAAGGAGTTGTTTAGTTAAACCTGTAGAGATTTCTATTGCAAAAATATGCATAAAATGGCCAAAATAATTTGTGACAGCCCACTCAAAGTCCAGGAGAGATGGGTTTAAGTCCCATAAAATCTCATTTACTTATTACAACTGTAGACAGAACTGGACCTTTATTCAAAAAGGATATATAAGGGCCACTGAGAAAAGTACATCTTATCACCTCTATTCCTATACGTGCTACTGTAGAAATGATTATGGGTGCAACTTCCCGTGAGATGGTTGAAGTAGCAGTAAGTTAGTTAAGACCTGTTTGCACCAAGCAGTACGGTACAAATCAGTTCACTTTGGTACACATTTTTTCTGTTTTCACTGTGAAAAGTTGTGGATGGTACCAATAAAACCATTCAGTACTGTCCCCATTTTTCATCACACCTCTGTTAGGGTACCTAGCACACCGATCTGGTACTAAAAGGTGGAGCTGTGAACACTGCAATCTGTTGATTGGTCAATAGAGGATGGTCACTCTGCTCGGGGCTGAGTTGTGACTGGTTTTGAAGCTCATGCGACCACTGTTCATACCATGGAGAGTTTCATATATATTGGTAAATTATAACTATAAATAAAGGATGTTTTGCTGCCACTAGCAGCAGCTGTAGTCTGAGAAAAAAATAACTTAATTCATTGGGCCGACTCTGACTTTTAAGGTTGAATGTTTACTTGTAATGTTACTCAATGCATGAGCTGACGGCGTGAATCAATTACCACACATTAAATTTCAATATGACAGCTTTGACCATTCGATCGGTTTTTATTGTCTTGTTCTTTGATGACATACACTTTTAGTAATGAGTGAATCTCCGATCGCTTAAAAATATATATTAATTTCGACTGCATTATGTGAAGTGCATATATTCTAACCCTAACTTGGAGAAGAAAAAAAAAAGCAAGTTTTGGATGGAAACGGGGCTTTAGTCCCATAGACTGTCTATGATTTGTACCAGTTGCTAATCATGGTGGCTAACTGCCATAGCATTTTCTTCTTAGGTATTTCGTCTTCAGTTTAGTAAATACTGCTTTTTTTAAGAGACTGTTACTAAGCAATGGTACAGTTTCCATTGCCTACCTACAAAGAGGAGTAGGTTGCCAACCATCCCAAATAATACCAGATCGTGTCATATTTAAATGATAAAATTCACTGTAGGAAGAGAGTGACACTGAGAATGGCAGGTCTGTCACTCAACTTCAGTACATGATATCCCTGTTTGACTGCATTCTAAACCTACATTAGAAAATTGCCCATTACACAAAAAACCCAGCAGCATACCTTGAATTATGTGTTTTGTTATCAAGGCTGAAGAATTGCTGATTTGCTGTAGTTCTTTTATATCATATAAAGATGAAGTTATTTCTTTTACTACTACTTTACATTATTGACATAAGTGAGGTCTGCTGCTAAATTCAGCATCATGCTTCACTCAGCAGGACTGCGATGTAATAAATTAGCAGTTATAAAAATGTGTGAACTGCATCGTTAATGCAGACAAGTGAAGCATTAACATCACGTTTATCACTTCATATGGAGCTAAAATTAATACCAAATAGAGTGCTCCAGGAATGAGTCCTAAAACCGTGAAATGAGTTAGCATTGTACCACTCCCAGTATCATTGCTTCAAAGTGTGTTGGGTTTTTGGTTAGATGCCTGAAATAAGGTCTGTGGTTCACACAAACTCAAGAGACTTTCACGTTTTGCTCTCCAACACAAAATACATCAGTAAATACCCCACTTGTGAACTCTGAAGCTTCAGTGTCAAAAAAAAAGCAGTCGTTAACAAGTGGCTAAATAAGACTACAGAGCATCATCACACTTAGCCTCACCGAACACGGCTTTACAGTCTTGTAATAGTGGTGACGTTAGGTCATGCGACTGTAGCATAGTTTGTTTATAGCCTAACATAAGCTTTACACTTCTGCTGATTGCATTCAGCCTTCTATAATTATGAAAATGCTGCTCATTGCATACATGTAAGTATCATAAATGTTGGTTTGCCACAGAGCTTATTTCTGGCAATAATGCTTACTCTGCGTTGGCTTACAGAAAAACAGCATTCCTAGTGGACTTGATTATGTTAACTGTTTGCCAAATGTGTAAGTGTCTGTTTAAGAGTGGTAAGAAATTATAAATCATTTTTTAGAAGGACTACATGTATACTGTAAGATAGCTTGGGCTCTGTTAAAATTAACGATGTGTTAATGTTGCAAAGCATGCTAATCTCCAACGTGCCTTCAGATGGCTGTCAGTAACGGCAGAGGTATTACCACATTATCTCATCTGAGGTTTAACAGGTGGTGTGTTACATGTTTTTAAGGTATCATGGGGGCTAGAAATAAGGTACGCAGGGGTGTGTATCCCTCCCTCTCAGAAAAATCAGTATGCTAGACTCACATGAGCTATTAGAGTACAATCATTCTCCACCTCCTCAGAATTTTTTACCCAGCCTTGTACATGTCAGCAGTGCCCCCTGCTCGTATTTCAGTATCCACTGTTAAAATACTGGCTTTTCTTTTAGAATTTACCAATGTTGCTCTACAGTTTGAATGTGTGCTTGTGCAGAAATTAACTTTAAGATACAAATTTGCTCATATAACCTTTGATCAGTGTGGAATGTCTATACTTCCTGTCTCCTTTGAGGATTCCCACGCGTCAATGTTTGACTTGCAACAGGACAAACGACTCTTGGAACTCAGGACTGGCACTTCTCTCACACAGACTGACAAACAGCCTGGCTGCTCTGTGCATGCTTTGTCTTTTTATTGCAGTGAACAGTGATAAACACAGCAGATGTACAGGCAGACGATGAGTCACTTTGTTAAAAGGATAAACAGATTGTAACTCGATTGGCATCACTTTCCTAAGAACAAGGATGCTTAAATATTTGAATATTGTTTGTTAAACAGGAGTAGCTAGTGAACATTTCGACCAGTACATACTGGTCAGATGCATGCTATTGTTCTACTTGTTTCAAGACAGCAGATTTCAACAAAAGAGAACCTAAAGTTAAGACAAAGGATTAGCTGATAAACTGAAAGTTACACCCAACACTAATCGCATCTCACCCCTAATCTCTTAAAGGAAGAGTTGCGTCTCCAAATCTGATATAGTTGTCAGAACTATGAGACAGCGGCTTTTGGAGATCTTGCAGTGTTCTTCTTTACCCTATCTCAGTGCTGGGAAAGGCAGATATCAGGCCAAAATTAAAAAGCTGTAATACCGTAATGACAATTTTATGCATCCATGCAGTTGCTGGTTCAGTGTATTGCCAGCTGTATCTGGAATGATTCCCTATTTATTAAGGCACATTTACTAGCTTTCCATGATATCCTTTAAATCAGTACAGGAGTTGCATGAGAAAGAGACACACAGAGTTTGAGGGTGGGGGTGAAGACACACTGGTCTACAAGATTCATGGGGGTGGTTGATGCTGTCCACCCATCCTGGACACACCTGAGCTCAGCAAGGGAGCCAGCGCCCCTCCTCATCTAACCTGGCAAGTAGAGGGAAGTTGACTCCACCGAAAACAGTGGGATGCTAATTCACAGCTTTACTCTTTCTTGCCCAGAGGTCCAATTCCGCGCTCATTACTACCTGTCCCTTCAGATGCTTGTGTGCTCACCATTCTCAAACTATGTTTCTTTTAACATCTGCCAAGTAGATTATTTGATCCCATTCTTTTTATTTGATTCTTCGAAAGCAGGGCATTTTAAAATAAAATTACAAACAGATGTTATTAAAATATGGCAGAAAGTTAAGTCGTTTTGAGAAAAATCTTGTCCTGAAATAAAAACATTTTGCTAAGAAATCAGTATACTGTTTATTCTGGGTGTTTGTTTTGACTTGTGTAATTCTTTGGTTGTAACTGTCATTATAGAAAAGAAGAAATTTTTCTTTTTCTGCCACGACTTCCTCCTTAATTAGTATTTACCACGAGGATATGAAGGATTCTGAAAACACTAGCACTGGTGGTTTGTGCAGTATTTATGTGGGAGGGTACAAGAGTAGCTTGTTAAGTCAGTTCAGTTTTAACAACCAGACAATAAAGTAACAAGCTGTGGTCAATGTTGTTAGCTGTCGCTTAGTCCTATTTATGATTTGGGCAGTCCTTACTTGACTTTGCATGCTACTCTGTGTCATGATTTGAATCACGTGGTGATGTACAAAGTGCCGAGGTGTTCAAATAAAATAAAATAAAAGTAATGCCCGGTGTGAATCCGTGCTAACATTAGCAAGTAAAGCTATTAATTACTATTAATTCTGACTTAGTGAGTAGGACACAAACAGTGGGTCCTCACATACTGTATGTTGAAGCACAGTGCAAACCTGCTGAAAATTGAGCTTAAGATGTCGTGTCAACAGTCACAGGTAATCAGGGGTATGGTGTGCTCCAGTATCGCAATTTACGCAAGTTTTCCTGTTTTGTTTTGTTTTGTTTTGTTTTGTTTTGTTTTTTTTTCCCATAAAGTGGCACAGCTGTGTCCAGTGAAATTGTCCCTCCTGGCTCCCTTACAGTCAAGATGGCAGCGAGGATGGGTTAAACCGGTGTGGGGGAAAGCACCTCAGTTTGGTACCCATCAGCTATCAGTCTGATGCTGATAAGCCTCTCGGGGCAAAGGTGTAGCAAGAGGATATCCAAACCAAGACTTCCTCTTCTGTGCGTTGATCATATCAGCTTATCTCTATAAACAGACACCTGTATATGAATACAGATTTTTTTTTTAAAAACTTAATATATAGCTAAATTGTTATCAGACAAGATTGCATTTCAGCCAGTGAATTCCACAAAGACTGTTTACCTGCCACTCAAATGTGATTGGCCAACAGTATTCGGATTACAAACAGAAAACAAAACGATTCCAATACCAAAATCTTTCTGCATACATATGCAGAAAAGTTACAGCAAAATCTGTTCCCCAACATGGTATCTGTGTAACTTTGGATAATCCACAGGAAGGGTTGTGAAGATTTTTAATAGGAACTATTTCTTTTGTATGGAGCAGTTTAAGTGAAAAAAAAAAGTGAGCTCTAGGGATTATTTAGAGTCGCTGAACAGTGTTTCTGGAGAATTTTAGTCACCTCCATTGTAGTGGAATGGAGGCAGACAACTCAGAGACAGATTTCTCGAATCTGGAACAAATTAAACTCATGGCTTGGCACCAATCAGAGTAAAAAGGGGTTTGAAAACAAATAATTTAGTCTTGTATATTATTTCCAGTGTTAGCTTTACGACCATCAGGTCTGCTGGAAGAAGCAGAGAAATGTTTCTTAGGCATCCTGATAGAGGCCACGTTAAAGACGGTATGCAGTACCGTAGTTCAACTTTACAGCTCCAGCCCTCCAAATGACAGGAGAATCTAAAGTTTACAACCAGGGTTGTTTCACTGTGATTGTAACATCAATGAACACAAATGGGCAGTTTACAGTGGGAATCCCATGGGGTTTATACACCTTGATTACAAGGGTTATTCATATTGAAATGTGGTCAGCTTGCAGTAAAAACAGGACAGGTCTGGAGTGTATACCAATGCTATCAGATTAAAACCATGTATTTCTAATATGTGAAAAAAATAGAGTTGTGTTTAAAATGTTTTCTATGAATGTAGAATTACAGTTTTCGTTAAATAAAGTTCAGCATATTTTCATCACTGTTGATAGTGCTTATGTGAAAGCTGTGATGTGAAAATATGCTTTGAAATACATGTGATGCTTCTATGTACCCTCACATACTCTGAGATAAGGTTTAGTTTACACATGCCAGAATTATATCTATGTAAACAAACTGATGTTGCTTTAGTACATTTTAGTTATTAAAACAATTAGTCCGCAGCTTTATAAACACAAACCTGCCAGTTTCCCTTGACGGGCAAAGTAACTATTAGTGTTTCTGCCACTGCACCATAACCACTGTAATAATACCTCTGCTCTCTTTCCATCTCGGACTCTACACGCACACTGAAAGGTTTGTGCCTCTGATAAGACATCAGAGAGAGTTTTTGTTAATTGCTTCACTGAATTCCTGGCAGAGAGGAAGAGCTTCCATAACTGCAGATCAGATGCCAGGGGTCAGATGACATTGAAAAAAAAAAAAGGAACCGAGGCAGATGATCTCAGGCCAAAAACAACAGTGGCTCTGCTGCAAAAGAAAAACAATAAGCAGAGTTTCCCTTTGATGCCCCTTTTGTTACTAGTACCCTACATGGTGGAAGTTCCATTACGTTTGTCAGCAGCGAGGGAGCCAAACATGAAACGGATCAGCTGGTTCAGAAAATGCTTAATGCGCAGAACATGTTGCAACCGCCAAGGCAGTACGGGCGTTGTTACCGTAAAGTGCATGCAGATATACAACATGTATTATGAAGTATTAACTGATGCAGTTGTTTACTGGCTATATTTATTTTCAAATAAATATTTAATTGCATGACTTTGACTTTTACGTGATTTTACCATCATATTATTCATAAACCTGAAATCTGATGAGTTGTCCAAGTAAAAGAACTGTGAGAGCTGGTTTAAACTGGTTTGAAGTGGGACACTGTGCTGTCACGCACAGTGCTTATACAAGTTCACACTGCAGTCTATCACTCTGTTTTTTTTGGGTGTGGACAGTGTCCATGAGTCAGATTCATGTTGACTCACTGAACAGGTGAACTAGTATTACACCATTCATTTTTCCTGGTAAATGTTCATTAAAATGAATTTTTCTTTCATTAGTTTCATTCATCATTACTGAGAGTCCAACAGAGAGTTTCAGAATTGCTGGCAAGAGAACAGGCTGATCATGTTTTTCAAATTTTGGTACAATGCACTGACTCTTGATTGTAACTTTTTCAAAATGGTATGTTACAATCACTGGTTACAGATGCTTTTTCCATTCTTTACTAGCAGAGACAACCCATAGATATTTTTTTATTAGAATTTCCTGGTGACAATGTGTTCTTCATGTATGAAAAACACAGCTTTGATTTATAACTGACAGTCACAGTTTCACTGGGTTGTGCTGCCACTACAGGGCTGCCCAGTGGGCTTCACAGCGGGGGCTACAATACCTGTCCAGCCCCTTTCCTGGGGTTCCTCCTACCATAAAATCACAATCGTTATTCATGGTAGGTATGCAGCTCAAGTTACAATCAGGTATTTAGGACAGGAATTCCCTTTAAACATATCTAGTAAAATGTCAACAATGTGTTGAATTAAACCCACGCCTCAGACAGGAGGGAGCTGGGATGGGATACTATTAGTTTACCCCATGGGGTAGGCTACACAGTGGGCTAACAGCAGGGGCAGCTGTACCTGGCCAACACCTTTCCCCTTGGTCTGTCCCACACATTTTTTTTCCAACACTCCTGGATGTTTAAAAAGATACACAAAACCTACAGAGGGGTTTATTAAAGGTTAACTGTGAAAGATTGCTATGAGGGAAAAAACACCCATATGGGACTATAGTTTTGTCCACTTTTAAAAATATGTTTTTGCAATTTTGTGAGGTCTGTAACAGGTGATCTAATGGACAGTAAGCAACAAATCAATGGTTAAAATGTGAAAAATTTCTTTAATGTCAAAGCATTATCTTCCTGTGTGATTTGTGCAGAAATAAAATGACAAATTTAATCTGAAATAAATATTTCATCCTCATTATGATTAATGCCCAGAGAAGATTCTTTCAAATTGATCTGATTTCATTAAAAAAAAAACCTTCACACTAAAAATCTTAACAGCTTTGATTTATAACTGACAGTCACAGTTTCACTGGGCTGTGCTGCCACCACTGTGCCTCCTGGGGTTGCCCAGTGGGCCTCACAGCAGGGGCTACAATACCTGTCCAGCCCCTTTCCCGAGGCCCCTCCTACCATAAAATCACAATCATTATTTATGGATGGCCTACAGCTCAATTTACTATCTGACTTTTTGGTTTAATATACTGTAGAAGTCTCTGAGAACAATAGGAAGGAGGTGACTAGTATGAAATGGCCCCATTCTGCACAAACTGCCAAAAGTATGTTTCACACCAGATGTGACCAAATTTCCCCCAGGGCCTTTGGTACCAAGCCATTTCAATTCCTTTTCGGCTTACAAGTGCTCTGGTGTAAGGTGGAGATTCAAAAAAAGATCACTTTAAGACACTGGAATCCATAATAGCTGCTGCAACAACACCCAACAAGAACATCAGCAAGAAGCATGAATACATTTATGATTCACATAAAGTGAAATGGATTTAATAACATAATTAGTGACTGGCCCAAAGGTGTGTGTGTGTCTGTGTGTGTCTGTGCCGCCACTTGTACAGGCATGCTCTGGTGTGACTGCATTCACGTGTGCCTCTGCGTGAACCCTCTCTGTGGCTGTACCATCCATCCCTCACCTGTCGCCCTGCCTGTCTCCAGCAGTGGGAGAGGCCTCACACTGTGGAATGCCTGTTGCCATTTATGCACCATTACTACCTGCTGCTGCCCTATTCTCCCTGCCCTCTATTGCCTGGGGTTCATATTGGATAAGTGCCGTAAAGCCCTGCGTTTCATGGGGCTGGGTTGGGTGTAATTGGAGGGAGGCAGGCCCCTCATTCCCAGCACCACAGGGGGCTACAATCACAGGCTTGCCCTAGCCTTTGGGCCGCCCCACCAGGAGCTAAAGAGGGTCTAAAGAGGGCACTGCGGGGGGATGATATCAAACACCCTCAGAGTCCCGGGATAACAGCAAATAACACTGCAGGAGAGGGAACACACACACCGGCAGAACACACTCACACACGCACACACAGTCAGTGTGTCTGTCAGGACTTGTTTATTGCGGTGAATAAAGCTTTGTGCTTAATGAAGCGGCATGCAAAAAAAGGGGGGGGGGTTGGAAATTATAGGGTCCCTTCTGAGAATTTCTTACATTTGGGAATGTTTATGTTATTGATTTATGGCTTTGTGAATCATAAAGAAACAAAACAAGTGAAAAATCTGTATTTTTATCAAACCAAATATGCTTATTTGCATTTTACTCAGAAAAATGATCATTTATATCACAGTCTTAGATAACATAACATGTGCTAATGCATTTTACTGGAATAAACTGTATCACTATTACAATATATTCATTCATTCACCAAGAGCAATTGTTTTGAATATTTTAATAATCTTTAAATTTTTTTTTTTTTTTAACTCACTTTCATGATTTTTTACTTTAACCGCATACTATGTAAGAATTGTCGGTTACTGTTTGTCAACAATATTGCCAGGGAAAGTGAGAGCCAAACAGATTCACTCTCGTTTGCTATATTTGGGTTTGCTCAGCTCTGCGCCTGAGTGGCATCTGGTCATTATGTTTTTATAAAGTCCTGACCTCACCTGTGTGCCCAAGAATGTCCCCAACACAGCAAAGTAACGAGTCAGAGGTTGGAGTGTCTGCTGATAAATACTAGTGGGTCATAAGTGATGAGTGAGAGGGGTTAGTTTTGTTTCAGTCTACACAAATACTGCATAATTTTTTTCTTTGTCAGCTGATCTACTAAGGCCAATTTATTTGGACTGGTTATTGCCAGGGGTGGGGGGAATTGTTGTGTATAATTGTGATTGTTGTTTGTTATATATGTTAAAACAACAATAAAAAGTTGATTAAAAAAATTGCTGCATAGTTTACCTTCAGCCTTCGAAAACATAGTTTGACATTTTGGAAATTGTGCTTTTTCGCCAAGCTAGAGCCAGCAGCTATTTTTATTCCCAGGTCGCCAAATACTGACGCTTTGTCATGCACCTTGGTGTCTGAGAGCGATGCACAGGGCATTCTTTAGTGTATCTACAGCCCCTTTTACACTGCCTCTTCAAGGTGGGAATTTCATACTGATATGCCGCCTCGTCGGTCTATATATAAGATACAGTTGCGGAAATTTTTAGCATACAGATATGAGAGTGGTTTTGATCTTCTCATTTAACTGTCGGCAAGAAAACAAATAAGATTATTACCCAAAAATGTTTAATTAAAAATATGAATTAACCCCCCTTGACACACACACACACACACACACACACACACACACACACACACACACACACACACACACACACACACACACGCGCGCGCACACACACACACACACACACACACACACTCCTCACATTCACGACCTGCATGGCCTGACAGGGCACCATCATACAATTTAAGCCCAAACTTGTCCCTCCACATTTGCCCAAAGACGGCCTGACTTATTTACACACCCAACAATAACAAAGAGGCTACAACTCAGGATGTGTCAGCCAACTTGTCATTACCAAGAAAGACAGCACAAAATCAACAGTGAACGCCACAGTAATCTCTCATGTGGGGATCAAGGTGTGTAAAGAAGAGCTAAAGTAACAGTGAGTTTATAAGAAAAACAATATACAGTAAGTAGTGTCAATATGAGAGGGCAGGGTCCTCTCTGTGTGTTCTTAGCTAAGCTTATGAGTGTGTGAGAACGTATGGGCATGCAAGTTTGTGACCATATTTCTTTTCATAAAATAGATGTGAATGTATGTGTGTGTGTGTGTGTGTGTGTGTGTACATTTGTGATGGATTTGTGTACACGGTATTCAACTTAACGAGTGCATTTCTGTGTTTTTTCAGCTTCTGTGGGAGTGTAGGGTATAACTGTTTGTCTAGGTGTGTGTACATTGCCAACATGTATGTACATATATGTATATATGTATAACCGCTTATCCTCCTGAGGGTCGCGGGGGGGCTGGAGCCTATCCCAGCTGACATTGGGTGAGAGGCAGGGTACACCCTGGACAGGTCGCCAGACTATCACAGGGCTGACATATAGAGACAGACAACCATTCACAGTCACATTCACACCTATGGGCAATTTAGAGTCATCAATTAACCCCACCCTGCATGTCTTTGGACTGTGGGAGGAAGCCAGAGCACCTGGAGAAAACCCACGCTGACACGGGGATAACATGCAAACAGAAGGGCTCCACCCTGGGTTTGTACCAGGACTGTGCTAACCACTACACTACCGTGCTGTCCTGTACATATATATATAATTTTTTTTTTAAAAATATATAGATATTTATTTATGTACACAGGTTTGTGCGTATGTATGTGTTTGTCCAAATACAGTGCATTACTGCATCCTCCAAGTGCATACGTGTCCACCTGTGCATGTGTGTGTGTGTGTGTGTGTGTCTGGGTGTGGATGGATGTTAATCCTACTTGAAGCTGCGGTGTGACAGAACAAAGCTCGGCTTGGGTGTCCAACAGGTCATGTTGAGTTAGTGCTAACAGGCTGTTGAAAATCACTGTGTCAGTTATCTATATTGTCACGAACATACAGTTTGAGCTGTGTGAGGGGCACATGTGGGACCAAACACTGACACTGTCCAATCACAAGACTCTGGATCAAGCTCTCATTACAGTCACACCCACCCACTGACCTGTCTTTAAGACGAATTGCAAACAGCCCCAAGGGACCTTATTCTTAAAGTTTCATTGTACAAAGAGCTGCTCCTTGTGACAAAATGTAAAGAAAATTCTTAGAATTATGACGTTATGTTAACAATTTCCCCTTTACAGTTAAGACTTTATCTTCTGGTGAAGGTAAAAGTCATTCAAAAAGCATCTTAGCCCTTAAGATAGCCTCTAAGGAGGACTTTTAAGAAGCTGGTGAAAAGACAAAGAGGAGAAATGTTCTCCAAACCATAAATGAGAGTAAGTTCACGAAACACTACAGATGAGATTGTGCCGAGTTATGTTTGTGGGTGTATCAGAGATGCAGTCACATCTCCCACCCAACACAATAATGTATTCTTTAGAAATTAAAGTGATCACAACACTAAGATATTTGGAATCTGGAAAAACTGTGCAGCAGTAATGACTTTGGTCTGTCGCAACCTTCTATCAGCAGAGGTCACACAAACAATGACAGGGCTTTCACATTCTCATTTTGTGACGCAGTTCTCTTTTTCTCACCTTGCCGGCTCAGCTAATCACACCTTTTAAAAGAATGCATCATACCTAGCAACAGGGTCAATAACACCTCCTCTCTAGGGTAAAAGTTTCTGTCCCTTACTAGCACAGAGCTGCTCTGAGAATTTACCTGAATCACTCCTCAGCTAGGACTCCTTGCTAGTAATGTTTGGGCTAAGACAGGAGCGCTCTAGTATTCTCAGAATGTTTGTGAATGCGGCCCCAGGGCTGCTGCTCTGTAGCTGACCCTGACCTTTGACCTTGTTGGAGACTAGAGAAGAGAATTCCCCTTCAGGGATTTGACACAATTAGGGGCCATACGTCAAAGCTTAACATTTTGGCATTTGCTATCATAATGATTTTGACACAGTTGTCAAATTCTGGACCTTAAACTATGAGAAACTGTACACTGTCCGTCTGTAAAGGTGGTTGAGAGAAACAGAAAAAAAAAAGACAAAATGTGGTAGAATAACAGGTGCAACCATGCCAGTGCCATGCCGTCAATAACTCAAATGCCAAATACTAGTTTTACTGATACACTGCAATTAGCTCCTTAAGAGTAAGGACTGAATTGGACATATTTCCTACATGAATCCAGTCTTGGGTTCAGTACACTGAGGCAGGTAGCTCTTCAAGGCTGGAAATTCTTAGTGCAGAGATGAGCTGAAGTTCGACTTTGGTGTGGTTCTTTGAATTTCCTGAGTTTTGTGGCTCTTGGCTGAAGCTAAAAGATTATACCAGCGTCATAAACGTTTTTCTCTCCCCACCGTGCATGACATTAATGCCTTCACCCTTCCTGCCTTTTGTCACTGTTACTATCAGGTTGAACTCACTGTACCTAATCACTGCCACTTACTGAAGGAGGAGAGCTGATAAAGGGCACAAAACATTAACTTACACCACTGGCAAAAAAAAATGTACAATTGTTTTCTTTTGCACACTTTAGCAACAGAGAGGGCAACAAGTGACTTGCATTATTGTGTGGGGAAAATATTTAAGTGTGTACTGGAACAGTCTATGCTAGATGCAGATTATGCAGGTTTTTTGCAGGTAAAAAAAAATGCCAATAACTAAGTTACAGTTGCCAAGACAGTTTTTCCTTGTTACATGGCACTTCTGCAATCTGTAATGATAACAGTGGCAAATCTACCACTCCAAATCTTGAGTTCAGAGGTAGACAAAAGCAGGCTTCTCTTTTCTAACCATTGATTTTATTGGCTGAATTAACAACTGCAGCTAACTAGCTAATCCAGCTTGCTCTGTGAGTTAGTTGAAAACTCTGTACTCTGCTGACAACTCAGGATATGCTGACTAACATAACCCTGTTTGGCTGCTTAGCTTATGTACTTGGATAAATGAGATAAAAGATCCTGTCTTACACCTGGCACAAAGCAGCGCACAGCACAGTGCTAATGTCAATGCTTGTTTCAGACCAGTCGCAGTTATTTTCCAGCACCATGTTTTGTGAGTAGCAAATGTACTTACATCCATCTGTTTGTACAGATATTAAATGAGGTGTGGTCCGGTGCATCGTTGGCACATTGCTATTTTGAGGCAGCACAAAGTGATTGCACCATTGACCAAACTACAGCCTGATCTCAAGTCAAAATGGCGGACTATTTGTCTGCTATTTAAAGGGCGCAACTTCAGATATATCATGAAATGATGTATATGCATGAAAGAAATATGATTTATAATATATTTTGATCTACTTTCATTTTCAAAAAGGCAGGGAATGCTGCTTAAGAACTGGTAAGCTTTCTGTGTTTTTGATAAATTCATTGTCTCAACCATAACATGTCAACTCTGTGGCCCTCTTAAAATCTATTTAGTATTTTGAGTAGCATTAAGAGAACTCTTAGCAACTTAAAAAAACAGCTACTCACTATGACTGCTGTGAAATTAACAAATATGTAACCTTTTCTCAACTCTGTAAGGTGTCACCTCCATCAGATCTTACCTCTGACTCCATTATGTATGACTTTGATCCTGTAAAATATATTTCCCCAGCCCAATTGAAGAGTAAGAATGAAAAACTCCAAACAATAAGCTTTTATCCTAATGCTCTAGAATGAATGAACTACAGTTTTTAGTTTTGCTGCTTAAATGTCCCACAGTATTTGCTGCAGTTACATTCCTGCAGCAGACAACCACTCACTTCTCAGATTAGCTCAATCCACCAAGTCAATTTTGTTGTTGTTATATTGTTATTGTTTTTACTTGCTGTTTTGCAGCTGATGCATGTTAATTATCCACTTATAATCCTGTGTAACTTAACTCAGATCAGCTTTGTGTGTTTTATACCTGATTATAATTTTAAATAAAAGTGTCCAAACATCAACAGCTACAGAGAACATTGACAACTTTTTTGGCAGTGTAGGAATTATCCCTTTAAAAAATTAAGATGCAGTGTGTTGTTGTGTGTGTGATGTGTTAAAATGTTTTTATACAACAACCTCATCTACATTACAATTACAAAGATTCCTGGCACTTAGGACAGGTATACCGAAGAACATATTACTGTATTGACACATATGTGTATTATTATTTTTAAGTGTTTATTTAACCAGCCAATTGTTTGATTAGATTTAGCCGAATTAGATCAAATAGGATCAGATAAACTGTCAATTTTGAGTCTCCAATTAACCTGCATGTTTTTTGGACTGTGGGAGGAAACCGGAGGACCCGGAGTAAAGCCGCGCTGACACGGGGGAGAGCATGCAAACTCCACACAGAGAGGAGGAGATGTTAGGAGCTCTCTGTGAGGCCACAGTGCTAACCACTGAGCCACCGTGCCGCCCTCAACAACTATGAAGGTTTTTTACAGCACAACTCACAACATAGTCCAGTAAAAATAAGAAAAAAGGTAGGACAAATTGCAACAGAAGCAAACTCAACTGATTTTGTATCCTCGATATGTCCTGAGTAAGGGAAAAAAAGTCCCGAAGAAACGCAATATGGGAAAGTTTCGAAAAAGCCTATTCATATGCCTATTCATTCTTTTTCTCACGTGAATAGGGTAAAAATTTTAACCCTCAGATATCACCATGAAATTTACTGAGTTGATTAATTACATATGTGCTAATTTGCATAGATACCACAACAGATCTAAACATTGGGCGTAGCCAGGTGAAAATGTCTTGGCGAATCTTGTTGACATATAAAAGTAAAAGACTTAATGTTAAGGTCTGAATGGAACCCATTTCGGCTACCCATGAGCATTAATACATAGGCAGGAAGAAGTACTTTAAACCAGCCTTTATTAATTATTATGCCTGTCTGTGTTATACACACATATATATATAAATACATATATATTTCTTCTCTTTGAACAACCTGCATATTGCATGGTCCAGTGGACAGACAGACTCAATCGTGTCAGATAATGAATCTTTTAAGGCAGACTAAGTAATTTATTTTGAAAAATGTTGCTGTACGTCAGCATTAGATTTAGGTTAGGCCTGTACAATGTTCTTTTAACACTGATGTAACGTAATCTATGGCAATCTTAGAATATGGCTAGCTATTTTTAGGTAACACCGTGCCATGACAAAAAAATGTTCCACCCATGGATTTATGTCTCATCCTATTTTGAAGGAAGGGAGAAAGGCCTCTAATCTAAACTGCCAATGACAATGCTGTTTTATATCGGTAGGCTACAGTCTTTATCTTTTTTCACCCCTGATTTCAGTACCGGCCTATACTTACGGTATTGTCTTAACTTGTCTCGCTCAAACGCTGTCTCTACCTGTTTATCATGAGACCCCCACAGTCTCTTGAACACAGCTTGGTATGAAGGCTACTGCTGTGGGAGTGTGAGCTCCACACCTGGGACAGTTGGAAAGAGTCCTCCTGTCTGCACACACCCAATAACAGGGCTAATTTAGGCATTGCATAGCTAACATTATCTAACATTACCCATTATTAACGGGTTTAACAACAGAGTTGCATCTTTTTGGTGTTGGCGTGACTTTGTTGAGACCTTTTAAAAGCTCAGTGTTAGCTTGTTCAAACTGAGCACACTTTGACTTTACTGTAGGCCTATAGCATAATGATGAAATAAATCCTAATGTAACAACAGAAACTGCTATATTGTACATATTTTTGATATGTTCTAATATTAATACAATATATTTTGCATATTTTTATTGTAATTTTTCTATTTTATTTTTATGTTATTGACTTATTGTATGTTTGTTGTGTGCACCAAACACCAAGGTAAATTCCTTGTAAGTGAAAACCAACTCCATTAGCTCAATGCTAAAACATAATGGGAATTACTATTAACGCGCTAACAGAAATTAGCATCGTAATTGTGTTAATATTATCTTAACAAACATCCATTTTACTTCACATGCTTAAAGTAAAACGACATGTATGCTCATACTTATAGGCATATATTTCTTGTGCTCTGTGGGAATGAACTAAAAGTTGCTGACTTCACATTGCTGACTCAATATTATTATCGTTGTTATTATTACTATTATTACTATTACTGTCCCGCCTGCTCCGATTGACTTTTTTCCCTGTCCTGTCCCAATCGTGTGACAAATAGTGAAATTGACTCCCATCCCACGGGAATCCCACATGAATCCTGTGACCCACAGGATCCCCCAAAAAATGTCAGCTTCAACTTCCAACCTGGCACCTATCTTCCTTAGAAGTGATTTCTTACATGATTTTGTGTAGCTTTTAATTCCTCATGGAGATATTACATAAGTTCTTTCACTTCTTATTCACTTAATATCACCATAGATCACTCAATGTTACTACAGATTAAAAAAAAACTGCCTTTAAGCAGGTACCAGGTGAGTAAACACCCTTTAGTCTAAGCTATAATTACTCTGCCATTTCAATTTAAATACCTCTTTCTCTCAAATCTCAATCTTTCAATTAAAATTCCTACTCCTCCAAGCACTAATTCTCTCATGAATTAGTCAAAATTGTATTAGTATGTGTGTTCTTGTTAAAGCAGATTTGAATATGGCTATTAGTTCAAATTACATTTATAAATGCAGCTTGGGAAAAAAAGAATTTTCAATATTCCTTCTTACACAGCAGATGTCAAACACACAGGGACAAGTTTTTTTTTTACAACTTGCGACTCTTTTCATCCTGGTATCACCACACTGGCTCCAGTCTAGCCAACACCCATCCCCTGCTGTGCCAACTGGAACTCCTACCTCTGGCGTTCCAACTGGCACTCACACACACACACACACACACACACACACACACACACACACACACACACACACACACACTCGCGTGTGTTCCTAGTTCAGCCCAAGCTCCTTGATCATGTCCCAGGATGGCAGTAATGGCAATGTTTAAATGATTCAGCATTGCTCCGTCTTAGCTAACACTTCTCAGGAATTCACCCAGAGGGAAAATCAACTGTCAAACTGACTGATTTAAAGGCGCAATTAAAGAGCTCAACAGAGAAAACACAGATTCGGCCTTTTTAAGAGGATGAACAGTGAGGACACAAAACTGAGGTACATCTTTCAGCAATTTCAATTAAAGCTTCTTTTTAACAAACCTGCTCTTGACTGATTTGACATCTATTAACCAGCATTAAAACATGTTGTCACACAAGTGTGTAACTAATACAATGTTTGTGAAAGCAGAGTTTCTGACATTGTGCCAAAGATAGCATTCAGATCACTTTCAGTAATCTAACCACGGGGGAAAGTGACTGTCTGCTGTCGAAACTTGACATGTAAAATAATGTATGACCAAATAAGATGCACAAGACACTGAATATGACACTTTAAAATATCAGTTGATAATGTGTATTTCACATACTAATACACAAAAAATCACCTCTTACACTGCTTGTTATGAGATATCGGAACTATAGTTTTACATAGTGTGTCCTACTACCGACTGATCAGCTCGTCAAATACTGCAGTGATTTCAGCATCAGACATCGAAACAACCTTTGCTGCATGTCACTCCCCCACTCTCTCTGCCCTGTCTAATAAAGGCCAAAAAAACAACCTTTAAAAAGAAAAGAGAGCAGATTAAATTTTTGCAATGGCATCCCGATTGGCTGATAGAGATCATGGAACAGTTTGATTGGATAACTGTGTGAACACCATAGTCAGCTGATTAGAGGAAGCATAGGAATGGAGAGAACTGTGAATGGATGAGCACAAAGAAAGTCTTCCTGATTGAACTTATGCTGAGCTTCATTTAATCCATGACTATGTCCCAGAATATCAAATACATCTGACACTGTGGCTCCCGTTAAGATGAAACTCTCTCTGTTTTTTTCCTAAATCCAAAGACAGTTGTCATGTGGTTCCTGTTTATTGTCTTTATTTGCATCAGAGTTCTAAAGAACTCAACAGTAAAAAAAACAGGTTGTGAACTCATCATATTATTTATACTTATTCTTCATCTGTTTAGGTCATTTTCACTATGACTTTCACTAAAGTATGAATTAAGCACCAGAGACAGTAAAGTTTATCCATGGTGTTAATACCCTTTTTTAATCCACAATTGCCTACTTTTTCTACATTCTCCATCTTCACAGCTTCTCTGTAACTATGCACAGACTGAGCGGTAGCTAAATCATTTATTCTTCATCTGTTCACATTAAAGACATGAGCTCCCATTCATTAGCTCTCTTGCGTAACACCCATAACTTGCTCCTTTACTCTGAAGGGAATATATACATTTCCCACACAATCCTGTCTCCGCTGTTCACCTCAACCGTGGAAGTAGGAAACGAAGGGAAAACCCCAAGAACCCCTGCTTTCTGTGTGGCCTGTGAACCCCTGGTTCAAGAGGTCTTGCCCACAACCTCACGAGCTGTGTCAGGCAACATCAAGACATGTTTTGAAAAATTACAAAACTAAAATGTATAGTAGAGGTGTCAGCATCAGTTGCACTGAACTGAGTAATTGATGAATCAATAATGAACACAACCAGAACAGAACACACCCGGAAAAAATGGAAAACATTTTAAAATCAGATTGCTTTTGGGGAAAATTTTACTTCAGGACATGGAGTATATTACATTACATTACATTTAAACAAATAAAATATTAGTCTGAAATTCTGTCTTTATCAAAAGGGCCTCAAAATTTAAATCGCTTTCTTTAAAACCCACTCATTCCCTTGACCCCTAGACATTTTTCCTTTGCTAGATTGTATGAACAGACTGTCAGAGACCAGAATTGGCCAGACTAGACCACTAACAAGCCCCCACTGGCCTCTTCTTAATAATCTGGGGCTAACTGATGGAGACAAGCCAAAGTGGGGAAGGAGCCTGGATCCCTTAGTGGGCTACCGGAACTACTGTGGCTCTGTGCCTATGTGTCTGTGCTTCCCTCAGTGGAGGAAATGCTACCCCTCAGGAGACTATTACCCAGTAATACCATTAGCACTGGAAGACGGAAACTAAGCTGTTTGGTCCTCCCAACTTCCTCCTGCTGTGGAAATGGCACACATACAGTAAAGGCTGCAAATCAGATAGAACGACAGAGTGATAGAGTACACTGGGTGGTGATGTGGTTTGTTGTTGGAGACACTTAAACCAACAGTCTGCACAAACAGCTAAATAACTCACCATCCCACGGTTCACTTTTTGCACTTTTGGCCATGCTAGAAGGGTGGCTTATAGGGATGGTGATGTTCCACCATTGGAAGGATTACTATGGAATTTTGTGCAGACATGCATGGCCCCCAGAGGATGAACCCTACTAAATGGCGATCCCCTGACTTTCCTCTAGCAACACCATATGGATGATATTTGTTTGTTTGTTTTTTTTTTGTAAAATATCTCAACAACCATTGGATAGATTGCCATGAAATCTTCCCACACATTTATGCTTCCCACAGGATGAATTGCAATGCCTTTGGTTATTCCCTGACTTTATATCTACATGTTGTTCCACCATCAGGTCAAAATTTGAATTTGCCTTATCCCTTGGTTTATGACCAAATACCTGCAAAAATAATGCTATTGCCACCAGTGCTAATTAGCAAATGTTAGCATCTTAGCACGCTAAACTAAGATAGTGAACATGATGGATTAAAGGCCCACACACTAAATATCAGCCTGTTAGCACTGTGATTGTGAGCATGTTAGCATGCTAACTCAAAGCACTTCCATTCTAAGTGCTGTACAGCCTGAAGGCTGTTGACTCCTCTTGTTTACTAGTAAAACAAATCTGGTATGTTTTGAGAACAAAAAGTGAACTTGCATTATGTACTTGACTGTTTATCTAAACAAAACTACATATATGATATATCCAAGAATGTTAATTTTATTGTGATTATTTTATTATATTTTAGTGATCACAGCTTTTGCTGAACTCAGTTCCCTGGAGTTCTTATCAGTCCAAAGGTCTTATCATGCCAAGGTGTGGTTACCTAAACCGAGAAGTTTGGCTTGGCTGGGTGTCCACCAAATTAGTCACTGACACAGTGGTGTGTGGTTTTGTGTGTTGTGTATGCACGTGTATAGCCAAGAAAAAGGCAGCACGTACACTTGTTCATTAATGTTATGTTATTTCAAGAGCTGAGCTCTGTCTTTTACTGTCATGCAGTCAATGATTGATCAGTACCACCTGCATTGTTCATGGTAGGTGACTAAATTGGCCACACAAGTTAAACTACTGTTTCGTCCTGTCTGTCTATGTACAACAACTTCTGCCTGTATGTCAATCTTCTATTTCTCTACCTGAGGTTTTCAACCTTTTTTCAATTTTCATTAAGTTTTTCCTGATGAAAACCAAGGATAGAGAGTGTTGCAAGTTATTATCTTCTCCAGGCGGGGATCGTGCATTTGGTTGTGTGTGTTTGTGTGTGTATCCATCTGTCTGTCTCAAATACTGCTGGACCAGTTAGCTGAATTTTTGTTTTTCCAGCTGTGACCCGGTTTGTTCCACCCTCTCCACAGTGTCACACCACAACGGGACTGTTGGGCATTTTGCCTGCCTGATTTTGCAGGCTTACAGACATTTTTCCTTTATATTTATACTTCTACTCTAAGTAAATAAGGTGTTATTTCAGGGCCTTTTCTCCCTTTTTAAAATCTATCCTGTACACAGAAATAATTAAAACACAAGATATTGGGGTACACAAAATTGTAGCTATCACAACCTTCAAAATGACTGATAGGCAAAAGCTAATATAGCAAAACTCTAGTGCAAGACGTCTACTATATTGTATAGCAAATAAAAACCGTGTCCCTTTCTCCACGCAGATTAGATCAGTATTTGGGTTCGTGACTAAACATAAACAGACTGAATGTTCCTGTTTAAAACTTAGGACACCCAGTCATTCAGTCTGTTCCCAAGGTTCAGAAGGCCCAAAGCCTTTTGTATTTATCTCTGACACTATATGACACTATATGTCCCTTCAGGTAGTTGTTTAAACCTGACAGTATTTCGGGAACAGCCACTGAATCACTCCCTGTCATGAATATGAGCAGCAGCTGCAAACCTGTGACTAACACAAAAAGTGCTTCATCACGATAAAGTGATAGACAAGTTCAAACTGAAAGAAGAATAACAGAGAGGAGGGTTTATTTATATTATTACACAATCATTTCTGTTTTCCACACGCACAACCAGATAAGCCATTATTGATATTAAAGCCTCAAAGTGCTGCATTAGCTCTTTCACTCTTTGTGATAACGTCAGTTTCTATTAATGGTAACGAAACTAATAATCCACAGAACACTGAAGAAATGTAGGCTGAATTGCCAAACCCTTTTATAATACATTATCTCCTCCGGTGTTACAGTTCAACATTCAAACACACAGTTCACAATTTCTAACAGGTGTTGGATGAAGTTTGAATGCTATCTGGTAAAAAAAAAAAAAATAACATCATAGGGTAGATATGAGTTTGGGCTACAAGCCAAGTATGATTATGGGCTTCTGATAGGTTTAGTGGTACACCTGCACAATGTGGAGAGCAGAGCAAACAAAGGATATTAAGTCCTGTTTCTGAGCAGACACAGAGCTACATGTGGATAACTGCATGTTGTCATCACAGATCAAAATGCTAACAAAGTGAGCACAAAGTCATCTGCAAGGATTATTTGGTACTTTCATATTGAAAACCCTACTCAAAATAAGTGTCTCCTAATGAAAGTGACAAAATAACATTCCTGTGGCTCATATGTCAGTACTAAAGAATAAAGCAAAGTCACACTTGAAATTGTAGGTGCAGTGAGTAAAGCAGAGTCACCTGAACATTGCAATGACAGCAGTGTGACAGACTGCAGGGAAATACTTAAGATGGGTTCACACAGCATTGGGCCCTGCCAGTATTACCAACCATCTTTAACACAAAAGATAAGTCCAATAACATTTTTCAAATCCCATGAAAAGTCCAAGCAATAAATTAAGCCTACTAACAAGTATTGTCTGTGTACCCAAAGCCTGATATATCCAACCTGTTACCATTCCCAGATTGCCAAATACAGATGCTTTTTCACACCCCTTGAGCAATGTACACGGCACCCTTTGGCATATCTGACATACAGCTGAAACACAATAAAACATGTGGTTAATGTAGTATGGTTTAGGTGATAAAATTACTTGGTAAGGTTAAGAAAGAAACATTATGTCCTGCGTTAAAATAAGTATGTTTATCATGTAGCATATGTCACGTGAGTGATGTCAGTCCACAATGACCATATTTAATACATATTATGTAACATTATGGTAAAATAACAGTGACTTCTGGTTTGACACCACAAACAAACTGTGGTCTCCTGGGTCAAGGTCAAAGTGTTGTTTGACCCATCCACCGCCCCTCCCTCTAGACGTACACAGACTTTCCTGCTCTCTTTTCTACGTCAGTTGCTGTCAGCAGCACTTTATGCTGGGGGTGGGTTTACACTGAAGTTAGTTGAAACCCGGGTGAGTCTCATAGAGACACTAAAGGGTGCTTTTGGCATCAATATCACGCTGAGCACTCGTATTTGATGACATGGAAATGAGAATGGCCTACCTATGCCGTTGTGAGCATTTAGGCCTATACTTGTGTGGTGGTGTGTCTGTGTCACTCTGCAGTTATTGCGGTTTCTGTGAAGTCCTGTAAAGTTTACATTAAACATGGCTTAATAGAGACAATTCCAAACACAAGTACACTAATCAGCTTTGCTATAGCTCGCAGCATTCACAGACTAGCACTTGTATTTACCTGGACACATTTTCCCAACAAATACAACATGCTAATGTTTTTCGCACAAGCCTATAACATTTTACATTATATAAATTAGCCTAGCAGCTAGCAATCTTTTCCTCTTCTCATATAAACCAGGGACAACAGCAACATTTAACAAAGGTAACAGCAGTAGTGTAGTCGAGGGTATACGCCGGTATACGGAGTATACCCACTTATGTTTCAGTCAGCATTGCGTATACCCACTTCTAAACCCCAACTGATACGCACCATTCAGTAATATCTACGTTACCCTAGTAACGTTACCCTAGTAACGTTAGCCTGAAGCTAGCTAGATGCTGTGAGAGTAGCCGTAGCAGCCGAACCGCAGCTTCTCCCCCGCAGCCAAAGCGGAGCTGCAGTCGCTCTGCATCCAGGAGAACCGCTCCGTACACCGACCATGACCGGACAGAGCCGCCAGCCGTGACCGGACAGCCGGCTCGGGCGTTCATGGCCGCTGAAAGGACCGAGCTGGATCCCACTTGATGCCGGACGGCTACAGCTCCGCTAATGTTCGATGAAACTGATTATCTCAATGTCTATGAAGCTTGTTTGTTATTGTAAAGGTCTTAATTATAACGTTAGACAAGTTACTTAGCCTTAACTAACCTACATGATGTAGTTTAATTTTATAGTAGCTAGGCTGGTAGTTGATTTTTAAGTAAGTTAAAACACAAGAATGGGACAAATAGTTTGAGATTCGGCCTAAAACAATATTGAGGTCTAAGTTTATCTGATTGGTTTTGATGTTTGGAAGAGAATGATTTGTGTTTTATTTAAGGTTAAATATGAACAAGAATGCATTGTCAACTTCAGATTTAAAGTATTTTATTTAAATAAATGTTCAAAAAATAACCGAAACACCATGTTTGCCTCATGATAAATACATTTTACATTCATCCATTCTGCTTGTGTGACCAGTAGTAACTACAAACTGCTCCTAATTAAGTCATGATAATTTTATAATAGTGAGCAAGTAGAAATGACAGATTTTTGGGTAAATAGGGTAGTCTTACATGTCACTGGTTCTAAAACCGTCCTTTTTTCTGTACTACTTTAAAAAAAGGGTGAAAATTAGTAAGTATACCCACTTCTCAAGGGACCACTACACCACTGGGTAACAGTACATAATTTTTCTCCATTGCAACTCACAAGGTTTACTGACAAAACAACTGTCTCATATTAAACACGTTTTCCAAACAATTATAACATGCTAATGTTATTAGCACAAGCCTATGGCATTTTACATTGTATAAATCAGCCTAGCAGCCGGCAATTTTTTTTCCTCTTCTCATATAAACCAGGGACAACAGCAACATTTAACAAAGGTAACAGTACATAATTTTTCTCCATTACAACTCACAAGGTTCACTGACAAAACAACTGTCTTATACTAAACACGTTTTCCAAACAATTATAATATACTAACGTTATTAGCGCAAGCCTATGACATTTTACATTGTACAAATTAGCCTAACAGCTAGCGTTTTTTTTCCTCTTCTCATTTAAAACCAAGGACAACAGCAACATTTAACAAAGGTAACGGTTCATAATTTTGCTCCATTGCAACTCACAACATTCACTGACAAAACATCTGTCTTATAAAGCTGTCTTACACTTAACACATTTTCCAAACAATTATAACATGCTAACGTTATTAGCGCAAGCCTATGGCATTTTACATTGTATAAATTAGCCTAGCAGCTAGCTTTTTTTTCTTATTCATATATAAAACCAGGGACAACAGCAGCATTTAACAAAGGTAACAGTACATAATTTGGCTCCGTTACAACTCACAAGGTTCACTGACAAAACAACTGCCATACTAAACATTTTTTCCAAACAATTATAACATGCTAACGTTATTAGCACAAGCCTATGGCATTTTACATTGTATAAATTAGCCTAGCGACAAGCAGAGATTTCCTCTGCTCATATGAAGCCAGGGAGGATAAATTACACACAAGACTTAAAATGCAATTTTTGTGGAGGCTTTATTGTCTTGACAATTTATTGATTCGAATCTCTGAAATAAGATAGATTCATTTCCACTGAGGGAAATAGTTTCAGCTTACAAAAATAGACAGGAGGTCTACGTTGCAACATTGTTAAGTTTCTGGGGAGGTGCACGGCATAGGTTACACTGTAGGCTCCATGTTGACGCAGAGCCTGCACTGTAGCTACGGCGTCAATTCAACACAACTGCTTTACTTTATCATTAATAAACACCACACATACTGCCTTACCATAAATACTCACCGGACCACAAAATGTATATAAATCCGCTGCCAAAAATAGTTAACAGATTCATTATTTATCCATGTTTGAGTAACATTTGCTAAAAACTCCAGGGCCCAGACTTTTCGGAGATTAGCCTTTTTTTAATATGAAACCATATATGTGTGAGCCGTTTTTAAATGTGTATGTCTTCAGTAGGAACCAATAGGCTTGTGGATTAGTGCCACAAACAGGTATTGGGAACTCAGAAGAATTGTGAGATGGACTGATGCATTGTTGGTGTTGGTCTTTGCCTGAGATTACTGACAAAAACAAAAAAATATAAAATAACACCCGTCTTATCCTTTAAGTCTTTGATTTTTGTAGGATCAAGGCTTGCCATGAAATCCATTTGAGCTGTTGTGAATCCCAGCTGACTGCAGCTACAAACTTTTCAGAGCCGTCTTCAAGTTTGAAGTTGTGAGTATTTCACAATCAAATGAAAGCTCCTTCATAAAGTTTTCCTTGAAAAGACAGGAAACTATAGCATAATTAAAATACACAACCTAAATGTCTCCTGTTGCTTTTCTATATAATAATCTACAGCCCACCATCTTCTTTAGGTTAAAGACAAAAAAAAAGTACACCAGTGCTGCACAGCACAACCGAATAACAGTTACATCATAAAAGAGGTATCCAAGTAGTAGAAAGACAACTTAATTTAGCAAGAATGTAAATGCAATCCTATCAGCATGGCATGCAGTTTACTCTCTTATCAGGTATTTCACTGACGTTAAGCTACATTACACACAGAAGTAAATTAACATCAAAGTCATTATGTGTCCTACTGTATCTTCATATCAAGTTTGTGTCTGTATGTACATAATGTGTTTGCATCTGTGCATGTATCCTAGTGCATTTTTGCAGCATGTGTGTGTAAAGTGTCTCTGTCTGATTGTGAAATAAGGATAAAAGAAGGGAGACAAGAGGAGATGTGCAAAAACTTGCCAGCTTGTGTGGCACCCGTCCAGTGTAGTCTGGCTCGCAGGATTATAATAAACACACAAACGCAAACACACATAGGCACGCATGGATCAAGGCACGTATTGTTAATTCCCCTGAGAAACCAACCGCAAACTGGCTCTGTAATGCAAAGAGGAAGCGTCGGGTCTCGCTGCCGAGGAACTTCAAAGGCCCCAGATGGGACGCTCATTTGCTCAGGGAGATTTTCTATTTAGATGCTATTGCAGCAGTGGCACCACAGCAGCACTATCACATATCTAGGAACCCCCACATTTGGAATTCTGTTGTTGCTTTAATCCTTTTTCTTTTAACCCTCTCTCTCGTTTGACCTCATTCTCCCTCTGTCCCGTCTCCTGTCGTTTGCTCGCACATTAATTTTTCCACTGTTTTTTTTTTTTTTAAGTCTTAAGCTTGAGTGAGAAAAATATACAGTCCATGCATGCTTGAAATAGCTCTCCACATCAAACAGCATAAACACTGATGATAACTTTAACTGCCAATTTGTTTGTCTTACGCATCGATATGGATCTCCATGTCATGTGTTGTTTTAGTCAAAGCTTTCAAGTGTCCCAGTGATTCATGTCCTGTCAAATGGTGTCCCTCCCTCCCACCATGTTCTTTGGTTTTAATTTGTTTGTCTGTTGTTGTTCCCCTCAATGTGTTTCATCCAAAAGGTAAATCGATTGAGGTTAAAATATTTGCTTGTAACTTATAAACCACATATAGCCTCTATAAAACATCATACAGACCTTATAAACTTCCCTTCATAACTGTTGTACCGCTTAGTACAGAATGTGTGTGAGCGTGTGTGTACACTCTGGTCCCACACAGTCATTATGTCCATACAGACAACTCATAAACATAATTGACTGATAAGGAAGAGGAGACGTGATGAATTAACCTCAGCTTGTCCCATGGAGTGCACACTCACACACACACACACACACACACACACACACACACACACACATTGTACACTTACTCAGACATCTGACCAGCCTCTCTTGGAGGATTGTGATTAGGTTATCACACGCCATGCCATACACAAACAAAGAGGCAGACGCGTCTCCGGACAGAGCGGAAAACGTGCACAGACACACATGCAAACACTTAAATGACATACCTGTACATCCTGGTAATTGTGTGTGTACACATACATGTGCCTGGTAAGGGAAATTAAACAGGGAGAAGCAGGAAACAAAGAAATAAAGGAGGATGTGAATAGAGAGAGGGAAATTAAGGGCTTTAGTTATTATTCAGCAGCTTCAAGTATTACTGGCTGATGACTGGCTGTCATCATACTAAAACAGATTTTAATTTGAAATGTGCTGCATATGTTTTTTTCCACTGTAATCTTAGATGCAAGGGATTCTATATTAAACATAAACATCAGAGAGCAAGGTTGGACATTGGTGGCAAGTGAAGAGAATTAAGTAGAAATACATGAAAGTTGTCAGTACTTAACCCTCACAAAATATTATTTAAGTTCCAGTTGTCAATGCTTTATTTAAAAGCATCATAAGCCTTAAAACCTCACACCTTCTGTCTTGTTTTAAAACAACCAGACTTCAATATTGTTACTGGATTAAAAATTTAAAAAAGATGTGTACAGATGTTAATTTTATTGACATCTGACTCTGCACTATCTTGAGGCAATCTCTTTGACCGTGCAGACAGGCATGCAAAGCTTTCTACATAGTGATAGGATCAAATTCACTTAATTAAAATTGAAATATACTGCCCTCAGGTGGTCCATGTCAGGTATGCCTGGACTCATTCAGAGCCCTTTGTGCTGAAATGCATGTGTGCATAGGCCTGTTTTCAGGTGCAATTGTGCAATAGTTAGAAATACGACACGCACAATAACTACACAAGGTAGGTGAGTTTCCAAGCATTACATAACTCTGTTGCTGCTTGATTGTCCCCATATCAGTCCAGTTTAGATGATTATCTGCATGTATTGACCAAATCATAAAAAGACGTGTTTGTTTGGGATCAGCTCACCTCCATCTGTGAAACACTCCCTGACTTTGAATGGCAAACTGTCACTGATTATTGTTAATGGAGTGTTATTCACCACTGGTCCAGTGGATGAGTTTAAAAGTGAAACGGGATGAAGTCATCAGATGAAGTAAATGTTTATGGATGTTAAGAAAAACATGGAGTAACTTAGACAAAAGTTTGTTGCCTTATATCAACCAACACAGAGTGTTAGTGTTTTCATGGAGCAGTGAATTACTAAGTGAGGGTGATTCTGGTATCTATTTTGTCATCGCTTGATGTGAAAAGTGAATAGGAAAATAAAACCTTTGGTTAGTCAATATAGCATGTAACGATATAAAACACATCAATATGTTTGATAAAAGTCACTATATGCTGCCTAAGGGCATCTGTAGCCAGAGCAACACAATGGCGTATCAACCATAAAAACATGGTGCCATAAAAACATGAGCGCACACATCCTGATGTTTGACCTGCATTCATGCCTGTTTGATAAGATCGGCCTCATAAATGAGTATGAATGGGTAATAAAACCTGACTCTTTAATGACTGTTTCACAACGGCCATGTTCAAGTTGTGCAAGACGGTGCATATCAACCGCAGAAAAGCTGAGGATGTCTATATTGTTGCAGGCATTATAAAGACCTGTGCAGCAGTTTACTGGGTGAGGTTTATGATAGAAGACCCAGAATGCTTTGCAGTCCATTCATGATTAGACTGACATTTATGGGAAAAATACAGGATTCATATTTAACGACATACCAGACAAGAGAGCAGCAGTATTACAAACACAACTTGCAGGTGGGAATGTAAAATACAGGGATCAGATCATACAAAGATGGTGCATAGTCTTAAAAAAGATCACTTGCAGTGTCACAGCAAAAGAACTCAGGAAATCAAAACTAAACTGAATACTTGGTCCAGTCAACTCATCAATGGCCAAACCTCCTTTTATGTTTCCAAATGTCTCAAAGATGTCATTTGCCTCCTGGTTTTAGCATAATAATTTTTTCCCCTGTAATATAGAAATAAATCTGATTTGTTTTAGACATTTTTTATGTGGCATATGCTGTACATGGATGGATTACAGAACAGGCAGAGGCCCAAAGTGTCAGGGGCCCCTTGGCCTTAACTCGCAAAATGTCACACAAATTAACACCTACCAACCAGAAAGAGACTCAATATGACCACAAAGAGACACAAAACAATCATAAGGAGACAAAATTGCCTCAATAAGACACAAAACTACCTCAGGGACCCATACGATGACAAAAAGACACAGAACAACCACAAAGAGATACAAAACCACAATAAGATGCATAACTGATACAAAGAGATGCGAAACCAACATGAATTCTGTGTGTCTTATTTCCTGTGTAGGTGAGATGGTGGGGCCCTTTGCATAACTGTGCCCAGGGGTCCACTTTCTCATAATCCGCCCATGATTCTCTAGTGTATAATCTATATTCTTGTCAAATGCAATTTGACAACAAAGATCTTAATGAAAAGTCAAATCAGACATGTTGCTGATGTTTGTGGAGAGCAGAAAAGAGCTGTTCCTTAAAAAAAAAAAGGTCAGCTTAGGTCTTCTTTGAGAATTGGGGGAATTGTGGAGCATATTTTGCTGTCATTTGAAAGTAAATAATAATGCTACTTTCATCTTTGCACAAGCTCAAATGTGCGAACAACCCAGTTTTACAACCCAGAGGTCAACGTAACACTAAAAACAGTGGCTGACTATTTGAGAATATCAGGTATTCATATGACAGAGGAGATACATGGCTTTAGTTTGAGCACATCCCATGCATGTAATTCAGTTGCATAACACCAGCACACTCTGTGCTGCATGCTACATGAATGATCTTCTGCACTGACTGTCAGGGATATTATCCAGCTCGCTTGAATGCTTCACACTGCATGGTGGAAAATCTGATTTCTGGCTTTAAGTAACTAAGATATGATCATAACGGTGATTTAACAAAGATGAAGTCCAATAGTGAGTGTAAAAAGCTTTTCCTGTTACTTTGTGAGTTAATGTGGCATTTGTGGCTTGAGGATTGGATGCAGCTTCCAAGTTTCTTCTACAAGCATCTGCCTCGCCTCTAACATTCAGGCAGGATTTATTGCTGTCTCTGTAGCAGCAAGCTATTAGCTTCATGCTTGCAGCAATACAAGGTGAAACTGTAAAATATCATTCATTCAGACTGTTTTTCATCCATTTCTACAAAACATTTGCAGTTGCTGCAAATGCTGCAGTCCAACCCTCACGCCATGAACAACAGAAAACCACATGCTAATAATGTGCTAATAAGGATGTTGCGTAAAAAATGTACAATGCCGCAATGAGCAGTCACAATACACACAAATGTGTGTGATAGAAAGGCTAAGCAATAGGCATTTTAGGTAACCACATTATATTGGCAGCTAAGCTATGCTAGCACCATTAGCAACTTGTCAGCCTAAGCAAAAAAGCTTTTACATTTTTGACTTAAAATAAAAAAAAACATGTTTGCAGGAAAACAAACTCAGATCTCTATCATACTGTTGAAATAGTTTTCTTTCTCTGTCTCTGAAGACAGTTCAAAGTTCTGTTATTTTTCGTTCTTCAGCTTCATTCTAACAAAGTCCCCCCAAAAAGAGAATACAAAGCTCGTTCTGCTTGTTAGCTTGGTTAGCTTCATTTGGTTACATCTTTATTGTCCTTGAGTGTGCTTTTCTTGTTGGCTTGGTTGTTTCTTCTCACTTAATCATTGTAATGCGATTCACCCGAAACTGGCTGTGGTGGAACGTGGTTCTGTCTGTTAGCCTCATCTGGCTACGTTTTTTCATCAAAGTATCTAATAAAAATAATAATGAAGGTCTTACTGGTGATGGTAGCAACTGAGTTGTCACCATTTATGGTCCACCACACAACATTTTATGGTTTTCTCAGTATTTCAGAAACACATGTAGGAGAGCTCTCAGTGACATGGCTGCTAATGGAGTGTCAGACAAACAACTATTCAGTGAATGCTGAAAAAATTCTACTCTTAAGATAGAGACAAATTATTCTGAATCTCTCTGATAGGATCTGCTTTGTTTCATAGACTCTCTCTTGCAAAACACATATACACACACACACCCCACACATACAAACACATCCTGTCTCTCCTCTCATATGTCACATCCCCCTTCTTGGTTTTCAGTATCAGCAGGTTTGATCATAACATTTCACTCACATGTATCTTCTATAAGAGGATCCAATTACGTACACACACATGCGTGCACACGCACACACACACACACACACACAAATGCACGCACAGCTTTGGTTACGAACACAACCTGACAGACCTCTTCTTGAAGGAGGACAAGTATTATGGAGGCCCCTTTTGTGTGTGTGTGTGTGTGTGTGTGTGTGTGTGTGTGTGTGTGTGTGTGTGTGTGTGTGTGTGTGTGTGTGTGTGTGTGCAC
Organism: Cephalopholis sonnerati; assembly: GCA_019142605.1. Taxonomy (NCBI): domain Eukaryota; kingdom Metazoa; phylum Chordata; class Actinopteri; order Perciformes; family Serranidae; genus Cephalopholis; species Cephalopholis sonnerati. Next base: position 33,575,503 of record JAGQAX010000010.1, read on the forward strand.
TGTAGAAGAACAAGAGTGTGATCAAAGCCAACAGGTCTGTCTTCGCTGGAGGTCGCAGGAGGTGACAGACAGAGCTGCAGACACACAGAGGAAATGTTCAGTCAGTGTATGGGGGCCGTTTTGCACACAAGGCTTCTAGAAAGAACTTACTTCGTAATATTGTTGTTTTTCAGTTCAGCTACTGGCAGAAACACAAATGCACGTAAATACATTAACTAAATTCAGGCACAGTGTTTGGATGCTATGTGCCAAATCCTCAGTGACACATCCAGCAAGAATCCTCTTCTTTTTTGTTTGACTTTCTGTTACAAAGTTATGCACAGTGAGGACTGAGAGATTGGTTAAACCTGTCCATCAGGGTTGCCACCGCTACTTATCCATAGCAGGACCTTTTCCAGGAAGCCAGGAAACATTTAGGGAATTCAGAAACTTTGAAACCAAAGGAAACTACTTCAAGTTTTGGTTCCTGGTACTTACTGTAGTTGCTCTCTCCTAAAGTTTTTTGATATTGCAGAAGTGCTTTTCAGGAACTAAGAGCACAGTTGTGCACAAGAATGCACTAATAGTACATACAAACCCACATTAGCCCTACATGACAAACACAGCCCCCTCAATCATTTTTGTGACCACTAAATTAACACAGCAGAGGGCTCCTGCAAAAAAAAAAAGAAGAACTCTTGCCAAAACAATGCAACATTATGCCACAAGGTGGTCAAACCCCTGCAACGGTCAGTCCTGGTAGATAACTTTGTAACGTGAATGTCATACTTTGAGAAAGTTGCTAATTCACAGCTTTTGGGATTTGTAAAATCCTTACTTATAATATTGTTATTGTTGTGGCAGTGGATAAGTCCTCAGTCTCATCGATCAATTACTCAAACTGTGGCTCAAAAGGTAGAGCATGTCGTCCACTAATCGGAAGATTGGTGGTTCAATCCTCAGCTCCTCTAGTCCACATGACAAGGAGGAAGATACTGAACCCCCAGTTTGTGAATATGTGTGTGACTGGGTGAATGTGACATCTAGTGTAAGAGGGCTTTGAGTGGTCGGAACGATTAGAAAAGTGCTGTACAAGGGCATTTTGCTTGAAACAACAAACAAAATGAAGGGCCGTTTTCAGTCTGAACACCTGCTAACAGCATCCTGAAACCTCCCTTCTGATGCCAGAATCTAACAATTCTTATCAATCCCTGTGCCGCAGTTTGGCAAGTCTGCATAGGTGGGAAAGCAAGTCAGGCTTTGAACTGCTATTTCAACCTCTCTTTTTTCATTCTTGCCTTTGAGGTGGCCATTCAGAACAGGTAACACAGACACACCAAACCAACAGCAAAACACTAGTGGGCACAAATGCCGAACTGGCCAAAAAAACAGCCAACAAGGGCTGACAAGTGCCAACGATGCAGGACACACTGCAAAAACTAGGGGGACAGTAGCTTACCGACAGCCCAACATTGACCGACAATTGGTGTGTCAGGGCCCTTAGACTTGGTGAGACATGTTACTCTAATTCCACCACTTTTAGTGGTAACTAGAAATGTCACACACTAACCCTAACCCTAACCCTAGCGCCCATTCTCTTGCCCACCCAATTACCACTGTTAGCTCTGTCAGCACCGTTGCCATTGTTAGCAGTGTTTGCGCTGTTAGCACCGTTGGCTGCTAGACACCAGCTCAGACCCCTCCATGTTGAGACTAACTACTAATTTTCAGGAACTTGCACTAGACACTAGACATCAAGTAGTACAACCTTTTTCCTTTTAAGCATACTGAACCTTTACTTTCTGATTTAGTGCCTGAGTAAAGTTCCTGAAGCTCCTTAGTTCCAGAGACTGTTTGGTCATGCATGCAGTCACACCACATTTAATCATTCTATCTAAATAGACAGCATAAGTTGGAATTTGAGGCCCAGTTCTCACATTCGTAACATACTGATGCTTCTTTTATATCCTCAGGACATGAACATGCTGGGGCAAAAAGAGTCCTGACATTAAGTCTGACATTTCCTGATTAAAATCATTTCAACCATCCGTGTCAATCCAGTTTAGCACTTAGCATTTCATACATTTACACACACTTCCTGATGTAACAGCACCACGTCAGTTTTACTTAGCTCCCCGACATGTCAGTTCCACACAGGCATCTTCCTCGCAAAGCAGCCACAATAGGAAAACTATGTTGAATGAACAACATGCCTGACATTGACTGACTGAAATTCAACAGCTCATTTAATCTGAACTTTGAAGGAGAAAAAAAACTGACAGTGAGGAGGACGTCACTGAAATCAAAGAGAGGGTTATAATCGTTTTTAATGCAACTTAAAGATTAAAACCATCTAATCACCACAGGAACATGAATACCTTTTCTAAAACCTCTATTATCCAACACAACAAAAGCTATTGTTACCCACAATGCACAAGTCTTTCCTATGTGGAGAGACTATCCCTGTGAAAGACCTGGCTGGTAGTATCAAATACACAGTTAACACTGCACGTCAAACCCTCGGTCATTGGATCCAATGGATAAATCACTAAATCACGCCACAATGGCTGCGGACTCGGCTCATTCACACAGGCCACATGAAAAGGGAAGGAGAGAAAGAGGGAAGTCTGACTTCCATGGCTCAGGCCAGCCAGACAAAAGGCTCTGGAACAGCACTGCCTCAGGACAAAATCATATGACACTGGCGCACAGGAAATCACCCAAATTGTCTATTGTCTGGGACAACATCAAAATCCCTCTGCCTCTACGCAGGGGCAGAAACCTAGGGAGGGAGAGAGCTGAGGGAAGATGGATGGGAGAGGGGGAGAAAGTGGGTGGAGGAGTGAGAAGTGACAGAGGATGAGAGAATATATTTTGGTGTGTTCATGCCATGTCTGGTAGAAGGTAGCAAATAGGAAGATGTATTCTAAATCTGGAGTAACAATTAACTTTTTATTTTAATCACTGACTATGTTTACATGCACAAAAAAGTTTTTTGCCCTTATTCCAAAAACAGACATTATCCCTGCTAGGCTGTTTACATGGCTAAAAAAAATGACCACTAATATTCCTGTTCATATGCACTTGTGCACACTCCAACAAACGTGCTCTAGCATGTCGTTTATCATGTCAAAATATAGAAAATGAACCAGCTAGAGCCTGTTGTGCCATTTTGTTTCTTTGCGTCAAAAAATGTTTTTTCCTCAAAGTTTTCCATCAATGGCGGACTTGTTCAGCCTCCTTCTTCAGCTTTGTGATATTTGCGTATATCCAAAATCCTGTTGATATCTAAGTTTTTCAGAATCTTCAGAAGTGGATGTGTATTTCCTCCTGACCCAAAATGTGGGCTTGTCTTTTGAGCTATCTACCTCGTAAAAATTTCAATTGAGATGCATATTTGGGATGTGTTGTATACAAGTCCAAAGACTGCTCCTAAAAACTTGAATAATACCATCATATCCTGTCAGATCTATCAGAAAACTGCTATATTCAGAGTAAGAGCTAATTTGGAATATCCAAACAGAATACTGTTTACACGTATCAAATTCAAAATATAGTTATATTTGGAATAAAAGTGGAACATTAGTGGGCATGTAAATGTAGTCAAAGTTACGCATGCCATTCTTTGTGTTTTGATGAGGGAGCAACATAGGGCCAAAGACACCATATCAACACATAGTATTTGTGTCTGTAGATGTGCAGCCTGTAGCTTGATAGATAATTGCTCAATGTGCATCCCACAACCATAAAGTATTAAGAGTAATATTTACAAAGCAAACAAGTACAAAGGAAGCGAAAGAGAATCCGTTATGCTACTTTGTATTGACATTGGCTTATTTTTGTCCCCAATTACTCTCAGGGAAGAGTCTACCAAGGCTTTTTATTCTTGAGGTAAAACAGCCGTGAGAATACAGTCTGTACCGCGTCAGGAATAATTTCTACAAAAAACTTATTTGCAAATTAACCGACACAAACATGACCTGACTGTAACCTGATTGTTACATCTGAGTTTTTAGTTTTGTGCATGACTTTGTGGAGGCCTGTGGAATGGACAAAGAAACTCAAATCAGTAAAAACACAAATTATTTAATGGAGCTTACAGACATAGAAGGAGATTTTGACTACAGCAGTCAAAAGATCTAAAAAAGATCGAGTGTAATTAGAAAGTTAGGCTTTCTAATCTGAGGTCCATTTGTAGTGTTGATTTATTCAGCCTTCCTTTCGGTTTCCTGACCACTTATACCCTGTACTCCTCAGAGAGCTTCTATCAATCATACTTTGTGGGCAGCATCTCCTCTAATTTAAGCCTTGGGTTTTATAGTTTTGTATCCTAAAACAGCTGGTCACTGTAGTTTTCATTCAAACGGCAGAAAAGAAAATAGTGCATTTGTTGGGGACTATTTTCAGATGTGGATGAATACGTAATTGGTGCAATAGTGTACTATCTATAGCCCCCTTCCCACTGGACCAAAAAAAAAACTACTTGCACACACTACAATCTGGCTTTTATATTTAATGGGAAAGGTTACCATCGGCATTGACTCTGCAGTAGTCTTGGGTATTTACCAGCTCCAGCTCCGATGAGCTCCAATCCAAAGATGCCATGTGATGGGCTGCCACAAAATGCCATCGTTCAAACATGATTTAAAATTCAGTCCGTATCGAGTTTGAGAGCGAGACTGAATAAGTAAGTGATATAAAAAAGACAACCATATTTTCACTGACTTCCATGCTGATTTCTACTTTTTACTGACCTGCTTTCCAGCCCATACGTAACGTCAAACGTGATACACCAGAAAAAAAAATATAGAAAGACATACCCATCTACTGCTGTCAATGGGAGAGCAGTATTTCTGTTATGGTTAGAAAAGACAAAGCAGTACAACTCTTCATGTAACGACTTAAGTGACTTTTACTTCCTGTATGGCAACAACTCAGCTGTATTTCAATAATCTAATCTTACATCATGTGACTGTTCAAACCCAGTCCATAGATATAACAATATTGCCTATTTTTAGCATGTTTTCTTGTGCTTAAAAAAAAACTCATATACATGTGCTAATTTTGGTGGAAAAGGGGTATATGGCAGAATGATAGTGCACTGTACGCAAGATGAGGTCAGAATTAACTACAGTGGCCTTGTTCTGGGTAATGAAGGAACATTTTACTGAGTGAAACTATTGGTCTCATTTATGAGTTTTTTTATATATATTTTTTAACAACAATGCAGGTCTATGGCACCGAGGAATAAGCTGTATTAGGCTTTGGCTACACTGACAATGCTTAATAGGGCTGATTTATTTACGTTTATAATGGGATTTGCTGATAGCAAGAAATGCAAGGCCAGCCCTATTTTTAAAAAAAGAAAGAAAAAAAAGACAATGCTAGTGGCCATGTTCACTCTTCTGAAATTGCATATTACTTCATTAGTCGTGGCTTATCTCAGCTACTGTTCTGTCTTTTAGTCTGTTGCCAGAAAGAAAGATCTGTGTAAGCTACAGTCGGAGCTGATAGATAAGCTTGGTGCTGTCCTTATCGTACCAATAGTAATAGAATGCCTTTCCAACTATCTTAGCTTACAGTCACAGTTAAAAATGCAGCTTGCCATTCTACTCCTCACTCCGAAACCATTTCTTCTGGTTAAACCCAATGTAAGTTGGCTGACTTTGAATACATAAAAGAGTAGACCATACAATTAAGATCTCCAGAAATTTTCAGATACTACCAGAAAGACTGATATCAGCATCAATTCATGATGTAAATGTCTTTAAGTTTGTCAAAATGAAAGTTCTCTTTTACTTTCATGTTTTATTGGGGGGGGCGGCAGATGCACATATTCTAAATATTGATTGGGTCGTGTCTCATGAGTCCCCTCAGAAATGTACACCTATGCTTGCCTCATCCATTTATCGTCAGTTTTTGTGGTCATAAATTAACCTACCATTGTTGAAGTGTATGAACTGACAACATTTTAATCACTGTTGTATTAAACCAATAGCAACAGACCATAAAAGCAATAAAATAAGCTTGTAAGAGAATAAAAACCATAGAAACACTGAGAAATCCAGGGTTTGTGAAGACAGTGCAAACACTCAAATAAAGGCGAGAGTGTGGAACAAGTTTGATCGCCACAATACAAGGTGATCTGTAACTTTCAAAACCAGCGTATAACTCCCCCTCCCCTCTCTGCTCAGGGATGTATTTGAACAGGTGAGTACAGTCAGCCAAAGAATGATGTGCAAGTAGGCAGTCAGCCAGCCTGTCAGGTAGAGCCTGAGGCCACACTGGCTCTCATCTATTCAGCTACACAACACATATAGACAGACGGCTCTCCTCTGGCCTTCTCATTCATCCCTCATTTCACCCCCCTCTCTGGGAACAACCCTCCCCACACACACACACACACACACACACACACACACACACACACACACACACACACAAATACACACATCCTTGTACTTTTTTCTGTTTCTTCCTTTCATTGAGTTTTTGTGGTTGTCTCTCCAAAGAATATGTGCATTGTTTTTTGTTTGTTTGTTGTTGCTGTAACTGAATGCAGCAAGTGTGTGCTTCATATGGGCTGACATGTGACCAGATGAGCACCAAACTATGAACAATATAATGCAAATTTGTCAAAAACAAAATACTATGAGGTTCAATCCAACAGAATATTTGCGTATTTTTGTCATTTTTTTTCCACAATTGGTGATGTAAAAATGTAGGTGAAATATATTTTTTTAAACCATCAATTTAAAAAAAAGGACACTATATTTAGAGAGCCGTCAATTCCACTTCATGATCATTTTGTGGTGCTGTTAAATTGAATACTAACAGGTGTCTCTATTATTCTGTACAACCCATTTATATCAAGAAAAGGCTAATAACTATGTGTAATGCGTGTGTTTTTGCATTACACGTTATGAACCCCTAACCCACCCCCCAGCGTTTCCAAGTGTTATTATTGTTGCTGCTGCTGTTGCAAAGACAACGATACCCTTTGGTAACTGTGGTTAGCCACCAGGGACAACAAAAATGTTATACTCTCCCGTTTGGTTGCGCAATGGATGATGCATTTCTTTTGTGCTGTAAATCGAGCCCCGAGAGAACGTATCCGATGGCAGACAGAATTGCGTATAAGCAAGCCTTGTAGTCAGGCAGGTCCATGGGGGCCAATCGTGGCCCGCGGAGCCATTTTTTATGGCCCAGAGCTTATTGTTCAAAATATATTATATGAAACCCGCTGCACAGTATTTGTTAAGCAAGATCATATTGTTTATGTTCACGTCACAATGGCAAGACTATCAAAGAGTTTGTAGATCTGCACCAAGTAGGAACTATAGGCTGAACCAATGTGTTTTTATAGACAAACGAACGGCAGCCTAACAGCAGACATTTCCCACTTCCCACAGGGCCACAGCAAAAAAGCGTAAAGTGGACAGCTAGAGCTGCTGCTTTCAGGAGCAGTGGAAAGTTGAATACTTTTTCACTGACAGATGAAACAGACCAATCTATACACAGATGGTGTTATTCTACAGTGTGCAATCAACATTTATTTGATGAGCTGTTTCTGCAGGATCCTTCTATAACAAAAGCTGCATTCATGACCATATGGCAGTTATTCTGAAAAACTGACACCATAAACAAAACTGACACAACCCCTTTGATCCCCAAACTGAGAAAGAATGGACAAAAAAATCCAAGAAAATTTGCCAGAGACAGAAAAACAGATTCTTACATAGTATCAACACAGCTGCTTATTTTCAGAAAATCTGATTAAAAAAATACATTTTGATAGAGAGATAATTCTTCAGTTGCTCGATACACCTTCACAATGGGCATGTACAAAGACCTGTCAGTTACCTGCAGTTAATTCTACATCACAGTGAGCAAACAGCAGTCAGCCTACACAAACACTTGATTGAGCACACACTTTAAAAAAGACTCCTGTGTGTGTCTGTGACCTTTAGGAGCCTAATGGATCATTATGCAAATTACCCGTAAAAAGGCCCCATAAAAACTTGAACTGAACCTAGAATTTCGACCTCAGAAACAGGGATCTGTCTTAACATTTTAAGCATGAGGCCAACTGAGTGCTTTTGTGCAAGACACTGAATTCCACCAGCAACAAGTCAGGTGAGTGTGACCTCTGACCTTCCTGTGGAGTACAGTGGTGGTAGCTGTTTACATTTTTAATATATATCTTTAAAGGATTTTTAATGCTTGTACAAACATCAGATTTTCTGATTTTTAAGTATTCCCAATGATCAACTAAAGTTTCTATAAAGCCCCTCAAACAGTCAATGGGTCTGTCTGTGTGTCAGTGGGTGTGTATACATGTTAAAACAGCAGGACTATAATCCCTGTTTGTGTTAAGCCCTCACTAACCAAGCATTGTCTCACTGTTTGCTTGAGTATGAACATCAAGTTTACCCATTTGCTTGTAGAAATCTTAACAGCAATAACAGCCACACTGGACTCTTCCCCTTTGACAAACTGAGGTCTTAATTACAGGATTATGACATGGATTAAAGGCTGTCAGTTGTAAGTGTTGCCATCTGATTACCAAGGGATAATCAACAATGACTTGCACGTAAGAAGGTGCTCCAGGGGAGACTGTGCAAAAGGCTGTCTATCATGTGATCTGTGTTCAGATGGGAGCTGTAAAATGAACAATAATGCTTTATTGATAAACACCACCTGAACACTAAGGGATGTCCTGGACCAGAATATCAGGTCCTAGATCTGATGTGGAAAGGTGTCATTTTGTAAATAGCTTTGTGCAAAAATTGTGCAAGAACATTTTGCCTCTGATAGAATTTTATTTTATCATAGTCTCTGTAAGGCAACAGTATTTTTTATTTGTTTGTTTTTAACTCTGTAATGACTTAGACTCCCTTTCAATTTGGTCATGACTCAGTCTTGAAATTATTCGGGCTTACCGCTGTTGTGCAGTGTATTGGGGAAGTGAGGACGAATCATGGCCCAGTCAACTGCTCCTGACCAGCCGTTGGACTTTAGGATGAATTTCTGCCAGAAATTTTGGTCAGTTGAACAGCACACATGCCTCTCTGATGTTTTCTCTATCTCCAAATATATGAATGAGAAAAACAATGGCCGTAATGCATTATTGTGAACCATAGTGGTGTAACATTACAGACCTCCACCTGCAAACAAACAACCTGCCTCAGGGCTTTTAAATAAATCTTTATTGACAACAGCTGGAATTGAACAATATTTAAAAACTGGCTCAAATCGCATGGTGAATGTCCAGCTTTAGTGGTCTTTACTACAACCCAACTCTGTTTTTATTAAGTCTTCCACAACTTTGCACAGTGAGAACTTAGCAAAATTATCTATTATAGACATATTTTCAGATTTCTTTTCTGCTTGTACCAACTTCTTGCTGGCACTTAACAGAAGACCTTTAGGGGTCTAGCAGAGCCTTCAGTTACAGTAAATTCAATCATGGTTGGATTATCTGTCACATATTTTTAGTGTTTTGAGAAATACTGCTTCCATCTTTCAGCCCCAAACACTTGTGACAAATATTCAAATAGAGCTACAACTAAGAACCCCTCATTCGTTGTGTGCTGAAGTGTGTGTGTGTGTGTGTATGTGTGTGTGTGTGTGTGTTGTCTCTCACCTTTTGTTGATCTTTACTTGAGCTCTCTGGAGATTACAGAAAGCACCATGCAAACAAAGCCTATCATTACCTTACAGTCAGGCTTTGTAAAGATTACTTTCGTGGGCAAACAGACCTGCTGTTACCTAATGTCTTACACAGAAATTATTTCAGTCAACTTTAAAATGACAGCTGTTTGCACTACATGACATTACATCACATGAAAGACCTATTATACTGTTCCTTATTTTCTGTCAGATATATAATGTTACAATGTTGGATGTAAAATAAAAAAAAAATGTGGCCAAAGTTTCAAATGATGAGGTGAACATATCACCACAGTTGACCATTATTCATTCAGGTAAAATGTATGTTGAGGTAATCCCTGTGAGCAAAGACCTCTGTTTTGAATACTGTGTCAAAGGTGTTTTTTTTCTGCTTTGACTAAAATATGACATTAGCTCATGATGGATTTCTTTGTATGATCATCTCCTCCAGACATGCTACTGCAAGTATTTACCTTACCTAGATTACACTGCTACATGAAGCTACATGCTAATGTCAGGGAACCATGTAATCTTGGCTGCCAGTGTTGTTTATTTTTCCTCGATCTCAGATCATTCCTGCTGGAACATGTCCGGTTGTGTTAAGAAGCTTTTATTGGTGATTTTAACAGTGTCATTATACAGTCTTTCCCCAGCTGCATGTACACTTCCACATGTAGCTACATGCTAACTTGGGTTGGGTACAGTTCACATTTGAACCAATACCAGTGCCAAGGTCAGTACCTTGAATTTAGTACCACTATCACACAGTACATTTTTTTGGTGCTTAACTCTTTTTGGAATAACAAAAAAACAAAAATCTAATTTTTGACCAAGCTGTAGCCAACAAGCAGTTCTGCTCCTCTGCTCTCTCCTAATCACACATAGAGCATCTCTGTCTCTGGCTTGCGTGTGCGTGTGTGTGTGTGAAATGTGTGGACTATGTGCGTGATTTAGAGCAGTGATATTATGCTGGTTTAAAATGAAATAGAAAAGAAAACAGACTGGATAGACCGACACTATCTGTGCTACAGTTATGGTTTTGGCTCATTGGAAAGCCAATGAGCCTCTTTGCTGAACCTGCTGGCTCCACAGAGCTCCATTGTCTCCACTGCGAAGCGCCCCCAAGGCGGGAAGCCAGCCACAGAGTTCTACGAGCAGCTTCCCAGCTTCGGAGCGTTTCACTGTGCTTCAGCCTCCTGTCTGAACCCAGCATTCTCACCCAGGGTGCGCTCTTAGGTACCAAAATTTGGCGCTGATGTATTCACTGTTGATTGGTATGCTGTAATACCAATGTAATTTGGTACCCTTAAAGGAAAAGTTTGGCACCCAACCCTAATGTCAATGCCACAGAAACATTTTATTTAAAAGTGCATTCATCATCTTTGTGTTCTTTTTATGATGTCATGAAATGAAAAATAAAATGCATAAGCATAAAAGCATGGCTGCTCTACCAGCCAATGAGGGTTTGCATGACAATCTAGGGTTAAATAAAGCCCTCTTCAAGCTGTGTGACAATGTATAGGATGAGCATGGAATCCAGCTGACCAGTACGATGTGTTCTTATTCATCGCTCCACCTAATATGTCAACAGCTTGTCTTCTGTTGACACCACACGTGGATACTATCTCAGGATCAGTCAGTGAACACAGGTTATGCCTCGCCTGTTTCGTTTTACACAGGAGCAGGATGTGAGTTTTGCTTTGCATACTCCACATCAAACATGTGTGCTTTGAGCGGTGCAACTGTGTATCCTCATTCCATGTTGATGGTGACAGACAAGAAAGAGCATCATTGGCAGTTGTGCTATTATGTAGTTAGTATATGAAGCGTTGCTTTGTGCATTTTGCAGGTTGGCAACATTATGCTGATGTCGTTTTTCATCCTCTGTCTGCTTGTTTAATGTTTTTATTTCTTACTTGTCTGTCTGGATTTGGAGCATTTGTTCACACGCTAGTGTTGCTATGCATGTTCCATCCATTGCGTCCTTTTGATGTGTTCTAATTTTCCAATTCAAAATGCAGCTATATGTATTGAACTGTGAACTACATCTTTACATTAGCATAAAATAGACAACAAAGGTCATGTGATGCAGTAGCAAGAGAGGTATTTAAAGTAATGCTTTCCATGTGAGTAATGGAAAGAAAAGTGATTGTAATTTCGAAGAAGAGCGCAAAGTACGTTCTACAAGTGAGGGACTAAAGACGAGCAGGTAGAATTTCACAGGTTTTTGGGGGGTTTGGGGAGGGAATGAGTCCCTGCAGCATACACGCACACACACACACACACACACACACACACCCCTGGTACTTCTTTTCACCATTATCTCATGTTGTCATCTCCCCCTTTCAAGATATGGGGATCCTGTGGCAAGACCCCCCCTTTTTCCCCAACACACACACACACACACACACCTACACACACACACACACACACACACACACACACACACACACACACAGAGGGCCAGTGTTCTCCCCTGGGGGGCTTCCCAAGATGAAAGGAGGAGTGGTGAAGGGGACTGAAGGAGCAGATGAAACAGATGAGGTGACCTCTCTCCTCATCTTTTCTCTCACCTTACTCTGTCCTATTGGACTCTAGCTATCCCACTTTAGATAACAGTGTTTATTTATAACATTTACCTGCCTCATTTTTATGTGGTATGTTCCAACAATTTGCCAGTGTGATATAGTGTCAAATACTCAATGTCTCTACATGCCTGCTTTTGAAAAACATGGTCAGTGGGGCAAAATCTGTTGCTTATGTTTCATTATGTGTCCTGGCATTTGCTCTTTAATGTTCTGTTTAGTGAGTGCCTTATACTCATGCTGCACCTGTTACAGGTTTGCAACAGATTTGCATACGAGCATATCACTGATCTTAAATTGTCTTTTTGGTGATATAGCATGTTTCTTGCCATCCTGTGCAAGATAAAACTAAGAATAAGCATCCAAAATATTACATTTTTCAGCAAGTTAAATGTAAAAGCGCATCTTTGGGGTCTGGCATGACAAGCTGGGAGGGTGTTTGCTATCAAACAGTGCCATCCTGTGGATATTTAGTGTCACTGCAGGAGGTCAGGTGAACGCACCACAGTGCTATAAGGTATTAATGCGATTAAATAAAGTAAATAAACAACCTCTAAAAATTATATGAATGAAGTAACAAAGATGTGCTGTGAAGACATATCTCATAGTTTTGTTTTGGGGTTTTTGTGCGTGTGTGTTATGTGTTATGTAAACTGTTAATGTTTCATTTACAGTGAATGTGCATTATGATGTGTTATTGAGTGTATTGTGTTGTGTGAATGTATATTTGGTATTGTCACCATGGAACTGTGAAGACCCCAGGAATAATAGCTGCTGCAGTGCAAAACAAACAAACATATTCATGCTTGCAAATTTATATTAGGTGAAAAATGTCAGACTGTTGCTGTCAGTCCTTTCTCAGGTTTACTGCAGTAGTGGATAAAGAACTGAAATTATTCACTTGAGGAAAAGCAGCAATACTACACTGTGAAATACTCTGTTACAAGTGAAACTCTTGAAAATGTTTGTGAAAATGTTTATTAAGTAAAAGTATGTATTTAGCAAAATATTTCTGGGCGATCATTACTGATGCATTAACATGTTAGCATCATGTAGTTGAGGTGGAGCTCATGTTAACTTCTCCATGTACTGTACAATGCTTGATTAATAATGGTGCATCACATTAAAACCTGTACATAACTCACATTTTGTGTGTGAAATATGAAATGTAGCTGTCAAATAAATGCAGTGGAGTAAAAAGTCCAATAATTCCCTCTGATATGTCGTGAATAAAGTAGCACAAAATGTAAAAACAAGTGTACCAGTGGTTTACTGTAGCTGTTTTGTTTTGGATGATTAAGATAAATCTTATTGCATGTAACAGGTGACTAAACTATATCCTCTGTGTTTGGGGTTATTTTATGAACTACAAATCTGTACATGTTTTAAATGAGACCCAGCACCCATTTTATTTGTTGGTGGTAAATAAAGTAACCAAGGACTCAAAAACTATGGGAACTCAGCTTGTGGTTTTGGGTGGAGCTAGCTGATGAGCTAAATGGCCCTAATGACTCTGAAGCAGCCTTGAGGGGGTTCTTCTGTCAACTGGTTCAATTTCCTGCCTCTTTCTACAGGCGCCTCTTGGATAGATTTCCTGGTACCCCTGGCACCCAACCTGGAGCTAAACACACACACACACACACACACACACGCACACACACACACACACACACACACACACACACACACACACACACACACACAGTCTAGTTGAACTGGCCAATACTATTGTCTTCATCCGCCCTGAGTAAGTCAGCAATTGAATCAATATGCAGTTTGTGTCAAACTGTGAGTGTGTACTTGTGAGTGTGTATTTATTTATCTACACACATACATTGTGAATGCATCATACATATGGGTGTCTATAGGAAGGGTAGGGAGGAAGACAGGGCAAGGGAGTACTGTCATATTGATCGGCCTGCGTGTGTGTTTGTGAAATGCCAATGACCACTCCATACTGTGTATATCCACAGTAGGACAGACACTATCTGACCTCCAGAAGACTCTTCCATGGACATAGGATTAACAGCTGCACACACATGCACACACAGGCCTTTTTCTCACACATCACCATCACTCATCACATTACTGTAACATTGTTGTGTTCTTTATTTTGTAAAAGAAAATACTTTGAGGAATAATCCTAACCTTTGAATTATTCTTTGATCGATTGAACTATACAATATACTCTATTTACATTACAGCAGTGTGACTCACTGGATTCACTTGTTTACAGCCTCACTGAGTTGAAATATAAGTAATTACAGCATGTTTTAAAATATTCAGATGCTATACATTTTTGTTTGTCCTGTTGAAAATCTGCCAGTGTGTAGGATAACCCATTTTGGAGTCCATTACTGTAATCCCAAACATGGAATGTTATGAATAAGATGAATTTAAGTTTTTGTTAAATTCTTCCATTACTTTTGGACCCCCTAAATGATGTCTTGACTCCATCATTAGGCCCTGCAGTGGGTATCAAGCTATGCTATCACAATTCTACTAAAGCCTCTGACAGGTAAAACAATATAGCTCTGACCTAACATACCTTTGAACTGCCTTGTGGGGGAGGTTTATCTCATCCAAATCGAGGGTCTGAGGTGGGAGTGTCAAACATACAGCCTATGGGCCAGACGCAGCCTGCCAAAGGGTCCAATCTGGCCCACTGGATGACTTTACACGTCTAATAGTGATAGAAGAGTGAGTAGCCTACCTTATTTAAATGCTGCTTCAGAGGCTTTTCCTCTCAGATTACAGCTCTCTGAAAAAACAATTAATACTCTGTAGTGTTATTTAAAGATGTTGGACATGGTGCAAAATACTGTCAATCAGCTGTTTCAGTACAAAAGAATCTGTATCAGATTTCTATCTTTAAACAATGTTGGTGGAAATCGATTACTGAGGCAGTGCCAAAATTTTAGATCTGTAAATGGTCTGTAAGGCAGGGGATAATTTAACCTGCTTTCACTTTAGTTTTGTGTGGTGTGGTGATGACAGTATTACTACACAGGAGTGATAATGTATGGTAAATGCACATAGTAGACATATTGGTAAAATTGCACATCTTTTTCTTAAACATCTCTGTTAACCATTTGTTTTGTAAATGGATGAATGTTTTCAGAATGTAGTTGTGCTGTACTTCTTTACACTACAAGAAAGGGGACATTTCGAGATGTTATTTGTAGAATATATACACAGATCAGCTTAAACATTAAAACCACTGGCAGATGAAGTGAATAAGACTGATCATCTCGTTACATTGCAATGCTTTGATGGGAGACTTTTGGTCCTGGGATTCATATAAATGCCACTTGAGACGGTCCACCCACCCAAACACTGTTGCAGACCAAGTACCAGCAGTGGCCCAACCAGCAGAACAATGCACCATGTCATACCATGAAAACTGTGCAGAAATGGCCCAAGGAACGTGACAAAGACCTTAAGGCATCTACCTGGTCTCAGCATTTCCCAGATCACAATCTGATCGAGCATTTGTGGGACGTGACCTTGGTGGGGCCTCCTTGCATTGGACTCAGCTCTGACCTGTCAAGGCATGGACACAAGACCTCTGGAGGGTCCTGTGCCTGTGTCCGTTGACGCCAGATCCTTTGAGACCTGTTGGTTGTGAGGTGGGGTTCCTGCATGTCCCATAGATGCTCAATCAAGATGCATTCATGGGCAGCTTTTGCAGTGTGGCATGGCGCATTGTCCTGCTAGGGGGGTCATTGCCACTGGGAGGGGCCATTGCCATGAGGGGGTGCACTTTGTCTGCAATTGACCTTTTTCACAGCAGACATTTTGGCTTGTCATAGTACTGTCATACCCGCACAACCTGCTAACAACAAACCTAGCAATCTAGCAAGCTGCTTGACCCACCAAACACACCAAATCAACTTCCTTTACAGCAGTGTGGCCCCTACATCACAGACAATATGTCGTATGTCCTCTATGAGTGCAATTATTAGTGATTAAAGCATGTTACAATATTTTTATATGCCATATTTTTTTGTAAAAATGAAGCAGCCCTCTTGAAAATGGTGTTTCGCTGAGTTGGGCCCATTGCACAGAGAGCAAGCTGCTTCACCCATGAAATAACAAACCAAGCCACCTTCCTTAGCTAATTTAAATTAGTGAGAAACGAAGCATCACAATTCTGCAATAGTATTACACCAGCTAACAACATGCTAACCAGCAGCAACCAGCTAACACTTTAAGCTTACTAGCATGCTGCCTGAGCCACCAAACTTCTCAGTTTAGCCAGCCATAAAGCATACACTTCATGCTGGCTAACAACATGTAACAGCACTTTTTTTATCATTGTCATTTTTGGGGGTTCATGGCCAACATGCACACACACAGCAATAAAAAAATTAAAAAGTATCACTGTCTAAAATACCCTTACCTATCTGACAATACTGTATATTCATATACACTTACATAATTCTTGACAAAATCTTGTCCAGACATTAAACACAACTCCACAATATTCTACAAACTTTATCTCCTGCTGACAAAATGGTGTCAGTACATTCACTGCAACTTTATTAGCATCTGACAGCACTTACAGGAGCGCTTACTGGGCAGGGTTGGGTCTAATAAGGCCTCACCTTGGTCTGAGTAAAAAGGCTTGGACACAGATCTGAGCGTGGTGAGAGATCATATTGTTGTAATTCATGTTACTGGCGGCGGCTAAATGAGCTCTGATGTTTGGCACGGTTGGTTTCTACAACACTGTTTAACAAGCAGGCGCGCGCTCACACATACACACCTTTTCCCTGAGCATGCTGACACCATCTGGAGATCTGCTGATAGCTGCCTGATAGCAGTAGTGGGATTATGTGGAGTTTTATGGAGAGAGCAGTGACTGTGTGTTTAAGTCCTCTAGATGGCAATGCTGTCTTCTGGATCTGCTTCATAACCAGAGAAACTAGAGCAGCTCAGTTACTAACAACTGCCTTAATAACTACTAACCCTAAATCAGCTCACAGTAGTAGACCCACTTATCTGTCTTAGTGTGATACAATAAAATATGTGTCATGGTTTTTTTAGTGTCCTTGTACCTGTTCCATGGCCAAACAGTCTTATGTACATTAAAAGAAAATAGCAAGTGGCAACCTCGGGCTGAGAAATGCAGCACAGAGGTGCCAAAATCTGCAGTTCCTCTAATGGCCACTTGAGGCTGGCTGCAAAATAAATTCAATCTCTGGTTACATCAGGTTTCTTCTGGCTCTAAAAATCCGAAATGGTGCCAAATTGCTAAACTTGAGGCCTCAAAACGCAAGTCCACAAATCACTGGGTGATGCCACAGTGGCTGCGTTCATTATTTTTATACAGTCTATCAGGGTTACCTCAGTTTGGGTTTGGAGACTACAAATGTTCAATAACAGCTATCTGGCAACAGAGTTTTACATCTTTGCATTCACACACTGTTTTCAGTGGCTGGGATGGATTCACTCACACAGGCTATGGCAGGAATGTGATCTCAGACATTGTGGTTTTGGGATCAGTGTAATCAGTTGGGTTTTCAGCAAGACTCACCTCCTGCTGTGGTTTCCTCCCTCGCAATAAAACTTTATTAGCATCTGACAACACTTGTCTTAATGACTTACTCTGACAATGATCTAACACATATACATGTGGTAATTTCACTTTATGGAAAACAGGCTTTAACATGGCAGCATCCTCTACAAGCTTGCGTCTCAGCCAGCTTGCCTGAGCAGTGGTAACGACTGAGTTACACATTCAAAAAATGGATTATTGAAAACACCTTTTACAGTCACATTACCATAAAATGAATGCTGTATTGGGTAATTGACATACTATACTGTTATTTTTGGGGTTGTTATTTTATGTGGTAACAGGTTTAGCATGGCCGGACTAACCTCTGAGGTGACCTTGGGGCAAAAATTAGGTTTTGAGCCCCACTGCACACAGCAGACAATACATGGCATTTTCATTATACAGTATGACCACAGAACTACAAATACCAATAATACCAGCTGGCCTCAGGCTCACTCTGTTGCTTAGTTTGTGCTATTTTGATTAGACACAACTTAATCTGGGAAAGTGCACTATGTAAATCACACCTGCTCATTTTTCCCCTCAAAATATTAATAACAGATACTTGACTTCATCCTCATAAAAATATGAATGTTGACTTATAATATGATGACTATTCTTGAAAAAAAAAACTCCCTAATGTGGCTGTAATACTCTGTTGTACTGACACAATCCTCTTGTGTAACATGACACCCGTGAGGCAAATTCAAATCAACAAAAAGTCAGTGGAATCAAAATGTGAATGCAATGTCCCATCATATCCTGTCCAGTATTTCACCTTCCAGGACATGCAACTACATGATGAGCTAAAACCAAAGGGAATATGCCTTGAAGAAAATAAAGGTTAATAATTAGAGATCATCTTATTATGCTTTCTTTGCCCCAGAATTG
The DNA here is from genome assembly GCA_019142605.1 of Cephalopholis sonnerati. NCBI lineage: Eukaryota > Metazoa > Chordata > Actinopteri > Perciformes > Serranidae > Cephalopholis > Cephalopholis sonnerati. Next base: position 33,594,190 of record JAGQAX010000010.1, read on the forward strand.
TTGGTCTAGTTATAAAGAAGGATTCCAGACCCTCTTCATTACCTCCGCAAAGGAGGTTGTGTTTTCAGTTTGGTTTATTTGTCAGTAGGATTATGGAAAAACTACTGGCCTGATTTTCATGACACTTGGTAGAAGATATTAACATGGAGCGGATCCTAATAACAAGGCGGATACATTAAGCAGTTTTCACTTTAACATCGTGCGAGAGGGCCTTAGCAGAGTGCTGTTCTAGTTTATGTATAAACACAAAAGGTGTTTAGACTGTGGGCCTTGTACATTATTTCAGTGGATGAAAATGATCGATTTCAAGCAAACTATAATCTCCTCCTTGTGGTTGTACGCTGCCGCCAGCCAGTCAAGTTAGTTTACATCTATTTCTCTCACGAATCATGTAGCCATGACAGTTGACAATGCCAAGTCTAAAAATTGAATGCTTCACACACATCTTCGACCCAGCAACAAAGATCTATACCATCAGCACAGTTTTTAAGGTGGGCACCCAAGATTAGTGTCACCAGTTCAGTATCTGACCAAATGACTATCCTTCTGTCGCTGAGCTATGATGTTTAATAATGGCCAGGAAAGTGTTTCTGCAGAAAATTATGATGTCACAGTGAAGTTGACCTTTTGGATATAAAATGTCATCACTTCATCATTTCATCCTGTTAGACATTTGTGTGAGATTTTGTTATAATTACTGGATCAACTGTTGAATTATGGCCAAAGATGGGTTTTGTGAGGTCACACTGACCTTTGACCACCACAATCTGATCACAATACGTTGAGTCCAAGGGGATGTTTGTGCCAAATTTAAGAAATTCACTCAAGGTGTCCTTGAGATATCTCGCTTATTAGAATGGGACAGATGGGCTGACGGCTGCTGCCGACATAGAACAGTAAAAACAGCCAACGACAGAGATGACACATCAAGTCTATTAAAATGCATATGAACAGAATTATTGAGGCCGTCTTCTTCACCTTAATTTCAGTGAACACAGGAACATCTTATTTTAGCACCTAGGCTGTGTGAACAAGACCACTCATGGTATTTGAGAAGTTTTATTTTTTCTTTTTTTTTCAGCATTTCTTACAACAATACAGACGTCACAGAATACATAGTTTTACAAACACAAAGCACACCACCACCTTGGTTGCTGCTGCTGCTGCTGCTGCCGTAAAGGGAAGGGGGGAAATGCTGCGGGTTCTGGAAGTTGCCAGTTCAGCCTTTGGCGATCCTTCTTTTCCAGAGACTTCCCTCATCTGTTATAGCTAGAAAGAACCTGCCCTTCGGGGGCTGCCATTTTGGGACCTTTGTGCAGCGTAGCAGTATGAGAACAATGGAAAAAAAGCTTTCTTTTGAGACATGTAGGGGTAAAACAAAATGTTTCTAGACTATGATCTGAGCATGATGTTACTCCAACTGAGAGGAAGCAGTAATGGAGGTTAAAAGAAGAGGCTCAGTTGGACATTGTTGCAACTAAAGAGCAGTTCCATCTTTCTGCTTGTTTGCAGTAAATCTTGGGCAGTAGGAATCTCCACTTCATAAAACTAACAAAAGATCTTTCCTTGCTTCATGTTCTACAGTTTTTCAGGGTACTCTGCAGAAAAATTACACCACCTAAATCTTGACCATCTAGTCTTGAGTAGTTTATTATTACTTAAATTTTTTATTCCTGTACAGTGAAATAACGGATCTTCAAATGATCTTTTTTTAAAAATACAGAAGGCTTCTTTTATTCCAGCCATTTTTTCCCCAAACATCATTCCCAGACCCTTCCAACTTACAACAGGACTTTGATATTATATACTTCTGTTTGTGTCTGCTGATGGTAATGTGTATGCATGTGTGTGTACGTATGCGTGTGTGTGAACTCTATGTCATTTACACCCAACATTGTAAACATACATAGAACTATATTACATGTGCTTGCACTGCATCTTGGAGGGGGAGAAATTTTGGTTTACTTCACTAGAACACCACAAAAGAGGGAAGAAGGGGAGGGAAGGGCTCGCGAGAGGAAGAAGAGGTGGAGGAGGAGTGTCAAACTCCTTTTCAAGGTTGTGAGGTTATTCTCAGTTTGGTTGAAAGCTCAGTTTTAGTGGACAGGCCCTTTTTTTAATTCTCTTAAGCAACAGGGGCATGAAGATGAGAGTTTTCTCTCTGGGATAGGGAACAAAAAAGAAAAAAGAAGCTTTCTGTCGAGTCTTCGGGGTAGAGCCCATTGTCCAGCACCATCGAAATGTCATAGAAGAGCTAGAGGGGGAAAAAAAGAAGTCTTTATATTCTGTATTAAGAAGTTCAGGTCCAGCTTCAGCAGCGTGAAGCCACCACGTTTCAGCAGGGTTTAGCTGGGTGTCAGGGTTCTCCACTGGCTTTAAGTCCTTCAGTGGATGATACCCTATGTTACATGTACAGGGAGTCATGTCAGTGAGGCAGAGGAAACAAGCCTGTTGACCAGTGGGATTGCAGGTCTCCGTCTTCTTCATTTTTTTTTTTTTTTTTGGGTTGCCAGGCAGCCAGCTGGAGAGTCAGTGAGTTCTGCTCAGTCATTCAGTTTCATCCAGTTTTTAACCTCCTGAAAGAGCCAGTGGAGTCTCAAAGACAGCCGTCTTGTCTCTGTACGCTCTTGGGAGGGCTTGGACTGAGTGACCCAGGCCATGAGAGAGGGTAAACAAATAAGGAATCGACGGGGTAGGACGATGAAATCCAAGATGAGAGGAGGAATGAATCGGAACGACGAAGAGGCGGGAGGACGGGGGGGGCAGGGGTGTGCTCTTTACAAGTAGACACGTCTCAGGTCTCCGGGTGAGGTGATGGTGTTGCACTGCGGGCACAGCTTCTTGTTCCCCTGTGATGGATGGAGAGACAACAGTTAGTGTTGTTGCTTAGAAGGTGAGATGCGGTCAGAATAAGGTAATATCTACTCAGTAATGCATTCAGTCAGGATTATAGTGCTGCAACATTACTCTTTATTTATCAAACTACCAAACATGTTGGTTCCAGCTTCTCAAACCTCACCTGAACAATCTGATACAGATACATCTCAGCTCAGTATATGCCAATGAAACATAGGAGACCTTTGCTGCATGATTTAGCGTCGCCATTTTTATTCTCTGAAGGTTAAAGGAACTCTGTGAAGTTATTGACCACTATTAGTGCTATAGAGCAATGTTTGTGTGTGGGTCCCTGTTTTGTTTGTATCACACATCTTTAGAAACAACTCCTCTTAGGGGTGGGCAATATGGCTTCAATTTGTAAAAGTTAGCTCGGTAGAAGCACAAACGATTTTAGAGAGAAGCCCAGGAGCAGCACACTGACAATGTCAGAGGGCTGTGATTGGTTGATGGCAATGTTAGTTCAGGATCACATTGTAGGATGTTGATCCAGGAACATATCCTACTTGGCTAAATCACTTCCTCTGGTATTTCTCAGTCTTTTGAAATTCTATAGACTACAAAATTTAACTGGAGAAATGAGCAAAAATTAAAATAATCATTTGTGCTAATGCAGAGAACAAACTGGACTGACATAATTTACTTTCATGTGCAAAAAAAAAAAAAAACCTGATCTGTACAGGTGCTGCATGTTTATGATACTATGTGTTTTGACAGTTAACCAGTGCTAGAGAGTTGAGCCAAAATGTGTAATTTATGTTAATACAAACTAGCCTGTTAGCAGCAGAGCACCATCTCACCGTCCTCCCATCAGCCCTCTGCACTGCTTTGATACTGTGCCATCTGCAGTAAAGCAGCAGGTGATAATATGCAACACAGGGCTGACACAGTAACAACATTCTGACTGGGTGGTCTCCACCACTGTCCTCCACCTCTCTGTCTCTTCCCTGCTGCCTCTTTACCAGTCAGTTTGTTCCTTTCTTGTGTTGGGTGGTAACTGCTGGCTGTAGGCACATTCCTGCAGTTTCACTGGGCTGTTTTTGTATGGGTTACAGATGTATGAATAAACATAAATGTCAAAATAAATTATGTAAATAAATGAAGTATTGTGTAACATCTGGAGTTAATTAGGAGAGGAAGCTGCAGCAACTGCTTCTCTTATGTTATCAATGCTTAAAGTCGTGACCTGTTAAGACATATCTGAGCTACAAAACTGACCATTACCCATCCCTAAAGTATCTCTCTGGTATGTGGAAACTTTCATCAGCCCACTGTAATGTGTGTAGGAGGTGTGTTAAACATTAAGAGTGTGAGTTCAGTCTTTCCCGTGAAGCACCGTGTGTGACATCCAACACGGGTACAACAGAATGTGGAGATCTCATAACTGGAGTACCTGAACCTTCCAAATCCTTGCTGGTCAGTACAAAAGTACAGGCCAGTCTGACCCCAAAGATTTATAGGCTTCTTTCCTGTAAGCCACTGAATAAACTCTTTGGAGTGGGTGCATGGTCTAAGGTAGTCTAAAGGGCGAACACACACACACGAGAGAGGACTGAGGTGGTGCAAGAGTCTGACAGATCTCACACCCTCCTGGTAAGAGGATTTGTGGCTCCAGAGTACTCAAAACAGTCTCTTCATGTCTCAAGTATAGAGTATAAAGAAGAAAGAAAGAAAATTGTGGCGGTGAAGAAAGAGAGAAGAAGAGGTGTAAGAAGGTCTGGGATGGTTTAAAATGGACGCACACAGGTTTCTGCGGTAGCACTGGGTATGGGTTGAGATTTTTCGATACGAGTCCTCGTTTGTTTGCACGCCTGTCGAAGCTGTACTCCTGTTTAGTGTGGGCGGTAAGTGTGTGTGGGTGTGTGCCCGTCACGCTGCGCTCCAGCTGCCTTGCTCATTAAAGCGGTAAGGGGCTGGGCTGACGTTAACTAGATTCCAAGGCATTTACTTTGATCAGCTTGGCCCTCCCGTTTTTATAGCTGTCTCCAGGCTACGAGTTTAATGCCCCATACATTAGACCTGCAACGGCAGCATGCACGTGCGCGCGCACACACACACACACACACACACACACACACACACACACACACACACACACACACACACACACACACACACACAGGTACATGGCAGATGGAAACAATGGACCTCATTCAAGAATGTTTTCTTATGGTCTCCCCAAACAATTTAATAAGAGAAAATTAGAAAACCCTACAAGTAATTTATAAAACATGCTCAGACTGTTTGTTTGTACCCACATGACGTTCTTCATGAATCAGTATTGATCTTATATTGGATACATGTTCCAGGCAATCATTAACACATCTAAATGCCCAATTAAACCTGAATAAGGGCATCATCAGGGCCATGTGCATTCTTAGTCTTATTTTACTTTTACTTCATAAAAAAGTCAGCCATCAGGTCCATTGCTATTTAAATGACACCTGTAATTTGCTGGAGGAATTTTAACGGGTTGCCAAAATCTGTAATCATTGAATGCACTGCACTATAAAGTATCAATCAATCACTGGGCAATTTTGGCATAACACATGCCTTAAGACAAAACTGAAAGTCTGTAGCTGCACAAGTGGCTGATGAAGCTGCAATATGTGATATATTGCACAATAGAAAAAAAAAGTTTTTACAGCAATATGGAATGGATATTAGAGAGAGAATTATGTTTTATTATATATAGTAGAAAGGCTTTTGATGCATTTATTTTAAACGACAAACATGTTTTTCATATGAAACAAGATTGTTTAAAGGTTGTTTTATAAATGTCTCTGAATTAATGACTTCATAACAATTATTTAATTGAAAGGAAGATTACTGAACTACAATTACCGCCTTGCTGTTGTTTGCCTCTGACACAGAAGATCTACACAAGCAGTACAGTTTCAAGGTGGGCACCCAAGATTAAGGTCATCAATTCGGTATCTGATCAAATGTCTCCACTTCTGCTCCTGAGTTATGCCGCTGAGTTATGGCCAGCAAAGTGTTTTATGCAGAATATTATGATGTCACAGTGAAGCTGACCTTTGACCTTTTGGAAAATGTCACCACTTCATTATATCCTATTAAACATTTGTGTGAAGTTTTGTCATAATAAGCACAAGAATTCTTGAGTTTGAAGAAATTCCCTTAGGTGTTCAGGAGATATCATGTTCACAAGAATGAGACGGATGTAAGGTCACATTGACATATCGATACAGCATAGTATCACAATATTTTTGTGTGGCAATATCGTATCGTCACATGATGCCAAGTATCGATTTATTTATTATAAAAATCGTTGATACCACAAATACAAATTAAACTTTCGGGTGGCCTTCTGGAAAATTATTATCAATTGCTTTTTCAGTCCACTAGATACATTTGACAGTTGCAAAAAAAGACCTTCATCCATCTCTGGATCCACAGGATGCAGCTCTCATGTGGTTAGTAAAAAGTATTAACTCTTCTGGAATTGTTCCTTTTGTGGTTGTCAGCTGTGCTGCAGCATTTGCACACAATTCTTAGGCCATTAATTTCTGTCCTTCTCCCTGTGTTTCTGGTCCTGTAATTATGCTAAGAGTGTATTTATAATTACAAGTATAACATCAAAGGGGGCTAAAGGTAGAGAACTGTTTGTAACTTCTAACTTCTGTTAAGTAGACAGAGCCACTGAGGTGATAAGGAAGAGGCTTGAGAGAGAAAAGGTAACAGAAGAGGAAATACAGAAGACAGTGAGGTGAGAGAAAAAAGACAACAATAAGGGACATGTGGAGAAAAGAGGAGCCAATGAGGAGACTGTTTATCCTGCCAGCAGCAGAAACACTGCGCTCCATTTACCACATTAGCACCAGCTAATTATACACTACTGAATATATTAGACTAACTAATAACCAACAAAACCACTGCCTGTGTGTGTGTGTGTGTGTGTGTGTGTGCAGACCCGAGGCACTATGTAGAACTCATTGGAGGTTCGAGTTGACCACTTTATTCCAACATTTTAACAAGCCTTTTGGGGACCATTCCACCTAAGCTTTTCCCCTACTGAGAACTGGAAGTGTTTGCATTGCCTACATTTTCTGTGTGTCTGTGCGTGTGCGTGTGTGTGTGTGTGTGTGTGTGTGTGTGTGTGTGTGTGTGGCGAGAGAACAGGTCATTTGAGGAATATTCCATTTTAGTTCCTCCCTATGGGGCACAGCTACAGAGAGAAACTCACTGACTATGAAATGAGGCTGCAATAACTGCATGTCATGAGGAGCTGCCCTGCAGCACGGAGGAGTGTGTGTGGTTGTGAACAAGTGTGTGAGTTTGTGCGTACCAGAGTCCTGAGCCAGCATTCTTCACAATGCACGTGCCAGCACTGGATGGAGGTGAGTGGCATCGTGTAGGAGTCCTAAGAACACACAGAATGAGACAGAGAGAGAGGAAATATGAAATTACACCAAATTCAAAAGGACACACACATGCCAGGTAACAACAACCAAAACAACACTGTACATTCCCTGACCAACAGCATCAGACCACTAACCATGAAACGACACAGCCAGCAGCCACAGAACCACTGAGCAAGGCAGCATGGGAGGCAACTGCACCAGCAACCTGCACGTCACACACACATGGACACGATATCGGGCAGGCAACGAGCAGAGACGGAGGGAAGCAGGCAGAGGGAAGAGAAGATGAGGGACAAAGCCACGAATGAACCCAATCTGATGGGTGCTCTTTTCTTTTCCTCTCGAAAAGAACGGACAGATGAGGGAGGAGGAGGAGGGGGGAGGAAGAGGAGCGGAGGAGGGAGGGAGTGCCTTACCCTCCGTAAGGGCTGTGGGAGGAGCCTCTTTATGCCGCTGCCGTAGCCACCAATCACAAGGCCCCTGTACAGGCAGTACAGGCCGAGGGGGAGGGACTTAGGCTGCCTCTCTCCGACCTCATTGGCCAGCGGCCGGGGCCCTGGCCACACCCCTAGGCTCTTGATCTCCGCGCCTGACTGGATAGCAGGCTTCCTCTGCGGAAGGGAGGGGTGGGGGTGGGGAAGGAGAGGGGGCGAAAGGTGGCAGCTAATCATAGAGGCGGGCTTGTACTGGTCGAGCACTCACAAACACCACAGTGCAACACACACGCGTGTGTGTGTGGACAGACACACAGACCCACCCACACATATGAGAGCGCGTACTGCGACAGCCAATGAGGACTGCTCTGAGGAAATGCTTGAGAACTCTCCCTCTCTGTTCGCACCGACTTTGCTTTATTAAATCATCAGAAATATGAAAGCTGATGGCTTGGCTAAGTTTCTAACGCTTGACAGGAGACCAGTGGAAAAACTCAGACATACAGAGTCATTCATACTGTACTTAATGGCACAATGAATATTGTTGCTTTCACTGTATTTTTGCTCAAGATCTGACCGGCTACTGATGGGGTACCGCAAAGTGTAAGGCCGTTTTTTAACTTTAAGATTAGTATTGAAATACATGTCTTCATCATCCATTGACTTTTACTGACATTGCTCATACTGATCTAAGTTGGGATGCATGTTTATAGGTCTCACTGTGGTCATTTCTATGAATGTGAATCTTCATACTATAACTACAGCAAATAATTATTTTTGTTACTGATTAATCTATTAGTCATTTGGTCTATAAAACATCAGAAAAGATGGTTAAAAAAAGGCCAGTGGAAGTTCTTTCAGCCCAAGGTGACATTTTCAAACATCATGTTTTGTCTCACTAACAGTCCAAAACCCAAAGATTTTTAGCTTACTATAACAGAAGACTTAAGGAAACAGAAAAAATGAGAGGCATTTATTCACTGATTATCAAAATACCCGCTCTTTAACCAACTAATTGTTGCAGCTCTAAATAGTTCCATTACCCACTAATGCCCATTAACAATGCCAATACAAGAATGAATTTTGACTTCTGTTTCTGATTTCTGTTTTAAGTAGTTGTTCCTGGGTCACTTTACAAACACGTAGTATGACCAAGTATCAGTCAAATATCAAAACATTTGTGTACAAGCAGTCAGAACAGAACTTCTTTTTATTTACTTTATCTTGTAAATAACCACTGATAACTAATATTAATATTCAGACTTTTTTATTTTAAAACAAAGTTTGTCCGATTATGTGAATAAGTGCACTCATCAACTAGAAAAGCTGCATCTGCCCTCTAAAGATGACCAGTAGGTGGGGGTAGAAATCCACTGATGAGACCAAACCTCAGCACTGAGCTCGCTTCAGTACCAGGAGAGGATAAACTTGAGCCAACTTGGCTGCAGCAGGAGAGCACTTGTTTTCTACTTACATACAACTACCTGAGCATTGGAAGGTTATGATCCATGCACAACAGTTACTGAATCATAACTCTGCTACACATGTTTTTGCATATACTTGGAGGCTGCAGTGGAAATCTCCAGCCCCTCTAAAATGCTTCCTGTTTGCCAACGAGTGAAAGCAACCTGATGACTTTTACATCAGACACACCGTGACAGGGAAGGAGCACAGTGACGAGTTAAAAACAGACAGAGACGGATTAGTTTAAATTCTCTGTGTTTGTGTGAAATTGTACACATATTTGTGTTTCTCTGTATGCTTGACTGTGTGTGTGTGTGTGTGTGTGTGTGTGTGTGTGAGAGAGAGATGAGGGACAGTGACAGATGAGCGGAGAAGAGCCGTGTGTCCATGGGGCAGTGAGTGATCGATCGCTGTGTCTTGCCCTCCGTGTCACCTCGGGCACCCAGCGACCTTTAGGAAGCGCAAGCGTCGGTAATTACCTGCTTTTCACACACACACACACAGACACACACACGCAGGATGCCGACGCTGCACTGTCCACTCGCTTGAAGGATGACAAGATGGGTACTTGACACAAATTGGGGAAACACAAACTCTGATGAGGGGGTGCAGGTGCAGTTGTATCTCAAGCATCTGATGATATTGACAACGTCGCTCACACTGCCTGATATTGTCATGGATGAACATGTGGCTTATATTATTGATCTGAGAGTCCAATCAATAACCTATACATGCTGTACAGCTCAGACCCATCCTTATGCTTTAGAATGCACTATAGTTTGTTTTTTTTTCTCTCACCAGTGTGCATCAGCTAGATACAATGTCTTACATGTGGGCATGAAAATATCTTACATACTGTATATTAATATACGGCAGAATCCTGTTTGTTTTTGAGGCCGTACTGCATTTCCCACTGGAGTCTCTTATCCCAGCACACATTCAGTTGACTTCCAAAGCCATGCAGGAGCATAAAACCACAACACAAAAGCAACACCAACACTCATACACTTATTAAACTACCAAGACATCCACAAACTCAGGGAAATGAGATGCATACAGTTCCTACATGCACACGTCAACGTGTATCCAGCATACATCACAATAAACTCCAATTTATGTAATAAGAGTGTCTGCTGCCCAAAGCGAGAAAAGGGAAAATCAAGATTTGTGATGTGGTCAATTAAAGGGTACTTTTGGTATTTTTCAATCTGGAGCCCTATTTTCCCATGTTTTCTATCTGACTAATGGGATCAATAATGTTCAAAATGGATCCAGTATGGCACTGCAGCAGGTAGTGGCGAAACAGGCTGCAATGTGATCAATCAGGGCATGTGTGCACCATCAATTTACATCCACTAAAAGTGCTTGTTTTTGCCTCTGACAGGGTCAGATTATTGTTAAAAGTGTCTGACAAAATTACAGAGAGGATCCTACTGAAGTCTACCTATTTGTTTACAAGGAAGATCCTTTTTGTTTAACCAGAGACAGCCCCAACATCACCATCGGCAAGCCAACCAGACCTTTAAAGAAAGAGTAACTCAAGCATGCATAGAGCCAGCATATGTCCACCCAACTGTGTGAATTTAAGGTTTATTTATTGTTGGAACAGGGAAAAAACAATGCAAGACTGTGTCTGTGAGTTTTGAGTTTATATATACTTTGAAAGAAGTGTTTTTTTATGATGAAAAAAAAAACTGTTTATTAAAAAATGCAGTCTGGTTGGTTTAGGAATGGCATTTTCAGGGCAGTTTCTGATTAAACAAAACTGATCTTATGCCTGGCTTAAGTTATGTATGTCATGTGTTGTTTATATGATGCAATTGCCCCCTCAATCCAAATACCCATGAAGCACAATGTGGCCACAAGTTGCAAGCAATGCCTGAAGTCGTCTTTCCAAAAGCGTCTAATGTGCCGTGGCTTGTAGGATACTTCAGTTTGCAGAGACTGCAAAGAGTAGTTATGTCCAAAATACAGTAAACCGGTGCAAAAGAACACAGAATTTGGGGAGTTTTTGACATGGGACAGGCACTGTCATCTTGCTGATTTTGGAGGATCCAGCCACTGCACTGAGACAGTGTATCTGTGTGCCACTGGTTCAAAATTTGGTCGACTGAAGGATATGAGGAGGGTGCTGTTCATTAAGCTCAAACAGAGCAAAAAGCAACATCCTCTTTGGGTGGTTTCCTCGGGGATTGTGTAAAATCTGTGACTACTACTAACCCCTGCATTACCAATATCATAAACCATGGCAGCCCTTCTACATGATGCCACATGAAGTTGTTCAAATGTTAGATTTCGTGCCTCCAGACAGAAGGCACAGTACTGCCACTACGGGTTGATGTGAAACAGAGAACATGCATATGAATGGTATGCTCACCATGCAGATGAGACACTTGTATCGGTCTCCTCTCAGTATCTGCCTCTCCAGCTCTCTGATTCGAGCCTTCAGAGCCTCCATGGTCGTAGCCGTAGACTCCTCCTCTGTTACCCTGGAAAAGAGGAACAGATAGAAAGACAGAGGTAGATATGTTTAGTGCTGACACTAAGACAAATGAAGTAAAAGCCAGACCATGTCCACACTACGATTAATGTGAAAATGGTGAAAACCACCTCCATGCTAGTGTTTTCAGGTGATTTTGAAGTTCCGCATCACAAACACTGTCAGGAAATGGCTTAATTCCATTAAACTTCCTCAAGGCACAGAAATTTTTACGCTCACTTGAAGTGGTTTTTCACCTTTGTCGAAACTCAGTTGATGCGACAAATGGGATACAGAAACAGCTTCACTAAATAAATTGTGACTTAGCGAACATTTAACCAACATGACTGATGAGCTGTTTCCACTGTCAGCATTTTGAAGTGCACTAGAATCATTGCCTTAAATTGTCTTCGTCTCTGGGCAGCGTTAAACCTGGCTAATACTAGCTGACATGAAAGTTCAAACGTGGCCAAATTCCTGAAGATCTCTCTCTATTTTTCTCTTATGAAATGGTCTGGTTTGCAATTCTTCTACTCTGGATTACGGCACACCTAAAAAAGCTATGCCTATGGCACCTTCCTCTGACTTAAACCACACTTTACGGGGCCGGATTTATTCGCTCAAAAGCAGTTGATGGAAACACGCCTAATTCTCATTCCTTTTTAGCAACATTTAAAAAATTAACTTAACAATTGAAGAGAAACACACCTATTCACACATAAAAAACAGGAAAATTGGCCCAAGATATCTTCTGTCTCTAACTTAATGGTGGTTGACCTTAATACTATCAGTCTTGACACAATACTGTGACCCTACCATATCTAAATATGTGTTCATTCCCCCAATGAGAGTTTCATTCACTCCTGTCTTTACATAACTGTATCAGTGTTTGATTAACCACAGATTTCCATTCGCAGCCATCTGATTATATCCTTCTCTGCAGTGCAAACCTGCTCTCTCTCTCCCTCAGTATGTCGTATGACATGTTTCTATTGACAACCTCTTTATCATTGCCTTCTGTCTCTCTGCAGCTCAATACATACTTGGGCATCTTTAAGCCCCCCCACCCTTCATTAATTTGTCCAAGATGTAGTATGACATTCTTCTAATTAACACGGTTGTGTCTTCACAGGGCCCATGATACACCACATTTACCCTTTCCTCGCTCATTCCCACCACTTTTTAAATTTTCCTTTGACTCCACCAGCTTTTTCATCCTTCAGTTTCCCTGTTTTGACTCAAAGTGCCCTGTCCTCTTTTTATCAAAATCTCACATTCATGTCTTATCCTCTGCATCTCCTCTCGTGTTTTTCCATCCATCCCCGTGTCCATCTATCCATCGCAATTTATTTCCTTGCCTCGTGTCCTTACTTCATCCCTCCTTCATTCTATCCACCGCCCTCCCTTTTTTTCCTGCCTCTAAGCAGCCTCTGATTAATGTGTAGCATGATAACAGAAAATGTGCATTTAACACTGTCCGACAGCATATGAAGCAGCCATAACTAAATCAATACGGCCGACGCACAGACCACAACGCTGCAGCTGATGATGATTTGGCGCAGTGAGACGAGGCCGCACGAGCCAGCCCCGTGTTTATTATGGCCATTCACTCCTTCTCTGGCAAGATGCAATAGCTGTGAGTGTGTGTGTGTGTGTGTGTGTGTGTGTGTGTGTGTGTGTGTGTGTGTGTGCGTGTGTGTGTTAAAATGGGAGTGAGTGTGTGCGTTTATGGTGATGTGGTCATTTTGCAGCCTGATAGCTAGCTGATCTATGGTATTGATCTGGATGGGGAAGGACAAGCGGAGAGAAGGAAGAGAGGGTGAGAGGAAAATAGAACGATAAGTGGCTGTGTGTGTGTGTGTGTGTGTGTGTGTGTGTGTGTGTGGCCTAGGATATGGCTTCATTTGCTGCATCCTCAAACAGCAGAGGCAGGGAAATGGAAAGAAAAACAAGGACAGACTTTCTCAATTTCCTATTAAGAGACAGGTTTCTGGAAATCCATTTTTACTGTATGCAGCAGTATGAGTAGATTTACATCTTATTTCCTTGAGTCCCTATCGTCAAATAAGCTCATTAAAATAAATTGAACATTTAGACTAAATTGAAGATTAAATTAAAATTAAACATTTCAGGTTTGCATGGCCATCCCCAGATTTCTTCAAACACTCCAGTGTTAAGCTGCGCTGTAAAAGCTGAGCATAGAAGCCTTATGTTTGCAGATAGTTCAATTTCTTTTTGGCAGAAACTTGTCCGGGAGCAACAAAAACTCTTTAAAAACTCTCACATCTCACACAACTGCAGTTCCCTATTCTTTCTCTTCCATCTCTTAAAACCTCAAAATTACGCTGCAACCATTTTAGGATCCATTCTGCGATATTTCCAGATTGTAACTCTATTTTGACTGGCTGGTAGTTCCTTATCCTGTCTTCTGAAATGTGCCACTCCCTGTTTGGCTATATGTTGCCGAGCATTACAAACTGTAATAACTTTAAGGTATAGGAACTATATTTAATTATATTTTAAAAGCAAGATCAAAATCTGTTTTTGCTTCAGTAGTAGGTACTTATGGCTAGAGCTGTAACAACTGCATAAAGTGATCAAATTAACAAATTATCAATGAAACATTTAGTAATTTTAAAAAACACACCAAACAAACAAAAAAACACCAATCGTTCCTTGGTTTCAGCCTCTCAAATGTCTCATGTTTTCTAAATTGAGTATTTGGACTATTTGAATTATGGTGTTAAATAAGTGTTAAAGGTATAAAAGTGTTTTTGCAGACTATGTCACAGTGAAACGACATTTTGGACATAGTTGTCACGTCCTATTATACTATCCTATTACACATCTTTGTGAAAATCTGTCATGGTTAGTGCATAAATTCTCATACGTTTTAGCCAAAAGCATGTTTTGTGAGGTCACAGTGACCTTGACCCTTGACCACAAGATTCTTATCAGTTCATTCTTGACTCCAAGTAATGGTCTGTGCCAAATTTGAGGAAATTCCCTCAAGGCCTTGTTGAGATATCACGTACATGAGAATTAGACAGACGCAAGGTGACAGTGACCTTGACCATTAACCATCAAAATCTAATCAGTCCAAGTCCAAGTGCATGTTTGTGCCAAATTTGAAAATGTCCCTGAAGGTGTTCTTGAGATGCTGTGTTCACAAGAATGAGACAGGCTAGGTCAAAGTGACCTCGACCTCTGACCTTTGACCACCAAAATCAAATCAGTTCATTGTTGAATCCAAGTGGTCGTTTGTGCCAAATTTTAAGAAATTCTCTTAAGGTGTTTCTTAGGATAAAATTGTAACAATAATGGGTGATGGGTGCTTTTTTCTTTTGCATCATCCATCACAACAGTGGAATGTTCAATTTGTTGGGTATGATCTGTTACATAATAAAATGATGAGATATTTTAAAGACACTTATAGAGATTTATGTTACTTTCCTTGTTGCACAGGAAAATCAGATTGTCAGGATCAGCTGCAAAGCAGCATTACAAAGGCTGGTCTGGACTTGTATTGATTAAGAACACTGAGCCATTCTTCCACAACAGATGTAGCAAGGAGGTTTTGCATCCTCCATGGGAAAAGTCTACTTGCTCTAGCTCCTCCCTGTAACCCATCGCTATTCGATGTCTATAAAGACCTAGTTGGGACTCCTAGCCTGACTCGCCACTCCATGCCCTATAAACTGCTTTACCCTCTCCTCTTATTAGTTCTGAGCTTGTAAAAAGCCATTTAGCCTTAATTAGCCTGCTAGCTTATAAAGCAGCAGTGGACTCTGGGCTGGACAGAACTGGATGGGGGTTGTCCCTAAAACACGGCTGTCTCTCTCCTTTAACAGCTCCTATAAAGCCCCCTGTCGCTCAGTTGAGCACAAAACTCTGCAAAGGGGCTCTCCTTCCATGTCTGATGTCGGTAAAAGAACAGAGACAGAGAAAAAGTTTTACTTTTGAAAAATATTCTCCTTTTACCATAGCATCCTTTCAACCTCTAAAATGAATATTCATTTAGCACAGCTAATTTATTGAGTACCACACCTGAATACATGTTAATCTATCTTTATGCAGCTGAGGCTATCTCAACCAGTGGGCAGGGAGGTGGAGGGGGAGTAGCAGGGGATGGAGGAGGTGCAAAGATTTAATGGAGGTAAAAAGGAGAACAGGATGATTTCGCAGGGCCAAGGAAAGGAAAGACAACTCTCTGGGGCTAAATGTGACACAGGGAGAGATAAACTGCCTCTCAACCAGCAAGAACCACAAGTAAAAATCCTTGAGTCTAAGCCCTTTATGCTATTTGTGTGTGTCACTGATTTAAGCTGGCTCAGGGGTTTTCAACCTTTTCAGTCTTGCAGCCAAAAATACAGAAAATTTATGTCACTCTGGGACCCAGGCTTAGCAAACATGTCATGTCGACTCACAGAAACAAGCTAACGGTTCAATTTGGGTTACAGCCTAAAAGGTGAGGTATTCCTGGGTTAGGAAATATATAAGAATCATTTGAGTGAGTTGGCTGCTACTCAGTGTAGCAGCAAGTTTCCATGAGCATGAGCCCCAGGGGAGGACTAACAGTATTTAAAACATATATACAATACACAGATCTGATCCTGATTTCCAAGGTTGTATGAATACAGGTCTTGATGGTGATACACCAATATGACATGCTATATCAGGCTGTTGCAAAAAGTTTGATGGGCTCATCACAAAAAGTTGTCAATCACACAGTGTGTTCGGGTAAGACAGCATCTTATTTCATCTGAATCTGCTTACCAAGTTGGAACCTTTTCAAATCTGTAATCAAATCTACAAGTGCAGCTCTCAACATTTGTGAGTAGCTCAAGTTAGGAACAACTAAATCTCAAAGATTCAACTGATATCTGTATTCACTTGCTGGCTGAGGAGGCAGAAATACTTGTTTTGAGTGGCAACCTAATTAACTGTCTGTAGATAAATATCTAAAAAAGGATGACCAGTACACACAGTATGAAATGTTGATTATATTTGTATCTGACAGAGTTGAAAGAAGGTGTAGCCTATTTACTTCTTTGTACTGCGTTTTTCCAGGCTACTGGCTCCAAACACTATGGGTTCTGGTAACTATTAGATATACAGACAATTGTTGACATGATTTACATTTAATTTAAACGGCCACTGACCACTCTGTTGGTCTTGTTCCATGGAGAAAACAGAACAGACAATCCACAAACCTAGAGTGGGGTAAAGAATGGTGCTTTTTCCTCTACTGCTGCATTTCCACTGCATGGTACAACTCGGCTCTGCTCATCTCAACTCGCTCTTTTTTGGTTTTTCGTTTGTGGACAGTACCTGGTAATTTTTTGTATCACCACTGTTGAGGTTCAAAGTGAGTTTAGCTGATTTAGAAGGTGGAAATAAAAAACTGCAGACGACTGATTGGTCAGAGAAAATAGTCACTTGCACGACAGGCGACATCCTGCACAAACCCACCATTTTCAAATAGCCAAACCACCGTCAATGGCAGCCACAATTTTTCATACACTCAACCCAGATTTAAAAAAACAAACAACAGAAAAACAGCTTGCAAGACTACGCTGTACACTTTATTAGGGCTGGGCAGTATATCAATATTGTATTGATATTGTGATATGAGACTGCTATTGTTTTAGATTTTGGATATCTTAATGTTGTGATGTCTTTTCCTGGTTTTAAAGGCTGCATTACAGTAAAGTAATTTTCTGTACTCACTTAACTGTTCTGGCCATTTTACTATTTGCCTTTACCCACTTAGTCATTTTATCCACATTATTGATGATTATTTATTAATAATCTCATTGCGTAAATATTTAATGAAAGCGCCAATAGTCAACCATACGATATCATCACAACATTGAAGTTGATAAATTTGGTCAAAAATATGAAAACTATATCTGATTTTCTCCATGTTGCCCAGTCCTACACTACACCATGTAACTGACAAAGTGCCGACGTTTCTCTGTTTAGGTGCAATGAAAGAATCCAGTGTTGCGTCACAGATGATGTCACGGCAGCATCATGTGGTGTCACTACGGCCATTAGCAAAGAATTTGGCCTACACTTGAAAAAACTTTGGAACCCAAACCTACAGTGTCCAGTCTACATGTAATACAGCAGTATTCCCCTAGACCGCGTCCTTGGCTCTCTACTGAGTATATTTTGCTGTCAGTACAACAGTTTGCATATGTATGTGTCTTCCTCCAATTACAGATATTAACTGGTATGTATGGTACATCTGTTTGCTCTGTGCTGTGCACAGTTGTGTGTATGAGAGTTTGTAGGCACAGTGGGACGAGGCTCTGGCTTGGTAGGTTTTAAACTGAAGCTGTGGCCTTGATCTTAAAGGCCTGCCATCATAAAACCCGAGGAACCAATACTGAAATACAACTTCCATTCATGCAACACGCTGCTACTCCAACTTAGTTACTGGCCCACAGGGCTTTTTGAATGCTGTGTGCATGTATGTGAGTGAAAGAAAGTGAAATTGCGGTGCATTTCCATCTCCAGTCACCCCTATGGCGACAAGCAAGCAAGAAAGCCTGACAGAGACAGATAGATGGCTGTGCCTCCCCTCTATTTAGCGCTCTGTCCCCAACGTGTGTGGGGCTATTTCTCATTTCATTAGTGTGTGTGTGTCTGTGTGTAGCCGAAGACCTCCGCCATCCGTCTCAATCAGCTCTGTGTCTTAATCTACTGTCTACCTACATTTTGGCCTCACTCAGCCTCCCTCTCTCTCAACACCAGCACACAGCAAATGACAAAATTACATAACAATTAATTCTGAAAAGACAATATTCAAGCAAACATTTTATCCACCAGGTAGGGAAATAAATCTCTTGCACGTAGGTGCTGTGAAAATAGCAGCGGTAAATCCCTTTAGAGCATCATTCTCTGCTGCACCCTGTTAACCGAGGCCTTAACTACACTGACACACCATGATAAAACATTTAAGTCACTATTGATTTCCCCTGCCTCAGCCCGATCTGTATGTGTGTGTGTGTGTGTGTGTGTGTGTGTGTGTGGTCTCAGATGGCAAAAAGGAAAGGGAGGGAGCCGTTTTGTAAGAGCCTGAGAAAAAATTGAGACAGAGGATGGGAAGAAAAGAGAAATGGGAAAGTGAAAGAAGGGAGAAAGAGAGAGAAATGTGGCTTAGCGACAACAATAAAGAGAAGAACCAGAGAGAAAAGGGAAGCAAGAGCGACTGGGCAGTGTGTGTGTGTGTGTGTGTGTGTGTGTGTGTGTGTGTGTGTGTGTGTGTGTGTGTAGAGGGGGGGGAGGGAGGGTAGAAATCTAGCTTCATCACTTCCAAATTGAGGACAGATTCAATTATTTGCAGAAACCACATGGAAATCTCTCCGCATTGTTCCAGCTGGAGCACCAAATTTGGCAGCAATCGCATTGGCGGCATTGGAGGGGCCATTTATCTTGGAGGGGAAAGAGCGTCTCAGGCGTTGTACGTGTATATGTGTGTGTGTGTGTGTGTGTGTGTGTGAGCTCATTTATCTTGCGGGGGAATGAGCAAGGGAACGAGGACGCCCCGGGAGGCGACCAGATCATTACCCATCTGGGATCAGAGACAGAGAGAGAGAGAGAGATTTCACTAACGCTGCCCCTGTGCAAAGCCACACACACACTTGTACAATGTATCAATGTAACGAAAGGAGACAAATCTCATTTTCATTTGGGGACGGAGGGGCACAGAAGCTCCACAAATACGTGCATTTATAGCAAGCGGAGAAGACTGAGGCAGGCAATTGTTCCAGCCAGCTGACTGCTTGTTCCATTGCAATCATTCAGCATCTAGTTGGCTCCCTTTAAATGGATACTTCGATTAAGGCATGTTCTTCTCCAGGAGGCGACTAAGACCTCAGCTAGGACATCATGTAGCAACATGTACAACTACATTTTGACCATGACAAAGTCATAATCTCACATTTTCTTTGGAAAATGTTAGAATTTAAGGCAGTTCTTGGCAATAAGCGTTAGGCAAGCAAGATGATCTTAGAGTTTGAGTTCATTTCAAGAAACTATTCGTTTACCAACATAAGTCCAATGTATTGTCTGAAGCAGGAAAATAAAGTAACTTCAACTGCAATAAATGACAGCTCTGAAGAAAAAACGCAAACTCTCTGATGAGCTACAACAGTCCTGTATGCTATGCAAGCAGAGCAGCATGAGGTTGCACCTTGTCCTTACTGACATCAGTACCATACCAACTGTGCATGAGTGTGTGTGCACAACTAGATCAATCAGCACTTTCTGACCACTGCCTCTCTGCTCAGCCACACTGACCTGCCTACATCTTTCTCTCTCACACACACACAGTGAAACACAGGAGGATCACAGCACAGACAACAACTTATCGAATGCATCCTCTCGCTCAGCAAACAAACACACACACCTCTTGCCTTGCTGTGCTGTTTCTGATCAATACACTTCAAGCTGCTCTGCTTATTCACCAGTTATCCCATCTGCTGATATTTAATATGGGGAACACACACACACAGAGCGCTGATTGATTTATTTAAATGAAGCATTAATTTAATGTAGCCTATCAAGAGGTGACAGGTACACGCAGGATGCTACACGTAAAGCTACAAAAAAATCTTGTGTTTTTAGTAAATATATATTTAAGACTTTCCTCAAGCAAATTCTGTCATTAGAGTCCTGCTCTGGTAGCCAATGCAGCCTTGACTGAAGTTTCCAATAACAGGTAAAACAACACACTCCAATCATTTGTATCTTAACATTTTGCCTGAGGAAATGACTGGGAAAGGTAAAGGTTAAGAAAATGAGATGAGAGTGCTGATTTTAGGGGGTATTCTTAAAGGCACTCCAGGTGGACAAAGGAAATCACTTTAAGAAATAGGGTCTGGGATGGAAGGCAACGAGCAGACTGACCCCAGCTCAGTGTGTGTATGCGTGTGCCTGTAATCACATGGGGCAAAAGGACAGGAGAATATGCCAGACATGCAGAAGCAACCAATCAACCAAATCCCTCTTTCTCTTTGCCCACCAACGTTTCTCTCTCGCAATGAGCTGACCTCTATTACCCATGCAGGGGACAGGGCGTGCGTGTGTGTGTGCAAGATTGTTTACTTGTGGCAGAATATGGATGAGGAGATGGAAATGAGGGAATTACAGAGCGCTGGCCTTTCACACACAGGGTGTTCTAATGGATAGGCCAGTGGGCCTGCTTATGAATGTGTGTGTGTTTAAATCACAGCTAGGTGAGCGGATTTTCTTTGTAATGTCCAATCCAACCTCCAGCCGCAGTCAGATACACAGGTCAATATGACATCATTTTAAGAACTTAAGATTTTTGGAGTACTTCTGCTTGTGCAACTTCCTAAACATTGATTCAATGTTTCTAAAGTCTGATCTCATGTTGTCAGTTAATGCGCTGCACTTTATTTAGCTGTCATTGTGCATTGAGCAACACAGGATATCTGCATGGCTCTAAACTTCTCAATTTTGTAACTGAAAACTAACAGTAACGTACATAGAGAATAGGCACATTTGCTTCTGTGTGGTGCTTCAACTCTCTCAGCTCAAGTGCTGAAAGCAGTCACGTTTGCTTAACACAAATCTAACTAGACACAAGTACGTCCTCCTGTCAGCAGTGAATCAGGAGGGACACTCTGTGGTGCACAAGGATTATTTTACTGAACTATGACCAGGACTTACACTTTTGATTATTTCAGAAAAAAAACTCAGAGTCAACTTGAGAAATTCAGATTCAGGTACAGCCCTAATTTCTGCTTTACTGGTACACATACACAATCTTATTACATTACTAGTGTTCAGGTGCAGAGGAGGTATGTGATGCCACAAGTATGTTCCACTCTCTTACAATTTTATACCTCTAGTTAGCTGTGTTAATAACGCTACCATTTTTATCTGAAAGTTGAACTACGGAGTGCTGCAGGGATGACCTGAGTGCTGCAGGGATGACCTGAGTCCTGCAAGGATGACCTTTCTTAGGGGCCAGTCTGGAAATTAACATCACCCTGGTTCCTTTACCAAAAAGCCCATGGGATTTTCCCACTGGATTTTAGAGAATTGCAGAAAATAAGCTGTGTGGCAAACATCAGTTTGTGACACATGTTTTGCTCTGCAAAATTATCTTCACAAATGAACACCACTTTATGATTTTTCAACTATAAATGCAATCACCAGAAGTAAAAAGCTAACGTAAGGCTATAAATAAACTACACCATGGTCGCATGATATTAACGTTGCCACCACAACAAGGCTGTAATGCCGTGTTAGCCACTTGTTTGCAAATGTCTTTTTTAAGACACGTCATAGAACACGTTAAAGTTTCTTCAGCTTGCGTTAACCACAGACCTCATTTCAGGCATCTAACCAAAAACCCTTTCAAAAAACCTGCTGATTTCGAGATGAGTGGACCGGAAATGCTAAAATCCTAACTCATTCCATCTTTTGGACTCAATCCTGCAGCACACTATCACCAAACATGGAAAAAGCGATAACTATGTGATCTAAAATTATCTCCCAAGTCTGTATTTATACTTAATAAGAACAAAGAAAACATTTTTTCTCTCTGTTTGCCTGATAGTTCATTATGTAGTGTAATTTTGACCACTGTGTGCCATGAGGGTAATTTGTTTTCCTCATGTCCAACTGGACAATAACAGTCTATTCCTCAATTCCAACTGGGAGCCAACATATAATATAAAAATAATCAAGAAGCAACATCTGACATCTAAGTGCTACCTGTATAAATGCCATGTGTGGTGTTCAGTGTTACCGTCCTGCCATTCTTAAAAAGCTTTACTTGACATCTGTGAGAAAACAGCTGTTTGTTGTGTATCATGCCACAATGTATAAACAGTGTTGTTGAAAGCATGTGTCTAAACAGTGTGAACAAACATTTGCATGTGTTTTCACACTGCTGCCTTGAAACTAGCGTGTGGCTCGAATCTCCTTGTGTCTACGTCCCCATTAATGATTCTAAGGCAGCTCTGTGCTCAGAGAGAACACAACTGCAAGAAAAATCAATACCTGGAGAGACCCTCCCTGTCACTCACACACACACACACACACACACACACACACACACACACACACACACACACACACACACACACACACACACACAGCAAAAACAGAATCCACACAAAATGCATCATTTATGACCCTCTACAAGTCGACTCTCCCACAAGTACGAAAACTCATCACAAAGTCATAGAATCACCATGAGAGTGTGTGTGTGTGATCGGTCTAATACTGCGATGGGAAACGTGACAGAGTCATTTTCTGTCTCACCTTTTACAACTAGATCATGATGTGTGCGCGTGTGTGTACATATGTGTAACCTACTTTTCGATCTCACTGTTTTTACAGGTGCGCGGGGCGCAGGAGGAAGAGGAGGAGGATGAAGGGGTGCTGGGGTCTGTCTTGCTGCTTTCTCCGTTGCTCGTTGAAGGCATCTCTGAAAACACAAAAACAGGTGACGTGGTTAACACTGGATGTTGACTGTTGTAGCTGCAATAAGCATTCACACACCTCGCTGCAAATTCAAAAACCATGAGACAAAATGAGGAGGAAATTAATATACAACATTAGTAGTAAATGATCTCTTTGTTTGAGTAACTGTATATTCTTTATATGAAGACCTGCGATACTAAAATTCTACTAAAACATTATTAGCCCTTCTTACCGTCACTGGCCCATTTGGAGAACTCGGGCGTTATTCTGTTAGAAGGCATCCCACCGCTGCAACACAGAAACACAAATGTTGGTATGAATGGAGCCTCAATGGTGCATTCCATTTCACTGACAGTGTTACCTACAGCAGATGTCAGTTGGAACGCCCCAAGTTTGGAGAATCAGACCGAAAGCTAAGCAAAAGAATATTTTCACCGCTTTACCTTGCCACAGAAAACCCTCACCTGACTTGACGGGGAGACAGTTAATGGCTTCACTTCCCCATCTATGCTTTTGTTAAAGCCACCAAACTCCATTCACAAAAACAGTAAATTTGGCTCACTTAACACTTGAGCTGCTGGTCTTCCACTGCCTCGATCAGTTAGTTAGTGTTATTGAGTGACTTTGGTGAATCCAAACTAACCCTTTTAAATGCCAAAGTTACACAATAACACAAACAGAGAGAGAGAGGTAGGCATAAGAGCTTCAGTTCTCTGACGCAAATTGCTGTCTGATGGTGAGGTAAAGCAGTGAAAATATTCTTAATATGGCGTACACTTAAACTGTTATTGATTTTTTTTAGCTGGGACCTTTTCAGGTGGCTAAAACATGTTTTGTTTCTGCCCCTGTTCACAGAAGTTAATTTCTTGGCATCTTTAAACTGGAGACGTGCCGACTGACATCTACTTTATGTAATACACTGATTATGGATGCATATCTCCTGTAACCCCACTTCAAAAAATGTGAACTATCCCTTTAAGTGTACATTCTGTAAGCTTGACTGTGCAGCAGTTAAGGCTTCATACTTGAGCACGGCTCCCCGTAGCGCCTCCCTCTCCCTGGCTTCTCCTTGGTCTTCTCCGGCTCCAGAGCAGGGGATGATATCAGCCTCGGTGTACTGGGCCTTGCCGTATTCCAAGGTGTCATCTCCATCCACGTCTAGGTCGGCGTCGCTGTCTGCCGCACTCTCCTTGATGCTACACGTGGCAAAACCTGTTCCTGTGAAAAGAATATGAGGACAAATTTCAGCATTACTGTCAGCAGGACAGTGACAATGAGAGAACCTTGAGTTTCATGTGTGGAGAGTAAGATTTGCTCATCACTGGCTTCATCACTGATTTTCCAGAACACAACATGGCGAGGTTTGTTCAACAGGTGCTAAAACTGACATCGCAAGTGATCTGATGCAACATGAAAAATAAAATTACAGCTGCAAGTCACATATTTTGGCGAAATATTGTGTCTCTCTTATGCTTTACATTCCAGTTCTGCCTTGTTTAAATGTCAGAGTAAACGCATATCAGTATCTAATGTAGCAGATCCAGCAAAATACATTCACAATGTAATAACAGGGACCTCTATAAACTGCTTTTGAGACACACTTATAGATCTTAAACTTGAGGATATTAAAAAACTTTTTTAAGGATCTGCAGATCGAGGGAGATGAGAAAGATATCTGGTCAGAGAGACGAGGGTGAACAGAGAGAGACAGGCACGGGGTGAACTGATGAAGACTGACACCTTACCCATCAATCTTTGGGAGAAAGAGAGGGAGAGTGGGAGACTGTGGGAGTGTGTGTGTGTGTGTGTGTGTGTGTGTGTGTGTGTGAGTGAGTGGCACTTCTATAAACCCAGTGATGAACGCTCAGACAAACCCTTACCGCTGCCTGACTGCTCCCTTCAGCTCCACTTAGCCACAGAGCCGGCTGTGTGTGTGTGTCCATCACTTAGAGGCGTCTCTTCAGTGTTTGTTTGAGACTGTCTGTCCCTCTGTCACTTAGGCCCTGTCTCTCCAACCCCTTGAAGGTGTGGGTGCACGCGCGAGTGTGTGAGTCTGTCTACCTGTCACTTACACCGCGTCTATCTACTACGCAAAGGTAGGTAAGGTGTGTGTGTGTGTGCAGTGTTCACGTGTGTATGTTACTTACTATTTGAGCACTTGGAGGTGTGTAGGGGCGTGTGTGTGTGTGTGTGTGCATGTGTGTGTATTTCACTTGAGATGTGACTCTGGATGTGTCTGTGTGTGTCTACCACTGACAGGCCTGACAGCCATCTTATTTACACCTATCCCAATTTCTACAAGCTCTCAGCTGGACTAGTGTGTTCTGTGTGTATGTGACAAGTGTGTGTGTGTGTGTGTGTGTGTGTGTGTGTGTGTGACCAGATAGAGGCTCGACAGAGTTGACAGCCATCTTATTTAACCCCCTGTCCCAGTATGTGTGTGTGAGTCTCCATACTTGACTTCCTATAACAGTTGGTCTCAGTGCACTACAGTGTCTCACTGCACTATGGCGTCTTTGTCAAAGTGCAAATCAGCCGCTAGGACTCGTCTCCGAGGACCTTCTGGGATTTAAACATCTGCTGCTGCTTCTCCTACTTAACTGTGTAATTCATTTCACTCTTACTCTAGAAAAGAATAAAAAAATGAGGAGGGAGGAGAGAGAATGTGAGCACGGAATGGCTGAAAGCCGCTGTGATAAAACGCGCCACCGATGCTAAGCCGTTTTACGACAGGCCCATGGTTTTTAGTGATCAAATAAAAAGGACCTTTTAACTTTTATTTGGTCTCAGCGGCAGAGGGGAACATATGGGAACAATGGCCACGCAGCGTAAATCTAGCAGCCTGCTGGCTCTGCTCGGCTACTGAGGCTATAGTTTTTCAGGGCATGGCAGGAGGTGAACAGAGCACATGTTACATTATTATACAGCCTGACATGGTGAAACAGTTGGACTTCATGCATTTTTCCCTATCATCACTGGCAGACTTACTTGCTACGTAGAGTTGGTTAATTTAGGGGAAAGCTCAATGTTTCAGGTATGGAATCTGTCCCTCCCTTACTTATCATCAAAGATGGTAACTATCTAGACTACACACGGTGGTGACAGCTAAGATACAGTTAATTTTCAAGTTCAAACACAAGATTGAACCAATAGACTTTCTGCCTTTAATTACTATGATCCAAGTTTGAGCCAGTCTACCCACAATCCATCAGGGTCAGCCAAGCCAGGGAAGCAAGCTTCTCCTCCATCAGCTGTAAATGAGTGCCCAAGTGTTGGATGAGAGTAAAACAGATTTTAAGTCCAAACCACTATTGCACAAATGTGTGCATGAGTGCTTTAGTGTGTGTGTTGTAGTGGTGATGGCAGTGGTGGTTGGGGCATAATCCAATCAACTAATCAAACTATGGATCTTGTGGCTGGTTGGCCATAACAACTGTGTTCATGAAGTGGGACATGGATATGTGGGCTCTGACAACTTGATAGTGCCCAAGGTAGAGATTTTTTGAGTGTGAAACACCTACCAACACCTGTGCACATAAAATAATTCAGAAAACAAAAGCAACTGTGGAAAGATGACAGGATGTGTGGGAGAGAGATGCAGAGTTACTTGGGCAGATTTGAACCAGGGACACTGCAGTCTCAATCTCTGAGCCCACAGAAATGCCCCAAAATCCCTTTACTGACCCTAAAACCAACATAAGAACTACAGTAAGTGGACCTGTGAAGAGCTCTGGCCCAAGGAATTCACAACAAGATCACAATAACGTGCAGTTTATAACATGATTATATCAGTACGACACAAAAAAATACATATATGTGCATCAGCAATAGACCAAAATGAGTTGAAAAATATCGGCATATCAGCAGAAATCCAATATTATTTATAATAATACAAAATACAGTGCAATACAAACTTAAAAATAGCATGAGCTCTCAGACATTTTAAGTGATTCCCTTAAAGATGGATATGATGGTGTATTTTCTTCCTTATTTGTGGTCTATTTGTGCATGTACACACACTACATGTCTTCAGTGTTTTAACTGTGAGCATATGTGTGGCCGGTTGTGTGTGTGTGTGTGTGTCCTAGTGCTTCTATCTGTCCCTCTAAGCAGTCTTGGCAGGCCAATCTAATCTGGCCAGGGAAAGGTCAGCCCCACTCTAACTGCCTTTCACTCACATTATGCACCGACGCCCCCTCCCCTTTCTTTTTCTTCACCTATCTTTCTCTCTTTCCAGTCCTCCTTTCCTCACCTTCTTTTCCCTCCGTCTTTGTGTTATCACTTCTTCTTTCCTACCTTTATTCTTTCACATTTCTCTGACCTACCCTCTTTCCACTTTTTACCTTCCCTCGCTTGTTTTGATCGTTTGCTTCTTCACATGTCTTGCACCACCCTTTATCACTCTATTTTTCTCTCTACTCATGTATCACTTGTTCTCTCCCTCTCTCCCCTGGTCCAGTCCCCAGTTTCCACTCCTTTCTGTTAGACAGGCATGATCAATACACACACATACCGACTTGTACAGGGCCATCCTGGTCTGTCTCATTATCATAACCATCTCCTGAATATCGTTGACTCTTAACATACTAACTACACATTTTATCCTCTGAGCTACATGCCGCATGACAGCAACAGTGGAGACACTCAATCTACATACATGTCACCACAACTACACTGCAAGTTCAGATCTGAGGAGGCGGGCAGGATCAAAGGACTCATCAGGCTGACTGACAGCCCGGATCGACCAATCGACCGACCTCGGCGACATCCCGTTACCATAGCAATTATCGGGACCCTCTAAGAAGCAGAGAGGAGGGGAGTCAAAGGTCATCGCACTATCTTTCTGCCATTTACAGGTCAGAGAGAGAGGGAGAGAGATGGGGAAAGGGACACAGACACAAAGACATGAGACGGCCATCTTTGAAGTCCATTTACAAAGCACAGATTTCGCCTCTGCTCAATCCCTCTGGGCCATCTCAACCTGCAATAATCCCCCTCTTCTCCTCCTCTGTCTCTCAGGACGGCCTGATATCAAACCTCAGGATCTGTCTGCCTGCCTCCCTGTCTGCCTTTCCATCTGTCTGTGGCTAAACTGACAGATCAACTATTTTCTTTCAAGCTTGGTCACTTAAAAAGCAGGAGTATAAACTTGAGAGACAAATAGGAACATGATATAGGAGAATAAAACTACTACATAGAATGTGTTGTACTGAAATCTAATTAGGCCTGCACAAAATGAGGAAAATCTGCAATGTGCAAAAACATTGCGTAATGTTAAGATGACGATATGACTCAATAAATATTAGCGCTACAGTACCCATGTCTTTCGGCTTTAAAGGTCCAGTGTGTAGGATTTAGTGGCATCTAGTGGTGAGGTTGCAGAGCTGAAACTTCCCCCGTGTGCCACGTGTTCAAGGAGAACTACGATGGCTGATGCATAAATGCAAGTGGCTCTGCACTGACCAAGTCAATTGCTGAGATTTTGCTTACAGATTAATCACTTAAGTCATAAACTAAACAAAAATGGCAACTCTCCAGTGTGATGATTTGCTGCCTGTTGTCTTTGGAGTGATGTTAGACAACCAAAAAAAAAAAAAGGACAAAACTCAGGTCTTACATTGGCGCTAGCACAAAAAAACCTCAAATGAAATATTCTGACATGAAATTATGATGAAATATTAGTTGTAATAAACCCATGTTTCCTTTAAAGACTGACTTTTTCATGTATCTTGCCAAGTTTAAAGTAAATGCTAGTTGCTTTCCAGCTCATAAAACTGAGACTTGGACAGACAGACAGTCCACTAGACAGATAAAGAAAGCACTCTGTCTGTGCTGTGGCTCCTTTCAACCTGGCTAAGCCGGTGCGAGACACAGGGAAGTCTTCCCTCACGCAGAGTTGAATCATAAACTGATCTTGTTCGATTTTTTCCTCCCTCCCCACCTCCCCCTCTCTCCTCTCCCTTGAAAGGGCCCCGTTCCCTCTGCCTTTCTTCCTCCGGCTCTCAAAGGGAGGGAAGGATGGTGGCACTTCACAGAGGGATAGGCCCTCTCTTCATCCCGCCAGCTGAGGAGACCCCCTGCAACATCTCTATATCCGTCTAGCCGGCTGCTGGCTCTCAAGAGCCTGCTGGATTCAGCGGTGAGTGTTAGAACCACTGAGGAGCTTTCAAGACAAAATCCACCTTCTGAGCCTTCTGCCAAGTATGTGTGTGTATGTGTGCGTTTCAAGTCGCTCTCCCCAGGCCACCTCAGTTATCTGTGTCACATCACAAGGTGCCCTATTAGAGCGCGGCAGAAGGGTCCTGTGTCTGCTCGTTTAACGACGTGAAAGAGAGATGGGCGGATTGGTAGGAGCATTGCGGAGATGGATGGACGGGTGGGGAAGCCACCACCCACCCCCACGAGCTGCTCTTTGGCGCAGTTTAGTTGAGATTTCAACATTGATCTGTCTTGTCTCCTCTCTCTCTGGCTTGCAGAGAGTGAGGCAGGTGAGGCTCAGCGTGTGTGTGTTTAACAATGGATCGAACAGAGACAGAGAAGGAGGTGAGCAGGAAGAGGGGCAGATGAAAGCCGAGGCAGAGCCAAGAGAGTTTGAAAGAGCCTCTTAGAGATGACAACAACTCTTTACCTCCATCTGTGCACATCTTGATGCTTTGCCTTTGTCTGTCTTTTTCACCACGTTTTACACAGAAACACAACTGAGGCCACAGTGGGAGGCCGCTGTGACGCACAACACAGTTTAAATCATCACATTGCATGTATTCATACTGTTTGGTAAACAGAGGTAGAATGTATGTTTTGTCTGGAGGCACTTTTTGGGCTTAGAGGAAAGGTTTTTGTAGCAAAGACATGAAAGGACTGAGAGAACAGTGTTGGCAATGCTTTTACTAAGAAAGTGTTGTATGGGATTAAAACTGTATTACCAACTGACCTCAAGTATTCGACTCTTTTGATAATTGATTCAAACATTCTCTGGTTTCAGCTTCTCATATGAGCAGGTTTGCTACTTTATAAACTTTATCTAGTTTATGTGATTTTGGGTGATGAGAGCAGACATGGCAAGAAAACTAAAACTGAACCAATACGGCAACATTTTAGATTTGAAGCTGACATAAGAGATATCCTAAATAACCACAAGTTATGCAGCGCTGCTGTTGTGAGCTGAACTTTTGTCGGACGGCCTGTTTCTATTTCTATCTGTTGCTGGCTTTGAAAAGACCACTATGGTCAAGAAATGGTTGATTCACATAGTTAAGATGAGCAATTATCTACATGATACCTCCTTATTTCACTACAAAACGTAAGTCAGGTGGAGACAGTCTGGAGAAAGGTCGCCAGGGAGCAGAAAGTTTCTGGTGAGCTAAATGACCCTCGCTAATAACAAGCTAGGCTACTTGCTGTTGGTTATATTGTCATTTCCAATGAATATCTTGATATTAAATGTGTTTATTGTTTAATAAAGTAATGTTACAGAGTAGGAACACTGCAAATAGGCTACTCACTCATCATATCCAGTCTGATCTCAAGCTAACAGTTGATACGTATGTGGTTTGATTACATGAAAAAGGCCCTACAGAGGTGCATATTTGATGGATTCTGTGCGGACAGAGAGCTCTGATGTTATGTGATGCGACGCGATAGTCTGACACTTGTTTGCTGTTGGAGCACAGTGATTATGTTCCACTCGGGAGCGGCGACACCTGTTAAAATTCGGTATACCGGTCCGGTTTTTGGCTTTATATCAAACCGGTCTGAACCCTATACAATTTAAACAACTCACCTCGTTCTCCTGTGAGTGGTCTAGAAGCTGACTCACAGCATACATGTTCCAGATCATCTCAACATCTTGCTTGATAAAATCAAAGTTATGGAAATATTGTCAACTTTAGTATGTAATTTTATGTCCACTAAGTTAGCTCAGATTTCACATAAAATGTATATAAATCAAATGTATTAAGTAGCAGATACAGAAAATTATTGGATAACAGTCAGCTAAACTAAATTTACATTAATATTTGAAGGGTGTGATGACACCAGCTTTATATTAAATTGTTGCTGTAAGATGTGTCCAGACACCCCTGCTTATGAAAATCAAAAAAAAAAAAAAAAAAAAAAACTACACTTAGTTAAAAAATAATA
Organism: Cephalopholis sonnerati; assembly: GCA_019142605.1. Classification (NCBI taxonomy): domain Eukaryota; kingdom Metazoa; phylum Chordata; class Actinopteri; order Perciformes; family Serranidae; genus Cephalopholis; species Cephalopholis sonnerati. Next base: position 33,625,458 of record JAGQAX010000010.1, read on the forward strand.
AAAAAAAATCAGTTTGAAAAATCGATGAAGGGGGACCAAAAAGAGATGGTGACAGAGAGCTACCACTGTAAGTGTGTTGTGTCACGAAGCAGCCATGCTCCCCAGTGACCAGCTATCCCATCCAGTTCTATAATTGCATTTCTGGGCGCGCACACACACACCCACACACACACACAGTGGTGACCACTGGGTCAATTGCTCAGCTAAATGTGTTTTCCTTCCCCTCGCTAAGAGAGTTGTGTGGGGTCGAGCCAAGCTGAGCTGGGCTGAGCTGACCCCGAGCAAACCCACACTGCCACCAGACCACTGGCACCATTACAGCTCCCTGGTCACATTCAACACCAGTCCCACAGAACTAACATTGCTCACACTGGACAGGAACAGAGGGAATGATGGATGAGCAGAGAAACAAGGAGACAGAGAGACAGACAAAAGGTAAGAGGGGACCAGCAGGGATCTGGACTGACCCTGTCTACATAGAGCTAACTCTGCTGTGATGACCACAGAGCTGTGACAGGTCAGTCTGTCATCTAACAAGCAGACAACCAGACACCTACGTCATCACACAGCACACACCAGCACTGAACACAACCTGCCTCTGAAGAGAAACCAGTGTGAAATAAAACCAGCATGGTGTTGTATGAGATGAGGTGTGTGTGTTTGTGTGTGTTTGTACCTCTGAAGCCTCCCTCCAGCAATGCTGTAGCTCTGATCCTCTTTTGCCCCGCCCACTCGTACTCCTCAAAGCCCCGTCCATTCTCTCCATCCATGTCTGCGGAGTCATCATCGCCTAACGCGCCCTCACGCTGACACACAGACATACAGGGACACATGTTAATCAGAGCACACACACACACAGTACCACAGGTCTGTTAAACTGAGGCGTCTGTGTCTTAAAATGTTTAACAAATTTCAGTTTATGATTTTACTGTTTTACGTATGTGGAGGATGTGTGGTGGAAGATAGACCAGATCTCCATAGCACGCTTTCCCTGTGCTGTACCATGATGAGCTGTGATAAGTCCCCGTATAGTTGGTAAATGTCAATAGGTCGCAAACAGGAAGGGAGAAGACACTGCCTATCTGAATCACGTGTTGAAATTTGGAGGTTTGCACAAATTGCAATACACACCCAAAAGTCTTCGTCTAACTACTTCACTGGACCTTCTTATGTTATGTTTTTTTCTCCATAAACTGAACGGCAACTTCATCAAGATTGGAAGTAACTTTGTTTTATCTTTTGGTTCCTACACTTTTTTTTTTAGTTTTCTCAACAGCTTCATTTTGATCAAAAAATGACCAAAATTATATTTTGTTGGATTTTATTAAGCCAAAAAGAAGTTTTCTGTAGCTACCTTAACTAGCTACAAGTGCTTTAGAATGAAAGCTCGCATTGAAAGTCGATTAGTCGATTGGCTAAAGACCCTTTGATTGTTTTATATTTCGTCTTTTACTGTGAAGCTGCAGCAGGAGGTGACGAGTTTACCCCCAAATGTCTAACTCTACTTATGATCAACAGTAAAGAGATCTGAAAACAGAGACTCTTCTGTCCATTTGATCAACAACACAAAAAGAACAGTGGCGCTTTGGCCCTGGTTGCAAGCAGCACTGAAACATCTCAGTACAGTGTCTGAACTAATGAATATGTAAAGACAACACAGCGCACACAGCGTGGTACAGCACTGGAAGGCCTAAAGCGTGCTATTGGAGAAGATGTATTAGTGTCTCTACAGCTAGTGTAACAGACAGTGGTCAGTGAGGTGAGATACAGGAGGAGTGGTGATTAGTGGTGGTGATTTGTTGTCTTTGGTTGACTAGGAAAGAATGGAACTGTTGGGCATCTACAGGGAAGAAGGACCGGTGATCGACTCTGGTTTGACAACTACAAAACAGAGAGAGGAGGCGACTGGAAATATTTTCCTGTCTGGGCTACAGCAAGCAAAGCCAAACTGGCCCTCATCTACAGACACTACAGGTCTAACTACTGTGCTCATACAGGAGCTGCATGCCAATGAATAAGATGCAACCACGTCATATGGGATGAACCGCAGAAATTTTTGTTTATGTCAGCTTTGCAACATTTAATCATGGACATGTGAATACTTCACTGTCAGTATGATTTCTAATGGTCTTTCTGACGGTTTCTCCCATGTGATGTGAATGCAATACTGCTCTGTAGAGAAGTGGTCTATATCTAGAAGAACTACAGTTGCTATTGGTTGGTTCCACACTAATGTACAGAAGTGATTGGACAGCATCTACAGGAAGTTAAGAGGTGACTGGTCAGCATCTACAGGAAGAGAAGGGTTGACAGGCTGTCCGACTGGTTCAGGACCAGGATTGTACTACCTGGATCAGGCATTGTTCCACATGTCTACTCATCTCCTCCTCGCTCCCAGCCAATGGGGCGCTGCACAGCGGACATACCTGGCCCCCCTCCTCAGGCTTCCTCCTCTTCATCTTCCCTATACGGGCTGCATAGCGAGAGTCAAAAGAGAAAGAGAGACACACACAGTGTTAATGTCAATTTAGTTTTTAAATGTTTGCAGTTTTCAAGCATGTTTCCGTGGATGATAGTATCGCTGGTTTCAAGGCACAGGAGAGAATCTAAAAAAGACCTTGGGGATTTGTCTGTCAGATGAATCTTCCTTGATTGGATCATATGCAATGTTATGTAGCTCCCCAAAGGCCTGCACTATGTTCTCAATTCTTTACAAGCCTAGAAGCATGAGAGAAGGCTGAGCTGGCCACTTTTGAAATGTGTTAAGAAAGAAGCGACAAGAGCCGGATGTGACAGTGTCAATCCCCGTCCTGCTCTCTACATCCACGCCATCCCTCTCCCTCTGTTTCTCCTCCCTTTCCTCCGCTGCCCTCCTGTCACAGCTTCCCCCCACCACACACACACACATACACACACACACACACATTTAATTAGAAATTTAACAGAGCAGAACAGCCGTCATTGCGCCCCGAGTCTCTGTCGTTTTTTCTTAACTGCAAATGGCGCGCGGGGACATTAATTTTTAGCTGGCTGGGAAAGCAGAGGAGGCCAAGAGGGACTGTGGCGAGGGATGGAGGGAGAGGAGGAGGAGACAAGGCAATACGCCATAACTGCAGGGGAAGAAGATGGAGGGAGTGAGGCTGGGAGGGTTTGAGAGGGAAACGGCTGCCTCCCCCTCTTCCTCCATGCCAATTCTCCCCTGACGCTAATCGAGGGGAGCGTTGTTAAATAGAGAAGGGAAAGGGCTGCTAATTAGGTCCGGCAGGGATCTCTGCCCCCCCTCAGCCATTATACCCCACATGAGAATGATTCCTGGTTCCACATGAGAGCAGAAAGAAAGTAATGGAGGGCGAAGTTTAAACTAAGTCTTCATGGGCTCCTGTCATGGGTTCCGACTGGAAAAGGCTGAGTTACCCGTGTGTCGCCTCCACATGGGAAACTCTAAATATCTTGCAATAGAGACAACAGAGTATTTTCAGTAAAAGTTGGCAGGGTGACTAAAAAAAGTTGGCACTTTTGAAATGATAAAAGTTTATTGAGTAGCAAACGTAACAACACTGTTAACTGACATTTCTGTTAAATATCATTAAGTATTTAACTGTGTCAGAGCTTCTGATCATCATCAGTATTGTGAATCCATGCTCATGAAAACAGAGTGCATTTCTTGTCCTGGGACCCATTATAGGTATAAATAGGAATGATGGCTGCATTGTATTCAAGCATCCCAGTTAGCCATATCAGAGAGACAGTGTAACAGTGAGCTAAAATGAAATTCAGCCATCACTCATTTTATTTTCAACACCTGAACTATTCCTACTGTGCAATGTCAAAATGTTTTCCATTATCCCTATCAAAGTTTTAAAGTAATAAAGGGACCATGTATTGCATTTAAATCCTTTGGAAGAACTGATATGGACTGTGGTGTAACTGGTCAAGTTAGTCCTATTACTTGTCGATCAGAAAAGCTAGCTACAAGCTCGTAGGCCTTCTCTCACAGCTTCGCCATAGCTGTGCCTGATGTTATAACGTTACATTTGAGTCACAGAGCTGAAGAATCCAATTTTCCAAAAAATACCTAGAAAATAAACCCTGAAGGTAGTTCAACAACATTTAGCTAACCATCTAGATGAAAAGTATTCTGCACAACAACATTAAAAAATGACATTTTTCTTTTTATGAATCCAAACAAAGATGATAGCTGGAAATAGCAAATGTCTGTGCTCAGTGTGAAACAACATTAAAAAGTATATCATGATATATTCATTCCTTCCAATGTGTTATACTTTCATGCAAAAAAGTGTTTTGCTTGTGCTTAACAAACACTTCCTTGATAACTGTAACTTCTAAATATCTGGAAATACAGACGCAATTTGGGAAAATGGGTTAAAATTATTTTTTACTTTTGCAAGAGATGAAATATATTTTAACCAGTTGATTAGAGGAGTGTTTGAGGATTTTGCAAACACCCTCAAAGCAGTGTTACATGTTTGATGGCCTTCAGGGCTTTCAAAATATCACTAGGTAGTTAATCTTTGGAAAATCCAGTGCTTAACTCTGTGACTCTAATGTACTAATAATACATAAAAAGCATAAAGTTGGGCTAATAAGAGCTAACACACAACACAAAACCCTCTCTAAGAGCCACAGGTGTCTGTCACATGACATCATCATTATGTAATGACAGATAAACACCATTTGACACACCAGCAAATATACAGTAGTTTAATATGTGCTATAAAATCAAAATACACACCTTTCAGAAATGACCAAACATGATAGCATCATATAGTGACATTGTATAACACCTTTATTTGTCTCTTGTGCCTTGACACCAGTGATATTATGATGTCATCTGAGGTGATGACTATTTCTATGAATTTCATCATTTCATGTTTGTGTTAATTTTATGTTAAACTTCTGAAATGTACTGCTTATATATAAGATGTAAGCTTTATATAATACAATCTATCTAAAACTTATTTTTTAATTTATCCTACCTTAATGTATTGCTTCATTTTTCTGACATTTCAGTAAATATATTTAATATTTTTCCAGTACTTTCATGACCTGAAACGAGCCTGAGCACTCTTAACAACAATATATAAATAAAATAAAATCGTTTGAGCCATATTATGTATATTAATAAGCAATATAAACTACCACTCAGGAGATGAGACGTTTTGTGTACCTACCATTCAATCTTGTTTGCCTGTTTGCTCGAACTCGTAAAAATGTCTGCAAGCAGAGGGGAAAAAAGAGGGAGGAAATATACATTAGATAATAAACAAACAATATAATATGTTTACACGTACAAACAGAACTTTTCAGAGTGGGATTGCTTTGGATGCTGAGACTGAGACACTGTAAACAAACCTACTTGTCTATTGTTTTCCACCTCCTCCATGACTGTCAGGGTTCATTCAAAGCTCACTGTAGAGCCGCCAAAACTCACTGCTGCAAACTACCACACTGTGGCTGCAGATACTCAACATCACTGCAAACTAAACCTTGTGTCTATTTTTTAATACGGATGGAAAAGGATTGAAAGTGGCGCCCGTATCGGCAAATACTGCTCATGTCCGACGCCATGTTGGCTTGTTTTGATCATGTGACGTGCTGGAGACGGAAGTGGGGAAACGTCACATGTTGTTCCGGGTTTCGACCGCTAGGGGGAAGCAACGGGTTTCATTACACGGTGTCCTTTTAATTAATGGCTGTGGAGTTTTACATACAGACTAACACACAGCTGCTTCTCTAACCACTGCTCTGTATATAGGCTGGCAGAAAAAAAAGATCAATTACAATATTTCACTGGATGAAGTCGTGTCAAAGATGTTACTAAACTCAATTTGGTGTTTGTGAACATTCTCTACATTTTACTCTTAAAGTGTAGTTTCTTGGTTTCCTTTGCTATTTAGCCTTTTAGTGTGTGCAGAGGATTGTATACATTTTTGTAGCTGCTAAAAATTAAACCTAAGTTAATATTATATGATTGTCAGTGGTGGAAAAAGTAAAAGTACTGATACAATAAGGCAAAATGACTCCTGTCCTGCGTTCAAAAACCTACTTAAGTAAAAGCAAAATATACAAAGTATCAAAAAAGTAGCAACAAAACAAATGGTCTGTGTAACTGAAATGTTATATACATTATTATACTGTTGATATGAAACACAGTGTTGGGAAGGTTACTTTCTTTTGTTTGTTTTTGTTTACAGATTACTAGTTGCCCTAATAAAATGTAACAATTAGTGTAACTATTTTAATTACTACATCAAAGTAATGTCACTTATTAAAATGTAATTACTTTTTGATTGCTTTTCTGACAAATGTTTTAAACTCGCAATAAAGCTGAAATGTCCTAAAAGCATACATTTAAAACAAGCAGTGTAAACCTCACAGCAGTATTCAACACTGACTGCTGTCAAACTTTTAATAAAAGTTCCTCAATATAATGAACACTGAATAGCATATTCTAAATGTAAGCTTTTCACAAAAAAAAACATTTTTTGTAATGACCAACATTTTGATTAGTAACTGTAATTGAATTACATATTTTTTTCCTCATTAACTGTAACCGATTACAGTTACATTTATTTTGTAATTTAATGACATAACTCTGTTACATGTGACTAGTTACTCTCCAACACTGTCAATACAGTAAGTGTATAGTCCAGTGGTTCCCAAACTATGGGGTTGGGCCCCCTTTAAAGGGTCCAAAGATAAATCTGGGGGGCTGTGAGAAATTTATGGGATTGGAAAGAAGGCAAAATACTGTTTTTGCTGCACAATTTTTTATTCATATTTTGTACCTTTCTATAATCTTTGTTTTTATTTAATCTTATTTGTTGTTGAAACTCTGTGTTGCTGCGATTCTTGGCCAGGTCTCCCTTATTGAATGCAAATGCATCAATTGTCTTAAGAAACCACAACAAGACTGCCCTTCCTTGTAAGGGATCACAAGCCACAAAGGTTGAAAACCCTTAGTTTACTCTTTAATAATGCATGACGTTTTTAAGCTTATTGTAGTACTTTGCAGTAAAAACTAAAATATTTACCATTGAGATGTAGTGGGTTTGAAGTAAAAAGAGCGTAAAAGTACCTTATCATTGTACTTAAGAAAATGTTGTCAGGTACTTTCCACCACTGGCAACTGTGGCGTACAATTATATTCTACATTTATCTCTGTGAATGTGGAACTTTTGGGGTCGCCGGGTAGTTCAGGATGCCTTGGGTAAATTCCCTGCATCATTAAGAATGATGGTCTTTTCATTAAAAATATAGCATTGAGAAATAAATTAAGTGAGGTCAGATCTCCTCTTCTGTCTCTTGCAGAATGAGCACCTCAGGTCTACTGGGATTCAAACCTGGAAGTCTTTAGCTATATGCTGACTAAAGCATCCCCAGTCGCAGTTATGGATGCCCTCTCTTTGACACAGCAACAGTGAGTAGGCAGTGGTTCCTCTCACCGTCGGCCTATCGTCCATCAGTGAGAGCCGACAAGCAGTCAGGCCTTCTCCCTCTGTTCTAGCCCTCCATCCGTCTCCTCACTCCTTCCCCCTCATCCCTCCCCTCCCCTCCCTGCTGCCACTTGAGTTATAGGCCCACTTGCCTCGCGTGGCCACTACTACCGTATCATTATGATACACTCACTGAATGGCTGCGGATAGGTCAGCTTTTTAGAGGAAGGGAAGAGGTAGAGAGGAAGAGAGCACTGAGACGGACTGACAGGCAGAGACAAGGTGGCAAAGTCTGCCATTACGCTTCATTTTCAGGGTGGTAAAAAGAGTCACCATTGACTTAATCATTTGTATAATATAAGGTGATTTCAGCAGTTTCACTTAATGAGAAAATCTACTTTATCGCTATAAGGTCTTTATGAGCTGTGTCATCCTGGACGTATGGATGTAACGTCTGTGTGGACTTAATAGTTCTTATTTTATGGTGTAAGGGGGGAAACCCACTTAACCCGGAGATACATCATGACCAGAAGAATTACCCGAACAAACTTTGATGAATTTAAGAGATAAAAGCAGTCAGGGTGGCTTTAAAGACATGTGAGATTTAAGGAGTTTGGCCTGTTGGTCAGCATAACTGCTGAGAGGGCATTAAAACCAAAATCTACCATAATCCTCTGCTATGCTGTCATACACCTGTCAGAAGAAGGAAATTTCACAGATACTCAGGTCTATAATTTAATTAGCACTGTGACTACACTAAGCTGGATACTGGGACAAACAGGACAGAATGGTGACAATCTAGACTGACTGTTACTCAGCCTTTCTGTGTGTGTGTTATGTGTGTGTCCGTGAGTGTGACCTGGTATCTGTCGGAGTGGTGGGCGTCTTCAGAGGACAGGGGTGAGACCACGGGAGACTCTCCCTCACGCTTGATGTGCACCGACAACAGCATTGACTAGAAGGTGGGAGAGAGAGAGAAATAAAATGTCTTCTATATGCAGATGATCTTGTTATATTATCACCTGTGGAGCCATGATTACAGCAGAAGCTGTCCTCGTCTGACAGTTGCTGCGTGGGAATAATCAATAAACATGGACAAGGTAAGAGTAATGCTGTTTCAAAAATAAATTTAGATCTAAGGAAAACAGATACCATTTCAATGTTGGAGAGATAACACCCCTGCATGCTGCCACCTACACCTCAGCTTTGCTTGACAATAGGATCATTTGCATAATTTAAAATGTCCATAAGGTCCATACAAACTCACTGTGACAACATTGTTCTGAAGACAACATACATGTGGTGGCTGCAGAAGTTTGAAACTGTAGTTAAAGTGTCAATCAAAATACAAATAATGAAAAGCACTGAAATAGTTGTTGAAATGAGAGTGTTGGAACAAGCTGAGGTTTCAGTTTACGTGTAAGTGTAAACACTGAATGAAGGTGAAGTGTCTGATTTTACGTGCTGAAAGGGGCTGAAGATTCAGCTGAAGTTTAGGCACTGAAAGGAGTTAAAATGTCAATGGACGTGCTGTTGCTGTGTGAACTTCCTGAAAGAAATTAGTGCCACTTCAAGTGTATAAACTGAAAGATGATGTCAGTGAAAGTGTCAGCTGAAGAGTGCACATGGAAATCAGAAATCTTTTGTCTCTACAATGCTTGTAGAGACAAAAATGGATACTTAAAGCCAAGACATAATGTTTGCCTGACCCTAACCCAGTGGTTTTTGTGCCTTCACATAACCACATGTTAATCACAGCATTGTAAAATTGAAAATTGAGATGTAAAGAAGTGTAACATATCTGTAGTTTGCAGAAACACTCAATGCCAACATTTATTTTGGCAACTGGGTTAAAAAAAACCTACAACAAAATTAGGGTAAGACATTTTTTACCTTGTTGTGCTTTTCAAATGTATACATATCAAATTGGAAAATCATTTAATTTCTAAAACTGAAAGTTTATTTCTATATTACAGGAGATTTCCTACACAGAGAAGAAAAAAAAACAGAAATGGGGAATCTTTACCCTTGGAGAATTTCAGTAGTGTTATTGCCACAGATGCTGAGAGCTCCACGTCATTGATGATAACTGTAACCCGCCTGACTTTGTCTATAAAGCCCCTTCCACTGATTAGAGTTAATGTTTATGGGACGTTAAGAGGAGTTAGGGAAGAACGAGTGATTGAAAAGAGAGGAAGAAGGGAGAAGAGGAGGAGGAGGAAGGGTAAACATCTGAAAAGGAGGAGCGTAACTGTCTGACATTACGGGACACTGCCTGTCCATAAATCTGTCTCACAACACTTTGCACACACACACACTGTGCTGTCCTCATTATATGCGTTGTATATAACTTGACAGTCAGGTAAACACTTTCCTAACATCAAGACTCTGAAGACCGTTGCTCTCTTGTCCACAGGTTTATTGACGTTGCGAGGAAAGGTAAAACTGAAACATACAGAGAGCAGAATTAACTCTATGCTTGATTTTAACATGTACAAGTATTCACAATGTAAACCAAATCAACTCAGTATGCATATGAATTAAATCCTCATTTTTAGTGTTACAGTTTTTATGTATTTATAGTATTTTTTTAACTCAAAATGTAATATATAACATCACTTTTTAAAATGTAATAATTGTCTGTTCATGTATTTATTTGTAATGGTCCTTTAACAAACTTCCAAGAGCTTAGAAGCAATGAAGTCACTTGCAACAGTAACCTGGTAAAAGTCTACCAATAAACTTCACCAAATTCAACACTGTTCCACAAATAATGAACTACAAGTGAAGATAATGATTAAACAAATAGATACATACCCACGATGCTATTTTAGGCATAAGACGTATGCAGATGTCACTAGATCAACTCAGGTGCAGTACATCAACATTACTGAGAGACATGCTCCCTTTCTTCCTGATTACTGATGACATGACATGACATCCTGTTACTGACTTCCTGACTCTTAAAGCAACCACAACAGAATCCTGAAACACCTAAAAATACTGCAGAAAACATGAATAAGGCTTTAAAACTTCAACATATGTACTTATTTGTAACAAAACACTCCCCGCCTGGCGTGGTTACAGGCCACTCAACAGTCTTTGACAATTCTTCTTCCTAGGCATCTGGAGGGAGAAGAAGCACTATCTCTGTGACAGGCCTAAGGAAGAGTGTAGTCCCTCCTGGTTTAATGATTTTCACCTCGACCTGGCGCACCTTCCCGTCCTTGCCTGGGAAGGTCTGTGTCACTAGTCCAAGAGGCCATTCATTTCTTGGTACTTGGTTGTTCTTGAGCAGAACCACACTTTCTTTTTTGATGTTTGGAAGAGTGGACTGCCATTTCTTGCGTGGCTGTAGTGTTGGGAGGAACTGCTTTCGCCATCTGTCCCAGAATGTGTTGGACAGGTGCTGGACTTGACGCCACTGGCTCTTGTAGAGGTCTGAAGCTCCAAACTCACCTGCAGGAGCTGGAACAATGTTCACTTTTTGTGTCAGAAGAGCAGCTGGTGTAAGGATGAACGAATCATCAGGGTCGATCGTCACAGGAACAAGAGGCCTGGCATTAATAATGGCTGCTACTTCTGCCATGAAGGTCACCAGCACTTCATGAGTAAGTTTGTCTTTCAGCTGGAGGAACATGGAGTCCAGAATTCTCCTTGCAAGACCAATCATCCTTTCCCATGTTCCACCGAAATGAGAAGCATGTGGAGGATTAAAGGTCCAAGAGCAACCTTGGTCTGACAAGTAAGTCTTCACAGTTGTGCCATCAATGTTTGAAGGTATCTTCAAGTCCTTACAAGCCCCAACAAAGTTGGTGCCACGGTCTGAATGAATATGTTTGACTGGTCCACGCACAGCGAGAAAACGCCTTAGCGCGTTGATGAAGCTGGATGTGTCGAGGGATTCTATGACTTCAATATGTACAGCTCTTATGCTCATACAAGTAAAGATAACAGCCCATCGTTTGTTGTGTGAAAGGCCTCCTCGGGTCCGGCGTGAGCAGACGTTCCAAGGGCCAAACACATCTAACCCTACATTTGTAAAGGGAGGGTCTGTTGAAAGTCGAGCTGCTGGGAGGCTAGCCATTTTTTGGGTGCTCAGCGGAGCCCTAAGCCGTCTGCAGATCACACACTGATGAATGATGCTGCTCACTTTTCTCTTCCCACCAACAATCCAAAATCCAGCTGAACGGACAGCTCCTTCAGTGAAGAGCCGGCCTTGATGGTGAATCTGCTCGTGATGATGTCTGATGAGTAAAGTTGCGATGTGATGTTTTCCAGGAATAATCAAAGGTGTCTTCTCACTTTGATCAAGGCTTGAATGGTGGAGTCGACCTCCAACTCTCAGAAGGCCGCATTCGTCAATGAAGGGATCGAGATTCTTAAGAGGACTGCTTTGAGGAATCTTTTCCTGCTTTTGGATACATTTGATCTCCTGACTGTAGACTTCCACTTGTACCGCCTGAATGATGACGGCTGAAGCTTGACTGGATTCCTCAACAGTGAACCCTGCCTTGCAGTAATGCCAGCCCTTACAAGCATCGTTCTTCAGCAGGGTTGCACTGAAAAGATGGGCTATGTGTACAAGGCGTGTGACAGCACGTGTTAGTGACTTCCAGGAGGAGAACTTGGCAAATCGTTGAGAACCAAGCTGCTTGGATGACGTGGCTGTGCTCAAAGTAGACACTAGAGGCCGGATGTCTGGGTCTGAACTTGGATCAACAAGATCGTAGGTGCTCTCAGACGTACTTGGTCCTGGTGTGGACAGAAATTTAGGTCCACTCAGCCAGTTGGTATCTTTTAAATGGCCTGCAGCCACAGAACGTGTTGCATGATCTGCAGGGTTCTGGTCTGTGGGCACAAAGTGCCACTGGTCTGGGCAAGAGGATCTTCGGATGCGTAGTACCCGGTTACTGACATAGACATAAAATCGTCTGGTCTCATTATGAATGTAACCCAGAACTACTTTACTGTCTGAGTAGTAGGTTACAGAATCGAGCTGAAGGTCTAGTTCTGTGGAGACCAGGTCTGCTAACTCGACAGCGAGCACTGCTGCACAGAGTTCTAGTCTTGGTACTGTGTGCTCTGGACGGGGGGCCAGCTTGGCTTTCCCCATGACAAACCCAACGTGATTATTCCCATCAGCATCTGTGACTTTTAGATATACCACTGCAGCGATAGCTTTGGTTGATGCGTCAGAGAAGACGCACAGTTCTCTTTTGACAGCTACTGAAGGTGAAGTTTTGGTGTAGGGTCTTGAGATGGAAAGATTGGACAGTTGTGTCAAAGAGGCTCTCCATGATGTCCATGCTTCCTCCTTTTCTTGAGGTAATGGCGCATCCCAGTCACCATTCTCAGTGGTGAGTTCTCTCAGAATAGCCTTGCCTTGGATTGTGACTGGTGCTGCGAATCCAAGAGGGTCGTAGAGGCTATTGATAGTGGATAAGACGCCTCGTCGAGTGTAGGGCTTTATCTCATCTGAGACGCTGAAGAGGAAGCAGTCTGTTTGGAGGTCCCAGTTGAGTCCGAGACTACGTTGCATTGGAAGCAGGTCTGCATCAAGGTCAAGGTTTTTAAGGTCACTTGCGTGATCTTTGGCTGGAAAGGCTGCCATGACCTCTTTGTTGTTTGCTGCAATCTTGTGCAACCTCAGGTTTGACTTGGAGAGAATGTCTTGAGTCTTTTTTAGCAAGTTGACTGCAGCTTCGACTGTTGGTAGAGACTTCAGACCATCATCTACGTAGAAGTCGCGCATCACAAAATGCTTCACATCAGGGTCGACATGGAAGTCGCTGTCCTGCACAGACTGGTGTAGGCCATGAATAGCCACTGCAGGCGAGGGGCTATTACCAAAGACATGAACCCTCATGCGATAATCCACAATGTCCTTGGAGAGGTTGTTGTCTTGAAACCAGAGGAAACGTAGGAAGTTCCTGTCCTCTTCTCTTACAAAAAAGCAATAGAACATCTGTTCTATGTCTGCTGTGAAGGCAATCGCTTCCTTTCTGAAGCGGATCAGTACTCCGAGCAGTGTGTTGTTCAGGTCAGGCCCAGTTAACAGCACGTCGTTGAGCGATACACCATCGTACTGGGCGCTAGAATCGAAAACCACTCTGATTTGCTTTGGTTTCCTTGGGTGGTACACACCAAACATTGGCAGGTACCATCGCTCTTCTTCCTCCCTGAGAGGAGGGGCTAACTCAGCGTGGCCATTCTTAAACATCTTGTCCATGAAGCTGAGGAAGTGATCTCTCATTTCAGGCTTCCTGTCAAAGTTGCGCCTGAGGGACATGAGACGTTTCATGGCTTGGGGCTTGTTGTTGGGGAGCCGTTGGCGTGGACTCTTAAAGGGCAAGGGTGCTACCCAACTGTTGTTTGAATCTTTTTGTAGTCCTTCATTCATTATTTTCATGAAGGAGGCATCCTGAATCGAAGGAGCGATCTGGTTGTCGTCTTTGGTGCGTTTAAACACATTGCATCCCAGGTGATCAGGATCACAGAAAGATTTCTCCTGAGAGCATGTTGGGGGTTGACTGGCAACCTGGATTTCACTGTATTTTTCCTTGACATGAAACATGTTAGGGCATGGCTCAAAGAGAGTAGGGCGTGTTAGCTCTGTTGTGGTGGTGTAGAAGGTGGTGATTGTTGGAGGTTTGTGGACGCTACCTAAGCATACATTGCCTACAATTACCCACCCCAGATCTAACTTCTGTGCATAGGGCTGGTTGTGTGAGCCATTCACCTGTTTACGGACTTTATGAGCTCTGATGATGTCACGACCTAAGAGAAGCATGATTGGGGCTTGTGGGTCGATGGCTGGGATGAGGTGCGCCACTGACTTTAGGTGTGGATGGTGAAGAGCCACATCAGGGGTTGGAATCTCGTCTCTGTTATTTGGAATGTCATTACATTCTATGAGGCTCGGTAATGGGATGCAGACAGTTCCATCCAGAGATTCCACTTCATAGCCACTAGCTCTTCTTCCAGCCAACTGCTTCACTCCAGCACACGTTCTCAAGGTGTAAGGAGCACTTGGACTTTGGTCATTGAACACTTCAAAGAACTGTGAGCGAACTAGTGACCTGTTGCTCTGTTCATCCAAAATGGCATACAGTTTTACTGCTTTGTCTCTGTGGCCTGCTGGATGCACTCGTACAAGACATATTTTGGAGCAGGATCGGTCTGCCAGATCTCCGCCACAGACTTCAGTACATTTGGTGGTGACATGAGCTTGAGGACGGATTTCCTCCCCCTCCCCGCCGTGCACTGGAGCAGGGTTCTCCTCTTCTGTCCAGGGTGCAGGTCCGGGGTGAAGCGCTGTGTGGTGTTTTTCACTTTTGCATTCAGAACATTGTATTTTAGTTTTACAGTTCTTTGCAATGTGTGATGATGAAGAACAGCATTTAAAGCACACATTATTCTCTTTTAAGAACTTCTTGCGATCTTCAATATGCTTTTCTCGGAATGCACGACATTTGCGCAGTGGATGCGGCTTTTTGTGTATGAGACACAGTTTGTCACAGTCATCAGGGGGCTTTGATGGGGGTTCACCAGTATCAGAAGTCACTCTGGGAAACACCTCAGTTTTGTGAACAGAGACCTCTCGATGTTTGTTTGGCTTCCAAACTGTCATCTTCTCAGTCCTGGGAGCTGTGTCTGGGTGAGAGATGAAGTCAAAGCTTGGATCATTCCTAATGCTAGCCTCCTGGCTAACAAAATCTACAAAGCAGGCAAATGGAGGATAAGAAACACGATATTTCCGTTTGTAGGATGCTCCAACTGACACCCACTTTTCCTGCAGATTAAAGGGGAGCTTCCGCACTATTGGGTTGACGCCTCTTGCTGTGTCGAGGAAAGAGAGGCCAGGCAAGTCTCCTTCATCCTTGGCTGCCTGAAGTTCCATCAGTAGATCGCTCAACTTTGTTAATTTAGAACAGTCTCGATTTGCTATTTTTGGAAAGGTGTCGATTCGTTTGAATAGAGCATCTTCTATTACCTCTGCTGAGCCATAAGTTTGGTCAAGCCTGTCCCATATCATTTCCAACCCTGCTTCTGGGTGGTTGATGTGTATTGCTCTTATTTGTTCAACATGTTCTGCTGACTCTTTGCCAAGCCACTTACACAGAAGATCCATCTCCTCGCTTGCCGTCAGGTCTAAACCACTGGTTGCAGTCTGGAAGGAACGTCTCCAGGCTCTGTAGTTCTGTGGCTTGTCATTAAACTGGAGTAAGCCTGTAGTCACAAGCTCACGGCGAGCAAAGTATCTCACAAAGTCACTTATATTCGAACTTTCATGATTGGAGTTTGGAGATGTGGGATATGGCCAGGGAGGGGGGCGGCCATGGTACTTTTGAGGGTTGGAATGTTGCATGGGTGTGGCATGGTTGGACTTAAACTTAACTTTGCGTGACTCATGAACATTGTCATCTTCATAGATGTGAGGCTGCTGTGAGGTAGGTTGAGATGATGGAGAAGTGGTATGGGTTTGGTTTGGAAAGAAGGGTTTGGCTTCAGGTTTGAGATGTGAAGGTGGAATGCTGTTGCTAGGGCCTGGCTCTGTTTCTGCTGGGACACCATCATCACCCTGCTGAGGTTCTATCTCTCGCTCTTTGGCTTGATCAATAACATATTGTTGAGTGCGCTGTGTAGCTTCCAAGGGGGTAGAATCTACGTTTAAGTTGCAGCTGTGTTTCTCACTATTTAAATCAACAGCAGCCTCGAGTGCTTCTGCTTCAGCAATAGCTGCAGCTGTCTCTTTCTTATACTTAAGCATTGTCATAGAGGCTTCCACTTTAGCCTTTTCTAACTTCAGGCTAACTTCTTCTTGGGCGAAGGAAAGGCGTGCTTTAGCTGCCTCTGCTTTCGCTCTTGCCTTGGCTGCAGCAGACCCAGTTGATGATGGACGTGATGAACATGAAGCATAGGAGCGTGTCTTTAATGAAGATGCTTTCTCTGCCATGGCGTAGTCTGGTGGTGTATGTCTGACAGACTGCTCTGACACTCCACTGGCTGTGTGTGACGATGCTGATATTATCTGCCAGCTTGCACTGCGTTGTCTTTGCCGTTAAGAAGCCGTGGTTTTACTGTGCTGTCCTCATTATATGCGTTGTATATAACTTGACAGTCAGGTAAACACTTTCCTAACATCAAGACTCTGAAGACCGTTGCTCTCTTGTCCACAGGTTTATTGACGTTGCGAGGAAAGGTAAAACTGAAACATACAGAGAGCAGAATTAACTCTATGCTTGATTTTAACATGTACAAGTATTCACAATGTAAACCAAATCAACTCAGTATGCATATGAATTAAATCCTCATTTTTAGTGTTACAGTTTTTATGTATTTATAGTATTTTTTTAACTCAAAATGTAATATATAACATCACTTTTTAAAATGTAATAATTGTCTGTTCATGTATTTATTTGTAATGGTCCTTTAACAAACTTCCAAGAGCTTAGAAGCAATGAAGTCACTTGCAACAGTAACCTGGTAAAAGTCTACCAATAAACTTCACCAAATTCAACACTGTTCCACAAATAATGAACTACAAGTGAAGATAATGATTAAACAAATAGATACATACCCACGATGCTATTTTAGGCATAAGACGTATGCAGATGTCACTAGATCAACTCAGGTGCAGTACATCAACATTACTGAGAGACATGCTCCCTTTCTTCCTGATTACTGATGACATGACATGACATCCTGTTACTGACTTCCTGACTCTTAAAGCAACCACAACAGAATCCTGAAACACCTAAAAATACTGCAGAAAACATGAATAAGGCTTTAAAACTTCAACATATGTACTTATTTGTAACAAAACACACACACACACTCACTCTTTCTCTCTCATAGACACACACATATAAAACGATATCCTCTTCTAACCCACTCTGTGACAAAGACAATCCAGGGAATTCCTCAAGTGAGCAAAAAGCAAGTAGATAATGATGTGAAAGACAGAGAACAGGGGAAGAAAAGAGGAGTAATATCACTTTTTTTTTACAAGGCTTAGTCGTGCAGAGCTCTAGCTGTGTGTGTGTGTGTGTGTGTGTGTGTGCTTATATTTCCATGTGTGTCTGTGCTGCTGCTTTTTTTTTTTTACAAGGTGGCTATGAAATATTTGTATTTACAGTCGTCTCCTATTAATCAAGCGGAAAGGGGCAGAGCAGAGGCTTAAGTGCTCGACAGCAGTAATCTAATAATAATATGTGAGAAATGACCAACCTCCAGTGCTGCCACAGTAAATTGGACATTATGCACGATGCTTTTATGCCTCTGTGTGAGTGTGTGTGTGTGTGTGTGTGGTCTCTTTTTTTTTCTCTTTTACCCAGGTTTAAAAAGGTCAGGAATCATTTACCTGGGGGCGTTCCGGGAATATGCGTAAATTTTATCATTAGAATATGACATTTAACTGTATTCTACGAAGAGATTATAAATGAAGATCTTCCATTGAAATTTTGGTCTTTTAAACCAACCAATTAAATCAACATGCAAAAAGATCGGCTACAAAAAGGTTGCATTTAAAGCTACACTCAGGTGAGTAGCTGGATTTACACCTCATGGTGCGGAATTTTGAACTCCGTGTTTGACTGTAAGACTGTGACAGTGTTTTGTGATTTTGCTCAATAAAAATGTGAACATGTTTTGTGTATGTAAATCAGCCATAAATACATACAGCGAGGCAAAAGAAAAGTATGTGTCTAAGTCTTTTCACTTGCATGATGTCATATCCAACGTGTGTGTGTGTGTGTGTGTGTGTGTGTGTGTGTGTGTGTGTGTGTGTGTGTGTATGTAACCATACACACATCACATGTTTTCAGTCTCACCCCGATCACCTTATCTTAGCAAGGACTACACAAAGTGGGTTGAACACCCAGGAAGGAGGTGCGCTTGGGTTAATCTCCTATCTGACAAAGGTGGGTGGTGCACGCCAGGGAGGAGACGGCAGCAACAGGCCCATGTGCTTGAGACTGGCCCTCTACATTCTCCATGGCCTGCCGCTGAATACTAAACAACAGCGGTGAGATGCGCAGTCACGGCCGGAGCTCACCCCTGCTCTGTCTGCCTTTCTCAAGTACAAGCCCACCCACGGTGCTGTGAGTGCCGCCCTAAGCCTGGGTCAGCACCCAAAGGTATGTGGGAATGATAATGGCTCCCCTGAATTATTTTGGACCTCTTATGTTACGTTCGTGTGCACATCGGATGTACTTTTTCCGCAGTAGGGCATCTGACTTTCACATGGTCTTTAGTTAGAGATGAAAACGAACATGGAGATGATGAAGCATCTGATTGTTTCAGGGCCGCTTTCAGGAAACACTGACACATGTCTTACCAGCAATAAAGAGCAGAGTAGAGCTGTATATACTCTTCAATTGCATACTGGATAATGTTGCTACATTAAAACTTTAGTTCTTGACTTGGTGAAGCATTCCAGTGGTACTTCCCAGTATGAAAGGAGTATAAGTGATAATCCAGATAGAGGACTGGTTAACTGTACTAAAGCTTTACCTGTTTTTGCATCAGTAGCAGTATTATTAGCTAGCTGTGTGTAAAGCAGATATTTATTCCTATAGCCCAGAATTACAAATTTGCATCAGAAGGTTGTGCAATCTATACAGCACATGATCCCCTCTATCCCCAGGGAAGGAAAGGAAAAGGAAGAAACCCTTTAAAAAGGAAATGTGTGGGAAAAGGTACATGCACAAGCACATATAAAAGCATGTCAGAACCCGAACATTAACAAACACAGGATTTAAGCTTATTTGGATACACACACTCTAAGGGTATGCCCACTTGATGGAATCATGAATCTGGCTTCCCACAATTTGACGTTATCTGACTTTTTCTTCTCTTTTTTTTTCTTCCTTTACTGTCTGTCTGCATCTCGGCCTCTCTAATTGGAACAATCACAGTACAGTGCCTCTTGGCTCTGCTGCCTGTTGGACCACGGGAGACTGGTACTTCTGTGTGTGTGTGTGTGTGTGTGTGTGTGTGTGTGTGTGTGTAAGATATAAGACAGAGGCCTATAGTACAGCTGATTTCCCCTCAGTGCAGCAGAGAGGAACAGAGGCCTCAGAGTAACAGCTCTGATAGATAGACAGTAAAGAACTACACTACATACTGTATCATTGAAGCAGTGTCATCAAGTTGTTAAACCTCACTGGGTTTACTGTGTACATATCTAATGTTGCATTCAGCCAATCAAAATCTTCCTTTTTCTTTTTGCATGTAAGGCATACTTGATTTCAGCCTGAAAGAAAAGTTCCAGATATAAACATCATAGTACATGAGAAGAAATTGAGGTTCATCTCACCTTCGGGGTTCCTGGAGTGGCTGCTCCATCCTTGGGTGAGGGGTTCTTACTGCAGAAGAGGAAGAAGACAAAAATAGGATGGAGTGAGTTTGTTATGTTACGTAGTGCAGTGTCTGAAAGACATGAAAGACAAGACACTGTGCGTCTAGCGTGTGCTGACATATGTCTGACAGGTCATTCATTTTTAAGGTATGTTTTTTATTTGGAAGGTGTTCTGTAGGTATTCTGTAAGACCAGAAAATGTTGCGAGTTTTGGGGGGAAATCATGGAATATCATTGTACACAGTCTCCAATTCTTTTTTCTATTTCATCCATCTCTCCATCCATCTCCTGCTTTTGTTGGTAATTGAAAACATTACTGTAAATGGCAGGATTACTGAGAACATCAGCTGGATTTTTCTTTACTGAGGCAATCATTCTCCAGACTTGTCTCATCACACACACACACACACATACACGCACACATATATATCGTTTGTTATAGTTGCAAAAGCAGGAAATAACTTATTTTGCAGTGATTTGATTTGTTAGTGCAGTCAGACCGCGGTCACTTTGACTCTGAAATATGTGGAGGACAATCAGCTGACTTGTAAATGTTATAGGGAAGAAGGGAAAGAGAGGAGGGGGACACTTGGAGGAAGGGGGAGTAGAAAGAAAGAAAGAAAGAAAGAAAAAAAGGAAGGAAGGAAGGAAGGAAAGAAAGATGTGCCCCAGCAGTTGCGTGTAGATTGATACATGGGTACATGTGTTTGTGTGACATTTTTAGATCACAGATGGATGGTGGAAATATATCAACTAGCCTCTACTCTGCCAATAAAACCGACACATTCACTTCACTTTACTTTATTTCCGATCTCTTTTTCTGACACTTTAACCACCTGATTCTTTTCCTTTTCTGCTCTTCCTCATTCTCAATTGATCTGTTGTTACTTCATTTCTTTTTTTGGTTGCCTTCTCCTCCTTCTCTTTCCCCCCCTTTTGTCCTTTCTCCCCATCCTCTTCTCCCTCCTCTCTCTGACTTTCACCCGAACACAGAGATAAATTTCTCCGAGCTTCTCGAAGCGTTGCGACAGGCTCGACGTTGACAAAGCGAGACAGGATTGTCATGTTTGCTTTGAGACCCTGTTAGCACTCCAGACCCCCTCGGACACACACATACACACATACACACACACATTGACTGACAGACAGACAGACAGTAGTAAACCATGGAAAGGAATGTGCCTGAAACTGAATTGAGCGCGACCTCTAATCTGACAGCATGCCTTGGTAGACAAGGGATTTCCTTTTTCAATGGCTGGATGGGTGGATAATAAGAATAAGAAGCCTTATTTATATGTCACTTATCTGAGAGGAGAATTTACAAAGTGGTGCAGAGGAGCAAGACACGGAAAATATAAGACAGACATATAATGCATAGCTGCACAGATATAGGAGGGAATGTATGAGGAGATAGAGGGATGGAAGTATTCCTTATACACATTCTGTGATGCGCAGTTTACTTGATGTCTTCACATTACATCACTTGCTCTTTCAACTTTTGGGGGTAAAAACCACCATTCTATATCTTAGGTATACTATGCTGGATTTTCTTATAAAACAATGTATAGACAAACTAATCAATCAAACTAATCCCTCTCAGTCATCACTTATGACCAAAGAGAGGAGTGTCTAGTGGTGTATTTATCTGCAGAGAACCTGCCCTCTGCTTACATTTTCTTAGTTTTTTCTTATTTTAGTGTATTCGAGAAGTTCCTAGGTCCAGGTGCCAGATTGTAAGCATTCATTTACATTGTTAGGACCTTAGGTTCAGGATGACTCATTCTATATATTTCAGTGTTTTGCAAGGAAGGGTAGGTTTTTTATGTAAAGATACTCAAATATTACTGTCTTGGCATATCTTTGGCATACATCAAGAGATAAATGGATAATTACTGTAACACAGAAACACGGGATTAGAGCTTTTTTTTCTCCTTTCTCCGTGTGTAACCTAAACCTGTAAAAATATATCAAATGAATTAGGTTAATAAGTTGTTATGGGAGCTATTATTAGCTATTAGTTGTAATTTTAGTGTTCATTAGTACCCAGTTAATGTGATGGACTCCTTTATGCTCTAAGATTAATTAGTATCAGTAGCTACCAGAGTGTGCACGTGTGTCAGTGTACAGTTTTACAGGTGTCTGTGTATGTATGAATTAAAGTCTTTGGTGAACTTGTCTGCAAAAACATATCATTACTGTTTCTATGCAGCGTGTGTACCTGTAGATGTGTGTTTGCATCTGTATATTGTCTTGCTGCTGTGTGAGTGTGTGTGTGTGTGTGTGTGTGTGTGTGTGTGTGTGTGTGTGTGTGTGTGTGTGTGTGTGTGTTGAACAGCAGGCCTCACCTCCACCAACAAAGAGAATAAACATGGGTGACACAGTCAAGCTGCTGTGTAATGCAGGGGAATCTGCCAACACCCCCACCTGTCTTTTCCCTTTTTCTATCTCTGTCTCTGTCATCTCTCTCTCCCTCTCCCTCTATCTCTCTTTTATTCATTACCTGGAACCTCTGCAGAGGCATCAACAATAACAGCCACCTCTACCTGCTTGTTGACGGTGTCAAACAGCGACAAGAGAAGGAGGGAGAAGGAGGGAGAAGGAGAGAGAGAGAGGAAGAGAGAGCGAGAGAGGACAGCAGTTGCATGCCTGCCACGATGGGAGAAAATTGCCACAATGACAGAGGGGGGTGATAGAGAGATGAAAGGGAGCGAGAAAGGGGGAAAAAAGAAAAGAGGAGGAGATGAAATGTGAGGTAAGAGAGAGATACGGTGAGGGAGGAAGAGCAGGCAACATAAAGAGAGAGAACGAGCGAGGGAAAGATGAAAGAAGACAGAAAACGAGAGAGAGAAAGAGAGGGATTGATGGGAGAGTTGGTGTGTCGCCGCCTCTTCTCACGGCTTTGCGCGTCTGTTTGCCCGGTTCTATGAATTTTTGATGGGGAGGGTTATGGGGGCCTGGAAATTCCGGCTGCCTGCCATGTCAAAGCAAGGAGAGGAGTGTGGAAATGAGCAGCACAGCAAAGCGAAACAAACACACAGACAGATGGGAGGAAAAGGAAGGAAGGGAGGAATGAAAGACGGGAGACAAAGCAATTTAAAATGTGTTGTGGTAATAAGGCCTGTGTGTGAACAGGGGGAGACAGGTGAGGCCATGTGGGTGCTTCAAACAAGTCCTATAACACATTGTCCCATCACCTCATAGAGTACCTTCTCTGAACTTAAAATAACAATAATAAATAATAATAATAATAAATAAACTTAAAATTGAAGGAGGGGCAAGAACTTGATCATGAACAGGAAGTAGTCATACAGTAGTTACAACGGATCACACGGTGGGTCAAACGCACCTTTTTTTTTTTTTACGCCTGCGATTTAAGTAAAAAAGAAAAAAAGCAGAAGTGAAGGACTTTGTCTTCACTGACTAAAACAAGCCAGGAAATTAGAGATCATATTTGATAATAATTTACTTATATTTAGACCCTGATTTTAGCTATTTGTGACTTGCTGGATGTGCCTAACCAATAAGCCTTAACCACTGAAGACCTGCTCCTACTCTGCCTCTGATTGGCTATACCCTTCAGGCTGTCCAGGCATCTGCTAAACTCTGACGTAAGCCTAGCTATGATGCTAACTGGCGCTACGAAGTACACCTGCCTGGGTGGAGAGCAACTCGGCCGTAGTAGCTTACATTTTTGTTCCTGTACTCCTAGATAGGCTACCCATACTTAACAATGGCATGTTTGTTTGTTTGTTTGTTGTTTTACAATTTTTGGATGCTATTTCAGCATTAACTTTACCTCTAACAATTTTTGAGGTTAGAAATCAGCTGTGTTATTTTGAATATTGGCAGTTTTACGAACCTTTTTGGCGCTGAGAAGCTGAGAATAAAAACGAAACGTGACTGGGTCACCCACCTTTAGTCTATGGGAAAAAAAACGTGAGTGCTGAGTTGCTCTCCTTCCAGGCATGTCCACTTAGAGCCAGTTGTCATTGTAGCTAGGACTAACGCTAATGTTGACTAGATGCCTGGAAAGCCTGGAGGGGTGTAGCCAATAAGAGGCAGACTAGGGGTGGGTGACTGCAAGGCATACGAGGTAGGTGCATCCAGCGAGTTAAGTCTCTCCTGTTAATAATCTTTCTCATGTCATTTAAGCCTGTTCCAATTTTGCTTGTGTAAACCCTGGTGGTGATGGGCTACATGAATATATATGAATATACATTACATATAAATGCATCACTACACTATAACAACCTGTAAGTACTGAAATTACAGGATGTATCAGTAATTACAATTATTAAGGAACTGTTGGACCTACCTTTGCCTGTAATATGGTCACAAATACATTTTTTTCTGAATAAAAGAATAAAGTGAAAGCTCAAATTAACTCA
This sequence comes from Cephalopholis sonnerati, assembly GCA_019142605.1. Taxonomy (NCBI): domain Eukaryota; kingdom Metazoa; phylum Chordata; class Actinopteri; order Perciformes; family Serranidae; genus Cephalopholis; species Cephalopholis sonnerati. The sequence continues at coordinate 33,649,667 of JAGQAX010000010.1, forward strand.
ACATTTCGTGCAATGTGCTAAACCCCCTCTGTCCAAGTTTAAAGTTGTGGTGTTGGGTTGTTTTATGAGGTTGTATGGAGAAAAAACGTGAAGTAGTTAAATCCCAAGCACATCTGACCAATTACTGTAGAAAGCTAGAAGGCATAGGTTAGAGAATCATAATTTTAAGCTTTGGAAAGTTAAAAATGTCTGAACGCAGAGCTCCAGAACTTTTGTCAAGTGATGTTACATTAATCTGCATGACTTTGCATTACTTGCTTTACTTTGTCACTACAGTGAGGAATCATCAGAAGCTTCATTTGAGATGATAATGTAATTTTCTCTGTGATTCCAGAAAATCATTTGAATAAGATGTGATTTTACTTTAATCACTGCTCATTGTCTGATGTTGTGATCTGTAGCTCCAATTAAACATTGCTGTTGTAAAAATCCCTTCATCTAAACATGTCAAAAATTGATAAATGAGGCAGCCCATTAGACACCAAAAATTGTGCAAACAATCATTTTTACATTATTACAACAGCAAGAAAAATACATTCAAAGAATAATCAAAGGAAAGTAACCCAAAAGAAGTTTGGAAACAGCCATATTATCACAGCAACTGTACTTAATCTGGCAGCACGTATTCCCAACTCCTAAAATACCAATGCTTGGTCTATGTGTCAAAGCATGATGCTCTAGGTACCCCTCTAGCATCAGTTTTGGACATGTCAGGGACGGTGTGTCCGTTTTAACTTATTACTTGAATAGTGTGTTTTTTTTATTAACTTTCAATGTAGGTTTATTTACTTTTTTAGGTTTACTTTGTTGGGTTTAGGCAACTGAAGTACTTGGTTAAACGTAGGAAAAGACCATGGTATGTGTAAAACTGACAAACAGTGGATGAAATTCCTGCATTTGAGCCATTTGTCCACCCAAACCTTCGCCCTACACAGACTTTCTTGCTCTTTATACTACATCAGTTGAGCCTAGCATTTAATAATAACGTGGCCCAGCGCATCTCACACAGATGCTAAAGGGTGCATCGGTATTAGATGCAGAGGGCCACTGACCAAGCGTTGGTTTTTGAGGAGATGGAAGTGAGAACAGGTTGAATCTGGACCAGTGGGCTGATCAGTGATTTAGAAGCAATGCCATTCAGTAAAACTGCCCACCCTCCCAAACCTAGTTAAATCTACATCAATCCTACACAAGTAGAGACAGACTGAGTTTGACTGACAGCGAGCAGAGGCCTCTGCCACCCCCGCCCCCACTGCCTACCACAGGGACAGAGAGAGAGATGAAGAAGTCTTTTTTCAGTGGGAGTTGGGTGGAATGGATGGACGGAGGAACGTAGGGATGGTGCTAACCTCAAGATACTGATTGCTTTTTGCCTTTTTGTGTCGTCTGCTGGAGAGGTGGGGGCTTGCTCTCATGGAGGCAAATTGATTATGGAGGAGGAGGAGGAAGAAGAGAAGTAGGGGTATGAAGAGGAGGGGGTGACGGGGTATGTAGATTACTTTGCCCCCACGAGCCACCTGACGTTTACAGGGCATGATAGATTACCATTTGCTCAACTGTGTGAGTGTTTGCATGTGATTTCCATGTCCATACATGAGAAGCTGTGGCCCATGAACAAGCGACAGAGCACACAGTCACAGGAGAGGACAGGTTGGCAGTTGTAATCAAACACACACATGCAGTGAGAACAGAACAGAGAAGAGAAATAGAAAACAAATGGAAACACACAGAAGAACAGATATTCACAGAAGAGGCAAGGCAGATATGGGACACACACGCTTTTCACACCAACATACTCAAACACACACACACGCCTTCGTTTCCATACCCACAGCTCTTTCATTCAGCGAGCGCTGGTCGTCATTAAAGGCAGATTTACTACAAATTGGACCAAATTCCCACTGTCACTTTCAATGATGGCTGCTACCATGCAGAGAGCCGGGGAGAGGGAGAGACAGTGTGTGTGTGTGTGTGCATGTGTGTGTGTGATATAGATTGTGGAATTGCGATATAAGACACACACAACACTTTCTGCTTTATATTTTATCTCCTGCTTCTGTTCCCTTTGTTAGCATAGAAAGTCACACTGAGACATTTTGTGTGTTTGCGTGCATTTAAAGGAACACTTCTATCAAATTATCTTAAAATTATAAAATCCTTGTCCTCGTTTTTCTTGTGGTGTGTGTGTGTGTCGGATAGGTTAATGGCGAGTAGCTAAATCAGCCAGCCATGACGTTAGCCACCATCCCATCTCACCCAGGGATGACGCTATTTCCTTAAATAACTGTGTGTGTGTGTGTGTGTGTGTGCGTGTGTGTGTGCGTGTGTGAAAGAGTGTGTACCTTGACCCACAGAGGGAAGGGCAGACTACTAACCTTTATTAATTATTGAAACACATACACACACACACCTCACCATATCAGACAATGATGGATGGATGACCCTCACTCAGCTCTCCAATGCAATCTATTCTATTTGTTCTATTCTCTTCTCTACCCAAAGATCCACTGTCTTTCAGCAGCTTTCAGCCACTTCTCGTGGCCTTCATCAAGGCAGTGAGTGCGCTCAGTTGACATGACTTGTTGTGACTTTGTTGTTGGAATTCTCCGAGGGTGAGCAAACTCTATCCGCCAGTGAAGGCCAAAAGATGTTGGTGACAGCTCAGGAATAAAAGCAGGCAGACCTTTGATAACCTCTGATTTTTGTCACTTACTTCTTCAGATGTCTGTCTCTGTAAACTTATTTTGTAATCAGTCTTTTTTGACACTCACTTTAATCTCTTACTCCATCCTCCTCCTGCCTTTTCATACCATCTACCAGAGATGGGATCAAGTCAATGTTTTTTTAATTCACAAGTAAGTCTCAAGTCTTTGCACTCAAGTCCCAAGTGAAGACTGCCAGTCCCAAGCTAAGTAAACTTGGAGTATAAAGCCCTAAACAAGTCATAACGTACTTTTTAACAAATGGAATACCAATACTGATTTTGAAAAAATCACACATGCTTTTTGAAATTTGCATTTATTTGTTAAAATAAAATAAAATTAAGCTAACATTAGCTAATGTTAGCTTGCTAAGCATTAGCTAATTCTTGAGTTGAATTGCAAGTCTTTTGATTTTATAAAAGTCATCAAATTTGAGACCCATGTCTGAGTCTAGTCCATGTCATGTGACTTCAGTCCACACCTCTGCCATCTACCTCTTTATCTTCATTCTTTTACCACCAGCCGCACCCCATTTTTCATGATTCTTTTAATTCATTTTTGAGGTAAGGAATCATTCTGCCCACAGGCAAATGTGTGTTTCTCCATTACCTATATTGACTTTCTCTCTGTCTTGCTTTCTCTATGTTCATCCTCTCCTCCTCACAAAGCTAATGAGTACACATGTTGACCTGATCACAGGACAATGGGTTTATGCCAGGTTACTGCATTGGTCTGATGTTAGCTTGAAGCTTCTAGAAACATAGCAAAATCAGGTACTGAAGAAATGACAGGATTGGGTTATAAAAAGACAGAGTGAAAAAAGAGTTGGGGAAGAAACATGGAAAGCTGTGAAGAGGGACAAAACAGAAGGGGGGTCTAGAGAGGGCATGAGTAAGGTTGGGTAGGACAGGAAAAAGAAAAGATAAAACAGAAAAAAGAGGGAGGAATGAGGAGGACTGGTACAGTATCTGGACACAGACAGATGGGAGGAGGGGTGTGGGAGGTGTAAACGGGGGTAAATGAAGTGTGATTTCTGCATGGGGTGATGCTATCTGTTGCCCTGTTCCTCCAGGTTAATGGGGACTATCATAAAGCTGGGCCGCTTAGGTGGACACCGGGTCATACACAAACACAGCATCACACAGGCTACACACATATGTACACAAACACACACACACACACATACACATGGCCAGACGTGCAGTCAAGGTGAAATATGGATCCTAATGGTTGCGTCCCATCGTTAAAAGGGCTTGGAGTTGATTTATCCACCGTAAAACAGCTCGTGCAACTGCCATGAGGAGAAGAGGGGGGCAGCAGTGAACTCGAGGTCACAGGTTTGAATCCTAATCCCTGCAGGAAACACTTAGCGCTACATCGACGGCATGCCTCTGCCTTTTATGCAGATTTATGGCGCCAAAATCTCTGCTCAGAAAGAATAGCCGTCAGTGAGCCTGACATAAAGGCTGAGTTAAAGCTCAGCCTTCACCTTACGCCTAAAAAATTATACATCTTTACGAGCCAGTATTTGTCTTAAGGATTGATATCAGTTTGATTTCTTTGCATACACAATGACAACATGCAGTAATGTGTTTAATTTAGCTTAGCAGGAAGGCTGAAACCGAGAAAAGAGAGCTAGCATGTGTGAAAAGTTTAAAAAAACTTCCAGACACCACAAAACTCGTACTGATGTGTTTCATCTAGTTATCAAGCTGGTTGCCAATACACTGAAGAATCAGTTGGGTTATGTTGGTTATTTAAGTTACAAGCTAACAGCCCCAAAGCCTAAGCCAGTGGTTCCCCTCTGGTCCAGATTTCTCCTTAGTCATTAGTTCATGGTCCACACAGTTTAATACAGTCAGCATCATACTTGTGTTTGGCCATGTCATCAGTTAGTTTTCTGTCTTTGTCAAGTAGCTGTCCATTAGTCACTCACTCGACAGCAGGAAATGGCACTTCAAAATAAAAGCTCTGTGCCGGAAATTCACTGTATTTCAAAATGAAGTGTGTTTTTTACAAACTTGACACATTTGCACTTGTGGTCCCTTAAGAATGAAGCTACAACCCACTTTTGGACCCTAACCCACCAGTTGGGAACCTCTGGCATAAGCTGTCTATTCATTAAATAACAATGTCTCCTTTTCTATTTCTACACAAGTACAAACGATACAAAACACAAATTAGCATTAGCTCTGTGACATAGCCTGGCTAACTTCCCCCCTAACTCCTTTGGCTAAAATGTCACTGAGCTAACTGCAGTGACAGACAGAGATGAACTCTTCTCATCTTCCTTTGAGCTTTGATTGAACTGAACTTGCTGTACAGTGTGTGAGTGTATGTGTGAGCATAAACATGTGTTTAAGGCCTACCTGAAGCATATGGCGGCTAGCCTCTCTATCTCCGTCTCCATGTGTTCCTGTAGCTCTCCGGGCCTGAGCAGCACCTGGCAGATGGGACAGATTGGAGCCTGGCTGTCATACAGGGACATCTTCTTTTTACCTGGAGACAAGATAGGAAGACAAAGGGAGAAACATCAGTATGTATATAGGACAAACAAGAGCCAAGCATCCAAACAATTCTTGCATTCAGAAACATCATATTCAGGTTGTATCTGGTATCAGAATAAGTCTTTAAAATGAACCTCAAGTGACTTTTGCCACACAAATACACTGAAAAAAAAATTCTCTCAGTAACACATCTAACAAATATACTGTATTACAGTATGTGTTGTATATCTCCTCCACAGAGGCTCAGAGGCTTTATCTAAAATCTTTCACAAAGATAAATCAAATATATTCCAATGTATTTGGATTTATTGCACCACACACATTCTACAAAGTTGACCTAAGAGTCCTTCAATTTACCAAGGACACTCAAGGAAACTTTAGCATTGTGTATAGGAACTGTGGTTCTGCTCTCTAAAGTCACACACATTAAGTACATGTGCATTATAATTCTGCTTCACACACGGACAAAAAGGGAGAATAGAGTGCTGTACAGTCTCCACTGTGTCCTCTCAGGTCAAAGCAGATTTAAAGAAGTGTCAGCCATGGATGAGATAATGCTGTATAGAGTCTGCCAACACTACCTCACTTCATTGTCCTTGATCAGCAGGGCACAGGGTGGGGCCCACCTGTATGTGCGTCTGTGTTAGTGCACGTTTTATTGTGCACGTTTCATTGTGTTCCTTCGAAAAGTGCGCACTTTGCATTTTTTTCATGTTGTAATCTTTGTGCCTTTGTGTTTGTGTGTGCAAGTATAGTAGGATACATCCTACTTTCTAGAGAGAGTTTATCTTTGAGTCTGTCTGAATTGGATAAAAATAACATCTATTGAAAGTGTCTCGGTGTTTAATGTCAGAGGACACTTCCTGATTTCCTGTATTTAGCCAATCAAACAAGCTTTTTTTAGTTCGGGAACAATAGGCTCCGCCTCAGCCAGGATATCCCGTTTAGACTGCTTGTCACCAAGGCAACGAGAGGACCAGGTGGGGGGACTCCCTATCTGTCTTGTCTTTAGTGTGTCTCACACTCTCACTGACAAACACACACACACACACACACACACACACACACATACATAAAAAAGTATACACGCACACGCACCCCTCTGGGGACGCGTATCCTTGCTCACATATTGGTCTGTCAGAACAGTTTCCTGCAAGAGAACTCATCAAGAGACAACTAGTGGGTAACACATACACCTACACACCTACACACACACACACACACACCATCCCCTCCCTCCCTTTCTCAGAGCGTGTGTGTGCATACCGGCCTCCCATTCTCCTGCACCGCTACTTAACAGAGCCACAGCGCTGGACACGTTAAGTGACTTTGAAAAATAGGTAATCGATTACTCTCTATCTCTCTCTCTCTCTCTCTCTGCCTCTCTTTCTCTACCTCTTTTTCTCCACACCTATACCTCCCTGCGCTCTCTCTCTCTCTCCAGCCTCATCCATTTCTAATTTTCTGGTCCCTACCATCCATTTATTTGTTTCATTTCTTTCTTCTCCTCTCTTCTATCGCTCATCTCCTCTTGTTCGCCTCCCTGTTTCATCTTTTTCTTTCTTCTGTTTCCCATCACTTTCTCCTCCCGTCAACTCTCTCCTCTTTTTATGTTCCTCATCTCCTTTCTTTCCTTCTCTTCTTCACTGTCTTATTGTCTCCTCCACCACACTCCTTTCAGTATATTTCCCTTTCTCTCCTTGTTTCTCCATCTCTCTTTCTCTACACCCCCTCCCTTCTCCCCTTTATTGCTTTGACAAGATAATTTGAGTCATGCTGAAGCCGTCGCCATCCGCCACAGCAAACAAAGAAAGATCCAATCCCTGTCTGCAGCTGATGGGGTTCTTTCTATTCCGCAGACAAACACACACCTGGAGGACATGGACGCACATACACACGCACACAAATATATGTCTGCTCTTGATTATTTTTAGGCTTTTGTGATGTCAAACACTACGTTTTTTTTTTTTAAGTAAATGCTCATTTCACACAGTGTGAGTTTACTTTTTTAGCATTTCAATGTGCAGCGATTTTCCTTTGAATTGTGGAATTTTCTGTATGGATGTGACTTTTGTTTGTATTATTTAAAAAAGTGATGAAAAGGAGATGTAGATGCATTGGTGTGACAAGAGAATGTCAACAATCAACAAGAGGGGAGACTAAAGTGGAGGAGTTTTGTGTTGTGTGAATTGATTTGAATCGATTTGAATTCAGCTGTCTGACAATAGGGTCAGGACCAAGCTGTTAACTGCAAACACATGGTACACACACTCAAATCTAACTCGCTCTGATGTGATGGAACAAGTGGAAATTCAACAGGCGATCATGTGAAAGAACAGAATACAACTTTACTGTCCGTCAGAGTGGGAAATTGTCTTAAGCTCGCCAAAACAGCACAAAAAGGCAGCACAAAAACATATAAAGTATAGAACTAAATATGGCGACAAAACCCTGTCAAACAATGAAACATATTACGTAAGTGAAAATATAAATAAATTACACAAAACAAAGCATGAATTATAAACCGATAGACTATCTATGCTTGCAGTCATATCCATGAGTTGTTCAAACTTGTTTGCTGTCACCAAGGGCTTCTTAGGTTTCATTTCAACATTCGTGAAATTTTTTATGCACCAATTTGTGCCTTTTCTGCATCATTTTATGGTGAAAGTGTCTTTAATTTTGTTAATATAAAAGTCCTCTGCTACTTCCCTGTTTTTATTGGGGGTACAAACGCACATTACACATTTGGAGGGCATTCTTGCCCTGCATCCCCCCTGAAATCTATGCCCATGTCTGTCACTGTCTCTCACCCTTTTTTGTCACTCTCACCCCTTGTGTTTCTTTCCTTTCTCCCTCCATGTCTCCATCTCTCCGTCCAAAGCTCCCTGAGGGAAGTGAGTGACGGAGAGAGGCGAACGGACAGATAAATCTAGGGGAGAAGAAAAAGAAGTGAAGAGGAGAAAGGGGGGAGAAGGGTGTGTGCGTGTGTGTGAGGGGGGTGTTGATGTGATGTGATGTCGCACACTAGGCTTGTCAGCGCCTTAAAGATGATTAATGTCGGGGCAACACACATACACCTCCGCGCTTCCCACATGTCCTGCTTTGGACCTTACAGCTCAAACACACACACACACACACACACACACAAACACCCTGCGGCACAACATGGGTGCGTTTAATCTCGGATAGCAGAGGGAAGGTATCAGAGTCAGAGGAGGGAGAGGAGGGGTGAGGAGGAAGAAGGAGAGGAGAGGGCTGGACAATAACAAGGAAATAGGCCTGACAGGACTTTTTAGTGTTGAGATTCTTCAGTGAAATACCGGCTGGCGGAGTGAACAGGGGATGGATGGATGCATGGATGGAGGAGAGAAGAGAGGAGGTGTGCATCTCTCTGACAGCCATGATGGAGTGTTGGCTTGATCCCCCCCTAATGTGCCAAGATGGATCGTCTCATCTCTCTTTCCCTCTGACTTTCTATGCCTCCTTTCTCCCTCTCTCGATTCCTCTGTCTTTATACCTCACTCCCTCTCTTCTCATTTAACTGATTTCACCCTTGTGTTCCTCTTTTTGTCTTTTTCCAACCTGACCGTCCCTCTATCAGTCTCTCCTCTTCCACCGTCTTCTATCTTTTTCATCTCTGTCACTTGATCCACTTAATGGCTCTCACTGGTTTTTGTCCGTGTCACAAAACAATATGTCACCCGACTGGCAGGAAGCATATCCGCTGACTTTTTGTACCTTCTGTCTGATTTATTTACTCACTGCTACAGTACTGACATGGACACTTTGGCTGGTCCAACTCAATCCAGAGAGTCTCTAATTCCTATTTTAGTTGTGCAACTTTGTCAGGGGAATGTATATGAGAATTATAAAGTCACTGACAAATCCTCTACTGTCAACACCAACCAGAAATATAGTAACATATGAAACATTTATTGTATTTCAATATGTTTTACAAAGGGGTCTCTGAGAAACAGAAGAAATGAGTCATTTTCTGTGGTGGACATCTGAAACACATCAGTTCAAGATCACCAAGTATTTAGCCATAAAACCATGAAAGTATATTTTCTGAGCTGTTAAAGAAAACCCGGGGTCTGATTGACTTGACTTCATAACCTAGATCAAAACAGCTTATAACCCCCAAAAATCAATAAAAAACCTCATATAACCCACCCATACTTAACATGGAAGAAGTTATTTAATGAATAAAATAATGAGGAGTCACACGGACATACACACACTATAGGCAGGTAATTATAGACAGCAGATGGTGGGGCGGAGAGAGCTAGATCATACGGAAGAGTGGAGAGCAAAGAGGAGGAATCTCCCTTTTACCATCCCTTATTTGTATTTGTATTGTTTCACTTTTGCCCTTGCTTTCATCCCAACACTCTTCCTTTCTTGTCTGCTTTCCTTCCTTTACATCCTTATTTTCTTGACGGTGTAGTCCTTGTGTCCTTTCCATTCCTTTTCTTTCCTTTCCTTTCCTTTCCCTTTCTCACTCCCTTGTTTTATTCTTCTCACATATTTTGTACTTTTTCCTTGTTCAGGTTTTCCTGCTCTTCCTTCCTTCCTTCCATCCTTCCATTCTAATGTCTTTCTTTGTGCACCAATAATATTTAAAGTATTCTAATCTATGTATCAGTGCTCTTTAGACAACAGCTGATGACAAATAGCCAAATGTCAGTCATCATGAAGCAAGTTAAATCCCTTTTAACACTTGAAGCATCTTTTTTTCACCTTTCCCTCCTCTGCTACACACACACACATGCACACACACACCTTGTCTCACTCTCTCTCATTCTGTCTCTCAGTGTCTCTCTCCCCTCTCCGGTGTTGCTTTGGTCCAGATGAAGTGGGAATCAATAGATGCTAGATAGCGCAGGCTCCCAGTCACAGACTACAATGAGCTGAGGTAAAAAGGCCACCTCCAGAGAGGACGGGGATTGTCAGCTCAATACTCGCTCTCAATGGGGCCAGAGATAAAAAACCATTTGGGGTGTCCTCATGGCTCAATGGGCTAAGAGGCAAACCATGTACTCACAACACTGTGGGTCCAAATCCCATTTAATGACCTGTATTGCGTGTCATCCCTTCGCTTTTATCTCGCCCATCATTCCTGCCTCTTGGGAAACAGGAGATTCTGTGTGGGACTGTTCCTAAAACCAAAAACTAAAAATACAGATAAAATGAATAATGTGCAGCATTGTGAGGAACTCTTTGCCTCAAATTTGCCCTCTTTTTAAAGTAGATGGAATGATCATTTACAAAGAAACTCAGAAATGTTTGACTTGCCACGAACTTGACAATTCTTTTCCATCTTTTAAGTCAATTGCGAGGGATTGAATTCACTTGTAAATTATACACACAATCAGCTAATGAGCACTGAGCATGTAAACTGGATTTAAGCACAACAATAAGCGTCAGAAAAGAGGAGGGCAAGATTTATGAGTTGGCACATATTCAGTATGTTGGTGGGCGACACACACAAGCACACACACTGCATGCACACTCGCAAAACACACAAGCACATTTCCCAAATGGAATTACAAAGTGTCTACATGTACAGGCTGTTTTTCTGTCCTTGAACAACTGTCTTCTCCTTGTGTGTGCATACACACACACTTTCAATCCCCCTCCTTGTTGTTCCCCTAAATGAGTTTTCTGACATGCATCAAGTGTTTATGCCCGCTACCCCTCTTTTCCCCTCTTTCCCACCTCCTCCTTTTCCCCCTCCCCATCGCCACTCGTCCGGCCGGTTAGCTATAACACCCGCCAACATCGGTAAACAAGGAAATCTCTCAGCCGCGGCCCGGCGTGTAACCGCATTACCGCGCCCGATAACCTCTTCAAATAATGTGCGATAAGGGGAATTTGATTTGATTCACGGAAAGGGAAAGAGGGGCCACTTCTGCTCCCCCTCAATCTCTTCCTTTTCCTTTCCTTTATTTCTTTCTTTCTCCTTCTTTCCCTTTCCTTTTTCCCTTCACCCCACCATCGTCTCCTCTTCTTTTCACTTAGCCTGAGGGGTCCAGGCCTCCTCCTCCCGCCTCATCCCCCCTTTATTCTCCCCTTCTCCAGAATGACACTGCCTCGCATCCACAATCAAATAAATCCCACTGAGATGTCAGCCTTCATTTCGACTCTCCCCTCTCTTCTCCCCAACCAACGCAAGGTGAGGTGAGAGGCCCCCGTAAAGCCATCATCTCCATAATGGCAAATATGAGCCCTAAAGCCCAAAACCAGGGGCCGCATTAACACAAATGGGACTAGCAAGGTGTGTGTGCGCGCGTCTCCCAGTGAGGTGATATGGTTTTTTTCCTTAAGTGAGCTGTGATTTAAGCAGGCTAGACACTAGGCTGATCACTAGCTCTGTGTCTGTGCAAAATAGATGAGGCTGTGCGGCTCATTCAGAGGACATTTGATGAAATGGAACGGGGGTCAACTTCAGTTTGCCACCCGGGCTGCGTCGCGCTTCTCCGTGCACGTGTGTGTTTCCTGTGTCTGTTTGACTGTGTGTGTGTGTGTGTGTGTGTTTCTTGTGCGTTCTCACTCCCTGACAATGATGCATGGCGCTTTTAAATAGCACTCCTCCACGCCCTGCTCAAAACTCATCACCAGGCTCTTTCACTATCCCTCCTTCCCCTCCCCTCGCTCCCTGGGGTTGTCACTTTTAGAAAAGCAAATGAAATGTCGGCGCGGTGGAGAGGAGGGATGAAGAGATGGTCGGATAGAGGGGTAGAGAGGGGAAAGGTGTGTGTGTGTGTGTGTGTGTGTGGTTGCAGTACGGATGTGTTTGCTGTCTGGTTAAGTCAAGGGACCATTTCTGTGTGTAAACATATGCATGTTGCACTGTGAGGAAGAGTGGAATGTAAATCGGAAGATGCTTGGACAGGACATTTTGGCAACATGGGAACACTGTGACTGTTACTATATGAAAAACATTCTTCCATGCTGTCACAGGAAAAATGTTTAGGTCCAGTGGAAAGCAATATCAAGGCCGCTTTTCTCTTAAATAGAAACTAAAAATAAAAAGCAATGCGTATAAAATTTGGTCGATTTGAGAAAACAAAAAGGAAACAGATATTAACAAGCCAAGCCATAAATCATCTGCTGCCTGGTTTTAAACACCTGCTGATAAATGGTCATCTGATGATCCCTGTGTGTGTGTGTGTGTGTGCTTCTGTTTACAAGTGTGTGTCAGTGTGTGTAAAGTGGGTTTTCCTCCTGGGACTCTGCTGCACGCGCGTGTGCGTGTATCTGAAAGACAGTGGAGTGATGCTAGTGAGGTTATCTCCAACTACTGACAGCTGTTTATTTAATCAATCACCTTGTCAGTGTGTGTGTGTGTGTGTGTGTGTGTGTGAGAGAGAGAGAGAGAGAGAGAGAGAGAAAGAGGAAGACACAGCAGTGAGGGAGAAAGAAGTAAATTAATGGAGCATTAACCAAGCACTGACCCACAGAGCAGAGGCACAACTAGCCGCTACGGGCTAAATCTCAATTCAAGACCCGTATCATTTACAAACACACAAACACACTACAAGCCATACTTCCCCGTCAATCCTCTGCAGGAAAAAGGTCAAATTTATTAGATAAAAGCAGGTGCAAGTTTCTGAAACCTGCTAATCAGTTTATGTATTAGAAAGGGAATTCAAACATGAGAATATATTCATAGTAAAAAATTAAAAGGTGGATACCCTGTACAATGTACTGCAGTTGTTATTTAAAGGAATGAAAATGGCTGTCAATAGAAAACTAAAAAATCTGAGGATTCCCAGTAAGATTACACACTATTGTTATTTTAACATAATCTACACTTTAAAGCATATTTAATTAATAATGAATAATGAATCATTTATCGTAATAACTGAATGATTTTAAAATTAAACAAACATTAATAAAGGCAGACAAATTGAAATACTCATTACCTCTATGGTTATACTTGTTTGGTGTGATTTTTGAGAGCAAAAATTACTTTGAATCTTTCATTTTTTCTCCATTTTGAATTGACTCTTATTGTCATAAACTGAATATGTTGTTGAAGCACTGTTAATTCCTTTCCATATCCTTTTTTGCCGGTGTTTCATACTTGCTCTTAAAAAAGAGACACAATAAAAGAAAAGGAGGTTTTTGCCTTCTACTGACCTATGCCCTCTCTTTTCTCGTCTCCCTGCTGACTGTCTCTATTTCATTTCTCCTTCCTCAGCTGTGCGGAGGAGGAGGGATACCTGACGAAGAGGTGTGGGCGTGAGGCCTGTCGGCACTCATTTCCATCCCAAAGGGGCCTCGTCACTCGACGAAACGTGCCGTGTCAGTGGGCAAAGAGGGGCATCAGCAAGTTTGAAATAGATGCCCTGACTCAGCCCTAATCGGCACGTATGCGCACGCACACACACAACTTGTTTGGGAGCTCTGGTTCTTTGGCACTGTGTTTAAATTGACATTGAAATTTCTATTGATAGGATTAACATGATGTCAAAACCAGACAATTTCATGGTGTAAATATAAATGTTACTGCACCGTTTTCCCTCTTTAACAGTTGATTCTTTATCGGACTAGATTAGCTAGTGCAACAGCCCACTTTGAACTGAACTACTCAGAGACAAACACCTACAGAAGTAAGGCTGCCCTTCACATTACCTCTCTATTAGTTATCTCTCTTTAGTCCTCTCATCTATCTATCTTTTTCTTTCATTCTGTCTGCTTTTATCTTTCCTTTTCCCCTCTCCTCTGATTCCACTGTCTTCCATCCTCTCTCTATCCCTCGCTCCTTCTCATTATCTCTCTCCCTGCTGCTTTCATATGGTCTAGCAGCTGAATTAATTACCAAAGCCAATTAACGCTAGATTGGCTGATGTTTTAACTAATTAGCTTTAATGAGGGTGCCATGGCTGCCTGCACTGTGTTAATTGAATCCTAACAGCGGAGGAGGGAGCCCGTGGAGGCGAAATGAGAGGGATGGATGGATAGATGGATGGATGGATGAAGGCATACGCACGCTTACGTACGCACACAAGCTGTTATTGATAATATTTAGAGCGCATCGCAGGAACACCCACCCTGTTGTTGCTCCTGGTTTATCATTAACATTACTGGCCTTTCGTGCAAGACACCTTATGTATTAAACACTCTCACTCAAAAAAAAGGGAAAAGGGATACTATAAGAAAGCAATGTGATTATGTTATGTCACTGTGTGCATCCCCCCTCATTTGCTGGGTAAAAGTTTGTCTTAGCTAACTGGGTTTTCTTAATAGAACTCATATCCTCTTCATGGATCTCCTGGTTATATCTAGCTGTATTTGTTATTGCAAATCGTGCCCGGCAAAGAGGAGCAGCAGATTAAAATCTTAGATCAATGTCAATGCTGTCCTCTCAGTGCCAGATTACTTGCTGCGTACCTTCACTTCATTTTCACCTGCCTTGTGATAGAAGGATCATCAGGGACGAGATGTGAAATGTATGCATATATGAGAGGTCCTATGGATAACGCTAAAGTCTACATTATGTCATTTAGGAGGTGTGAATATTTTTATGCAGCACCATGTGTTCTGTAAACTCTATCTCAGCTTTTGGTAAACTGAATATTTTCATTGCGCTTTAAATACTTTGTATGTTTCATGACCGTAAACCACACCAAATCCTTTGGATAATTTACTAAATGAAAAAGCATCAAAGAGAGCATAAACCATAACATAATTTAAGAAAAGTTCCAAAAACTGCCCAACAAAGCTAAATGCAGTAACTACATATTTGGTAGAAAATTAAGTTAAGGGCAGAATCTGACTTTTTGATGTCTGTTTAACCATGTATGAAAAAACCCACAACAAACAAAGCTAAAAACAAAACTGCTCTAACACTCTGGCTGTGTAGTGACTGTACTCTGGGTTGTAATGCTGTATGCTACAGAGAAACAGTCAACTGGACTGCTACAACAAAAGAGCTAAATCAAGTAAAAGCTAGCTAGGGAGAAAGCCACGGCTAGCATAATTCATGGATGTATAAAAGGGCCTGCATACAGCCTTAAAGGTGGAGTCCATCTCATTACAATAAAAATTGCTCAGTGGTGCTGAAGCCAAAGAAACTCAATATTTGTGGTATTACAGTAAATAAAATGAAAAAAATTGTAGGGCCCAAGCACTGTCAAGCAGCTAATTTCTGGTTTAGCCCTCGTCTAACTTGAATGAAGATAAAAAAATATAAAAATTCGCAATATTATCATACTTAATTAATCTAATCCCGAAAGTAAAACAAATAATTTTGTGGGGGTTATGATGCTCAAAAATATATATCCACTAATTTGCAGATGTCGCTTTTACAATATAAGTGTATGGGAAAAAGTCTTTTGCGCTATCACATTAATGGTTAGGGTTAGAACAAAGATGTCATGGTTAGGGCCATTAGTAGCCAATCACAGCACAGTAGGACGGGACTTGCAAAGAAAAGTTTAGCTGCCCATAATAAGGTGCGCTAGCCTTAGCTTAAGATAAATTTAGTAACTTTTTCGTGGCTTTAAATAACAAACAAACCTTGTGCTCCTTGAACTCAAAGGTTTTTTTGATTGGGTTCTGGTTAGATGCCTGAAATAAGGTCTGCGGTTGAGACTTTCACGTCTTGTTCTACAACATAAAATACACCAGTAAATACCCCACTCATGAAATTTTAAAGCTTTTTTTGTGTCCCAAAAATGGCAGTTGCTAACAAGTGGGTAAAACACTACAGTACAGCATCACGCCAAACATGGCTTACAGCTGTGCTATGGGGGTGAAATTTACATAGTGGCCAAATGTAGAATTACAACTTCCGTCCATCATGTGATGCCATGGGGCCAAAAAAGACTTTTTCCCATAGACTTATATTGTAAAAGAGACACCTGTACATCAGTGAATATATACATATATATATTTGGCATAATAACAACTGCAAAATAATTTGTGTCGCTATCAAGATTAGACGCATTAAGTATACGATAACATTTCAAAAGTCTAGACGAGCCATAAAACCTTTTTATCCCCATGTGACTGTGGGGTAGTTTGTTAATAGCCTGAGGTTAGCTTTTTACTTCTGCCGATTGCATTTAGGCTTCAAAAATCATAAAAGAGGTGCTCATTTGTAAAGATTATCTTGCTGAACACAACCCATAAATGTCTGTTTGCCACAGAGCTTATTTTCCAAAGTCCAGGGAAAATACCCATAAGCTTTTTGATGAGGGAACCAGGGTGACTAACTTTCGTGTCCACAGACAAATGTCATCACTGGAGCACTCTATAGATTAATCCAGTGATTACGGAGAATATAATAAGAGCTGAGCTAGTCCTGGTAAAATATAACTAGCCTGTCTTAACAAATGCATGGTAAAAAGCCATCAGTTTGTTATAGCTACCTTCAAATTTTCAACCTATTAATACCAGTTAGACAGACAGACACTATATACATTTTTATTATACACTATGAACTTAAAATATTGTAAACAAGGTTTAGTTTCTTAAGCAGATTGTTCAAAATGACGTGAATGATTTAGTTTGCTTCCCTACATAAGCTGAATACTGTCCAGAGAATGTGCTTTCAAGGTATTATATTTGGCAAAAACCAGTTCTTGGCATAAAATAACCAGTTCAAACAAAATTAAAAGGCTCCAAAATTTGTTACATAGTTTGCCTGATCAGCCTTAAATCTTTCAACACTTTTATATCAAACCTTTATTCAAATCAATCTCTAGTGTTCTTTTACAACAAGAATGAAACAAACTCAAATATAAAATTTCATCAAATCCTACCAATTCAAATTAAATGTAAATGACTATAAATCCACAACATGACTTTTAAGAGATATGGACCACGTTAGATGAAGTTATGACATTATCCACGTCCTCCCGCTGCGTGTCTTCTCCCATCCTGCTGATCTAAAGACATGAACACGCAGCAGATTGTCTGAGGTGGCCATAAAAATCTGCATGGCCGTGTAAAAGGCTTAATGATTTTAAAGTTACAAGAGAAAAGAGCCTGCAGTTTGTCTCATCCATCAAGTCTAGCACCGGCGCCTTCGCCAAATGGCCCTGCCACCTAACCTGGCGCTTAGCAATGCAGTGCCAAATACACCCCTCCCTCTCTCTCTGTCTCTCTTACACATTTTGTCTTTGTCCCACTTAGACTGGATTATTTCTTCCCTTACTCTTTGTATCTCTTTCACCTTCTCTGTGTCACCTTCTATTTTTCATCAGTTTGCCTCTTCTCTTCTCTTTCTAAGCAGCCACAGTGGATGAAGGTGAGGTGAGGTGCTGTTTCTGAGAGGATTTTTCAACTTTAAATCTGTATTTGCAAAGTTTACTCTTGATATCTCAAATCTTTCAACACAGAAACACCAGACACTACTCAAAAATCTATAGCGGTATTAAGTGAAAGTCCTTTCCTATTTATTTCTGATAAAATACTTTGACACAAAAAACAAAGCAATATCCCAAAACTCCATTTTCTTTTTCTTTCATATATGCAATGAGCACATAACAGCCGCTGAATCAGTTAAAAATGGTTAATCCAAGTAATCAAATGTATGGAAATCCACTACAGAGCGCTCTTTCTCTCCATGAATCCAACATTTCCATTGCGCTCAATATCACGAGAAATCAAGCTGAGCTCTTTACAGCCATTGCAAGATTGTGAGTGAGTGTATTATATCATCTTAAAGCCCCTTGTAGACCCTTGGGCACCTCCTTAACCACTTCCCCCTGCAGCACCCCCCACACCTTGCAATAAGGTTCCTCTTACACATGTTAACCCTTTGACCTGTTGTTGCAAACTGTAATCAATAGCACAACTCCCTCTGTTTCTCTTACACGCTCAGATATCAGTGCATATGTTCAAGGTTAGATAGAAGGAGCCAATAAAGGACAAAGAAGCAAAAAGATGGGATAAATGAATCAAACTACTATTGTGGTTTCATATCATTTTACTGTCTTTTTCTCTGCCTGTCACGTGCTCCAAGCGTTCCTATCAGGGCTGAGGTTCCCTCATGAGGTTAACACACAAATCAAATCCATGTTAACACCCTTAGATACACACACTTACACGCACATATCCCTCAAGAGATATAGTCATGTGAAGGAGAGGAGCAGTATTTTCATGTTCCTGTCAAACATGCACCACCTTTCACATATTCTCCCTTTCCTCTCTATGCTCTAACTTTTCTCTCTTACTAAAGGGTGAATGGACTTACTGAGAAACTGACTGTGGCCTTCTGCAGCTCCCACTGTTCATCCCACCTTTTTCTAATTTTCTTCTTCTCTCTAAAGTAGCAAGAACAGGCCTCCCTACATTAGAATTAAATTGCACACTGCAGAAATGCCCAATCTGGACATTGGATTTCAGCCTAAGAATCATGGCAATATAAGTAACAAAGTAGAAATGAAAATGTAAGAATTTGACATGAAATTAATTTTCTACTGTAATTTACTATTCAAATAAATAACATTCTTACATCACAAATAAAAAACATCCTCAGGAAAAGTAGATTTTTACTTAGAACAGCTACTTAACGAGGATAGCATTGCATGTTTTCTACTTCATCCTTTATGGAAATATATGGTTAGCATTTCCTTTTTTTTTTCATTTTAAAAATGCATATAAAAAAATTCTTGCAATATCAAACATTAGAACATTTGGATTTATGGTTTCTATTAGTGCCACTGATGTCATTCAGACACAATAAACACACAGATATACAGCTGCAGTAACAACAATAGCCAAATGTAAATCAGATAAATAGATGAAATTGAACAGTCATTCAAACAGCCCCATTCAACTCTGAAGCCCCATGAGCCCTTTGTACAGCAGACGCTATTGTAGGTGAGTGTGTGTTTGCGTGAGTGTGTGTTGGCTTGTCAGCGATTGAGAAGAACCTATTTCCTCTCGCTGAATCCCCGGCTCTAAATGATGGATTGATATCTCTCTCGCTGTGGATTATATGCGAATATGTGTGTGTGTGTGTGTGTGTCACTCGCCCTCTCAGCCTCTTGCTGCCTCTCCTCTCAGGCCCTTATCAGCTCTTGTCACAAACAGAGGATAGGGGATAATCCTTCATACAAGGGGAGCAGTCTGGCCTTCCATCCATCTAGCTGTCTGTCTAGCTGTCTGCTATATTACCCCTCTCACCGGAGTGTCACCAGAATAGAAATCAAACGGACACAAAGCAAACTTCCTGCATCTTGGTCATCTCCGCTAGCACGCCTTAGATGGTAAGTTTGATGAGGACAGAACTGTTTTTTTTTTAGAGTTTCGTCTGATGTACAAAGTTTGTGATGTCCAAAGTTTGTACAAGTGTGTCATTATTTGCAGTGACAATAAACATTTAAGTTGAGAGTTTATTGATGGGAATTGTGTGTTTTCTTTGGGTGTCAGTTGTCTTAAAAAAAGGACCACAGGTCTCTTTGGAAAATCACTGCAACCCAGATAATTAAAACTTTCCCAAGTTCCTGGTCAGGCCTACGCCTTGGGGTGCTGTGTTGTGGTTTGGGCCCTTGCCACGTCCTCATGACAGTGGGTGCTGCGGGTCACCCTGAGTTCCAAGAATCGGAGTGTTCCCTGGCACAACACTGGAGCAGACTACAAGGGTGTGCTTGTGAAAACACGACTTTCACAACATTTCATAATGTCACAGAGAGTCGTTTATACACCACTCACATAATATAATTTATATGAGCACTTTTGTTCTAAAATGAGATTTAAGAGACCAGTAAAAATAAAAATAAAATGAGATGAAAACATTAGGACAAATTGTTACCCACACTGAATTGTACCACTTGAGAA
Source organism: Cephalopholis sonnerati (assembly GCA_019142605.1). NCBI lineage: Eukaryota > Metazoa > Chordata > Actinopteri > Perciformes > Serranidae > Cephalopholis > Cephalopholis sonnerati. Next base: position 33,669,678 of record JAGQAX010000010.1, read on the forward strand.
AAGACCCATTCCAGATGGAAAAATCATGTTGTCTTTATTATTTTTGGTTTAGCCTAAAATACATGAATACTCTATACCCACATGACATTCTTTGTAATGCCTCTCCCTCTACTTGTCTGTCTGCCTGCCTGCCTGTCTGTCTGTCTGTCTGTCTTTCATTCCTCTATATAGTAACACAAGCCTGAAATGGGAAAAAAAATTGTGGAAAAAGTAGATCTAGGTGCTAAGACTTGATAGCAGATCGAAGATGTTTATCTGCTGGAGTGGAGTATTGCACAGGTCACACCTGAGGCTATTGTGTGTACGAGTGTGTGTGTGTTTGTGCATTTGCGACAATCAGATACAGTGCGATTGCATCACACAGTTGCAACTGGACATCATTGTGATGTTTATGAATCTGCTATCTCTCTCCTCTACAGGCCCATCACCCCTTCCTCTATCCCTTCCTTCTCATTTTCTTTCCTTTACTTCCACCTTCTCTCTCTCCCTCTCAGCTCTGCCTGATGATATCGCATTGTCCAATAGAGGGGGATGTTTCTCTACACTTTGCTCTACATGTCCATCATTTAGCCCACAGCTTTTAAAATTCTATTCTGTTTAAATTCTTAAAAGAAGCGCAAAGTTGAGCCAAATATATGACTTAAATTAATATTTTTCCCCCCAAAACATTTTCACTTGTATACAGATTAGTTTTACATTTTGATCCACTAATGTCAAGAAACTAAGACATAATTAAATAAAAAATAAAATGTAACTTAACAGAAAGCAAATGCTGTTTATCATTCCTATTTTTTTGCAGCACATTCTTTCTGTCTCTTCTCTCTCTCCTGTGAAAACCTTGTATTTCCACATTTTTTAAATAAGATGAAGGATTATGTGTTGGGTTGGCTGGGAGAAAAAAAACAAATTAACAAACACTTTAAAGATGAAGCTGTTTTTCTTAGCTCATGAAAAGTTGCTTTGGAGATACATGGTTTTCACTGGACAGCTCTCTTACTCTCAGGTACTCTCAGATATTGTGTAGAGACAGCTTGGAGGCTTTCAACTCACACACACACACAGGGTTGAGGGGACAGGTCTGCAGCTCAGATCAATAGAAAATTAAAGAGACTGAAATGGTTTCTGCTCACACATTAACCCCTCTTCTCTTTTTGCCTTCCTTCTCCTCTCTTTTCCATCTTTCCCATCATGCCCTCCCCTCCCTCTTTCTCTCTGTGTCTCTCGCCCTCCCCTAATAGCCGGTGCCACTGACGACAACAGTGTTTCGAACAACTTGAGTATAGGTTTTAGTGACAGAGAGAGAAGAGATGTGTTTTTTTGAGTTTGAGCTTTAAAAAACGGTGAGAGAAGAGAGGGCGAGATGGTCGGATGAAGGGACGGGTGGAAGGATGGGGGCAGTAATAGCACAGAGGCGACAGGGGCTTTGGATGCTCTCTCTCTGGACACACACACATATATACACACACCCACCGTCTGGGGACTCAAATCTCAGAGCAATTTTCAGGCCGGGTGATTGGCAGCTTGATGCGTATTCTTCCCCTACAAGACTGGCTGATAACTCCAGCTATCCCATTCCACACCGCCATCCCTCCCTCTCTTTTCTCCCACTCACACCATCTTTTTTTTTTTTTTTGCCACTGTGACTCTCTCAACAGCCCCATGCCCAGACCCCCTCCCTCTCCCCTCTCTCATCCCTCTTTCCATCCTTCTTTCCCCCTCTCTGTCTCTCTCTCTCTGGGCCTGTTGTGGGGCTATTACAATGACAGAGGCGATAAGGGACATTTATCACATGTGCGGCGGGGTGAGCGAGAGAAAGCCCTCAACAGGTCTACGGGGAGGAACACACACACACACACAAACACACACAGAAATGTCCAGACACACACACGTTCTGCATTGAGACATACAGAAATGTACACACACTGCATGCACGCAAATGTGCAAGCACCCATGCACATAAACACAGATGGATAAGTAAACAGTCAGAGGTTGCATATGCTTGCACACAACAGCATAAACTCACACATCCATCCACACACACACACACACACACACACACACACACACACACACACACACACACACAGAGTGAAACGGTGAATCATCCTCCTTTTCCCCATTTTGTATTTTGCAGTTGACTGAGGCCAATTCCCCATAATTCAATACAGTTGAAAAATGAAACCCCGGTAAATCGCTACAGCGATTTTACAGATCCCCGCTTATCCTCATAATTCATTATTTCCAAACTGTAACAACATTACATTTCATTTGTAATGCTCCGCCTGCCTCAGCCATTTGCCAATTGTTATATCTTATTGTTTTCCCTCTCCAAGGGGGAGAAAAGTGAGTTACTGGGGGAGAAATGGCGGCTGGCTGGGTGGCTGGGTGGCTGGGTGGCGGGCTGACAGTCTCTAGATCTGCCCCGTCTCCCTCTCCATCTGTCTGTCTGACTGTCTCACTAACTAACTGGCTGTATAGTGAGAACGCACAGTCCATGCCACGCTGAACGAAGGCACAGGAAAACAGTACAAGTTGTTGTTTTCATTGTGGATAAGTGATAATGAGCCTATTGTTTGCAGCCTTACAGACACACTCACACACGTACACAGACTGACTGGACTATTGTTTTTCAGCACCGTGGTACAGTCAGATCCACAGCTGGATCGGTGCAGGGCAGAGACTGGGACAAGGATGGGGTGAGGATGAGGTGGAGATAAGGAGCTAGAAGAGGAGGAAGCGGAGTGTAAATTCTTTATTTGCAAAGTAATTATTAAATAAATGCAGTGGAGTAAAATGTTTACATTTGTGTCTGACAAGTGGAGAAGTAAAAAGTAGCATATAATCAAAATACTCAAGTACTTTAAAGCTACTTAGGTTTCAGTTAGTGTGTATATAAGTCAGTAAATTCTACCACTGATGACAGTGACAGGATACATTTTTTCTCGACTCAACTTTTTTAATTTTACATCCTGCTGTCACTCACACTGTTTTGTAACATGCAACTGCTTCTGTTATATAATGGCTGCTGATAATGTTGCTGCACTTGGATTTCAATAAAAAGATTGTGTGCCAAATATGAAACATTAAATTATAAACTAATAACAGTTGAACGCAGATCCATCTTTGTAATTGCCCATTTTCCAATGTTGGAATAAAAGAGAAAGACCATGATGCAACTTAACATCTTTAAAATATAATACTTTAACAGTTATGCACAGCAAGCTCACTTTGTATCTCTTTATCTATCTAACTCGTAGCAGCTCTGCCTGAACAAAAGACCTACAATTGAAGAAGAAGAAAAAAAACCATACTGCAATTTAAAACATTATACTGCAACCCATAAGCTTTTGTCAATACTGCAGAGAAATATCCTTTTACACCAGGTAGTGTGAGATGCTGGAGAAGGGCGTTTTGCAATATTTACAGCTTCAAAAAGAGATTCTTCAAATAGGAAAAAAATCACCTAGATCAAATACTGGAATTGCCATTAATCTGAGAGCTAAAAACATGCTTTGATGTCTCTTTCTCTCTCACACACACACACATACGTAGGGACACCAGTCCTCCTCCAATCTCCCATTTATCACAGCTGTAGCCACTCTCCAGCCCTGCCCATGTTACTGTACCCTGTCACACTGCTGGCTAAACAAACTGCTCCTTGATGTATGAGGGCCTACACCGGCCATAAACTTATTCACTTTTAACTAGCATGCTACCGGCTTGGCACGGCCAGACATCACCTTTACTGTGTGTGTGTTTGTGTCTGTGTATGTGTGTGTGTGCGTGGCGTATGAAAACTGCCTGTGAGAAATTAACCCCCTGGGTACCGCTTCATAACTCACTCCTCTCTTTCTTTCCACTCTCCTTCTCCTCCCTCCCTCCCTATCCATCTATCTTTATCCCACAGCCCAAGCATTAGTCCTTTATCTATTACCCATTAGAGTGTGTATGTGTCTTTGACAATAGAGGAAATGGCTCAGTAGCAGAAGGAGAAGGAGAAGAAGAAGAAGAATAGCAGGTCTTATATGTCTTGCTGGATGACAAGCAGTTTCCTGTTAGTGAATGAATAGTGAGAGAAAGTGTGGACATCACTCTTGATGGTCTCTTCTCTTCTCTTCTCTTCTCTTCTCTTCTCTTCTCTTCTCTTCTCTTCTCTTCTCTTCTCTTCTCTTCTCTTCTGTCTTGTTTTTCCTCTCTTTTAATTGAGTACATCCAGATAAGACAAGAGAGTGTAAAACCATAACCAACATCAGGTTTATGGTTGAGCTTGTGATGTTGACACTCATGTATCTCCCTGTCCTCCCATGATGCTTTGCTGTTTTATTGACTATATGTATTTATTGTCTCCAGTCAGTCTGGAGTCTATCGGATGACGCGCTAATCTGGCAGAACGCGATTAACGATTAATTGATAACTGCAGTGTTATCAATAGTCATTGCCTCCTCCCGAATTAATGCACAACACATCTACACACACGCCAGGTAGACGTGCACACATGCTGCCGCAAACATGCAAACAAGCACAAATTAAAGCGCACACACGTCTCCCCCACCGACACGCACGCACCACATCAAGCAGCACCACCTATGCACACAGCTAGTAAAGGTTAATTACGTAGATTTTTCCACCACTTTATGACTGCAGTAAGTTGGGACTACATGGGCCCCCGTTCTTATCAAGCAATAAATTCATTAGTGTCTAACACACCTCGCTGGGGCAGCTCATTTGGTTCTGACAAACAAGATTAGAGGACAGTGGGGGCAAGAAGGGTGGCTCTGGACAGAGAGCTGTAAGATCATAGGCCATGGATGTAGACATGCAGGAAGACACTGTCTTTTTTGTGCTACTGTTACAGAGGAAATGGCCTTTTCAGGAGTGCTATAAATGGAGGGTAGGCAGTGAGTTCATAGTGATAACAGCTGATTTACATTGAGTTAGCACCAGACAATGATGTGATCAGTGTTGCTGACTTTGGTCATACATATGTTTTGCACATGGGCTTGGAAGGCTGGAATATGCGTGTGTGCTTGGAATGTTAGCGATTAGTTTCGGTGTTTTGCGTTTACCATTAGCAATTTGAGCTAAGTACTAGCAATTAGCATTAGTGAATAGCACTTACAAAATTGTTAAAGTGTTAACAGTTAGCATTAACGGTCATTTATGCTGCATGATACAGCACAGCTCTACTCAACTCAGCTCACTCTTTTTTAGTTTTCCATGAGCAAAAGTTGTAGATAGTACCTGGTACCTGATAACTTTTTGGTACAACCTCAGTCAAGGTTCCAAGCAAGCTGAGGTGATACTTGAAGGTGGACTTAAAGTACTGCAGACCACTGATTGGTCTGAGGCAACTCATCGACTAGCATGACATGGGACATCCCATAAAACAGCCGAGCTACTATTAATAGCAAACACAATTTTTCAGTTCACTCAACCCAGATTTTAAAAAATAGCAACCTGCAAAACCACATTGTACATTACATACACCACACAGCACAACTGCCAAAGTGCAGATGTTTCTCTGGTTGGCCTATGAAAGGATTCAGTGAGTGTCGCACATTGCTACCTGCGATCGGCTGAGAATCCCCCCTACATTGAGGGGGTGCTATACTATAACAAAACAGGGAAAAGGACCTGGTACCAAAAGTGAGTTGAGAGGAGTCGAGCCGAGTTGAACCATGCAGTGAAAAGGTGGCAAAGGGGTCTCTAAAGAACAGTAAAAAAATTAGTTGATGTAAACCAACCCCGGTAGTTTAAGCTTTTCAATTCAAAAACAGTGTTTTGTTTAATAAGAGCATGTAAAAATTAAAAATATTGTTTGAACAATAGACCGTATATAAAGATGGATTACGCGTCCCCACTTACCCCTACCGTACAAAACTGAAACCAACATATCTTGGATGTGGCCGCTGCCATCTTGCACTGGTGACACCATTTGCACAGTGGTGATCTCGCCCATACACCCGTCAGACCAATTGCGAGCAGCTATTAACACACACAGCTGTCAATCATGACCTCAATCCCCCTTTTTTTTTAAACATAAAATTAATAGTTGTAACCAAACTTAAAAGAAAAACAAACACTTGAACACACATCAGAGTGATAACAACTACCTAAAATGACAGAAACCATCTTTGGGGAAAAAGGGGGGCGGGGCTTATGACCTATACTGCAGCCAGCCACCAGGGGGCGATTGAGATGTTTTGGCTTCACTTAGCGGGGCTGTCATGTCGTCCATCTTTATATACAGTCTATGGTTAGAACACAGGCTGTTAGCTAGCAGAGTTAGCTGTGTCTGTTAGCCTGCAGGGGTAAGCGGACTGTGGGGCTAGCTAAACTGCTGAGACAACCAGTAAATGCAGCTAAACGTGTAATGTGTAAAGCTTGTATCGAGACGATTTTGTTGAGAGTACAGACTTTTACTTACACAGGCGTGAAAAAAAACTTAATTGTATGATGTTTAAACACACATGTTATACGCAAATTGTGTAATCACTTTTCACAGTTGTTCAGAAGTTTAGCAGTAAGGCATTACAGCTTTGATATCAGTCAACTGTTGCTGACTGTCATAAATAGGTAGGTAACTCCTACAATTAAATGTGCACCAGATTGGACTCAGCATTTCACTTTGAGCCTGTACCATATGAGTTGAGTCAGGGTGAGGTTCAAATGTATTTGTTGAGGGAAAAAAAAAAAAAGAAGTGGACAAGTCTGATAATTTCATTTAAGTATAATAACCCTTACACACACACACAATTTTCTTTAAATACACACTGCTAACCCAAATACAGCTGTACTCGCCTCTTCTTGTTGAGTTAAATTGGCAAATATCACCTGCTGTGTACAGAGGCAGACAGGCCCCACACACACACACACACACACACACACACACACACACACACACACACACACACTTGAGACACCATTTTTTTATGTCAGATGAAAAGGATGCCAGCTAGACATCAGCTGACAAATCAAAAATTCAATCAATCACAAGGTGTCGTCATTAGGGCTTATCGTACACGCAGGATGTGACAGCCCTGTGTCTCTGTGGGCGTCTGCTGCTGGTAAGTGTACACACACACACATACACACACACGTGAATACACATGCACAAAACATGCACTCACATACGCATATAGTCAGTTTAAGCAGAAATATGCACACAGTCAGCCTCACACACACATAAAGAGATGTAAATATGTGTGTATTATACATACTCACCCACTGACACACACCTCAGGCACAGCACTTTGTACTGCCACAGCGTTGGGACTTTCAACTGTGTCTCATTTCCATTACAGTGACAGGCAGACAGAGAGGGTAACAAGCTGATTGGTTGTGTGCATTTAATACACAAATAGGAGCATATTGGAGAGATCACTAGCTATGAAAATGTAGCCTTAAGCACAATGGAAGGCCTCTTACTCGGTAAACACAGTCTCAACATGCAGCGTTATCAGCCATGCTGGCTCTGGATAGAAAGTGGCATGTGACACTGAGCAGAATTTATCTCCTATTCAAAAGTTAAACTGTAAATGAGTAGCATAATCCAACAGAAATGCTGTGTATTTGTTTTTATGAGCCTGACTTTAATGCAGAATTACATTGGCAGAAGTACCATTTTTAAACTATATGATTTTGTGGTTGTTGTGCAGTTTTTTAAATGCAAAATAATGGCAGAATTACAAGTATAGGATGCTGTATATGTCTGTATTACAGTCTCAGTTAGTATTAAAAACTTTTGGTTGTTAACAGTGAAACCCATGTTTTAATGTTTTACTAATAGCTGTCATGTGCATGTACTTAAACAGTAATTTAATGGACCTAATTATACCTACTACTAAGGAAGTATAGTAGTCATATCGAGGCTTACATGGTGATGCAGAACAAACAAACAAAAACATAATTTTATACTCGTAAAAATAATTTAGGGTCGTATTAAGGATGCTTGTTATCCACAGCCTGCTTTGTGAACCAGTGCACCGGAATATACCTGTTAAGTCATACAAAATAATTTGGGGGAGTTATTACTTGGATATGCCCATTCAGGGGAACTATAAAGGAAACTTATCATGTATTTAGGGAGCAAGGGAGCCGTGTTTAGGCCCAGTGTAGTGATCCAGGGTAAACACACAACAGCAGGCTTATTTACAGACTGAAATGAGAGGCGGATCTTTCCGGATCAAGTGCTCTCGCTGTTTGGAGGAGGGACGTCCTCAGCATAAACTACCTTTAAGCTCTCAATCCGACACACAGACACATACGTGCAGGCAGCAAAGCATCTATTTTGTGTTCTTAAACTGTTTTCACTCTTGCACTCAAATGAGGAGTGTGGACGAGTCTTACTAAAACACACCTCTGTCATATTAGTGTAATAATTTGGACTCATTTTGAGAACAAATACAGAAAAAACTGTCATGAGATTGGTGTGTCATGAGTGATTTATTTTTCTGGGGAAAAAAAACCCTGGTGAAGCCTTAGTTTTGCAATAGAAGGAAGAGGTTAACCCACGTTGCCTGACAATTCACGCTGCAGTGTAGCTACAGCCTGTCCGTTAGCTCTCCTGAAACCACACACACACACACCACACAGCCCTTTCTCTTTACTGCAACGGCTCAGCAGGTGCTGGTCCTGTAACAGTGTGTAGTTACAGGAAGTGAGTACAACACAGACAGACGAGGGGATTAGCTAACATTGTGGTGGCAGGAGGGAGGGAGGGAGGAAGGAAGGAAAGGAAAGGGGACTGGGTGGTAGAAGAGACAGAAAAGTGTTTGGAGGTGTGAAGTTGCGTGTGTGGTGTGTGACTGTAAATCAGACCATCATAACATGAACCGCAGGCCCACAGAGTCGTGTTACCCTGTTCCTACAGGAAGAACACACCGCAAGCACATACACACACACACACACACTCAAAGTTAGGGTACACTTCCGTCAATGTATTATTAGTATGACTTCTATGGTAAAAAATACTGAAAACTGATAAAATGGTATTGTGATGTAGAGATATGATTGTATTTTCTGTTTGATTCTATTCTACACTGCCAGATGTGTGAACAACTCTGTTCTCCTCATCAGCACAAAACAGCTCTCATTACACTCATACTACTTCAACAGTCACCAGATGGCATTCATTAGCGCACACACACACACACACACACACACACACACACACACACACACACACACACACACATACACACACAAATATACATGGCATAGCGCATCATCTGCCCTATTATTCTTATGTCAGTAAACGTGGCCCGGTATAAATCCAAGCCTTTTAGCCATCTTCCACTCACTATAATATGACCATCACCATTACAATGCACACACACATGCGCACACACACACAGACACACACACAAGGCGTCTTCTCTATAATAAGGCCATCACCATTAAAGCTGTCAGGGCCGGAGTGTTGAGTATTACTGCCGAGAAATTACACCTCACTCACCCTGTGTGACACCTGCGCGACCTGCAAACACACACACGCTCTCCATCTGTCCCCCCACACCCACGACTCTATGTGCATGTAATGTTGATGGTATCTGCATGTATGTGTTTTCCTGTCCGTGCCCATACTTGCAACAGGGTGAATTATCCCCACTATGCATCAGGGGACTGTGTAATTTTCAACTAGGAGTCCATAGACCACCCCTGTTTGACACACACACACACATGCATATTGCATTTTGCAAAGGGTGCTGCAGGCTCGCACTCACACTGTAAGAATATGGGCTGAAAAATTGAGGCAGGAGGTGGGCCTGTTTGCGGACCTTAAGACACAGTTGTCAGAAAAACGGTAATTTGAAGTGGAAAGGACGGAGGATGGCGGCACTGCCACGCCCACCGCCGGCTGCTGAAATAGGAGAGGAGGGTTTGACAGAGTCAGGAGATTGAGGGAGGACAGGGAGGCAGGGAGGACAGGGACAGAGGCAGAGGGAGGAATCTTGCAAAAAGATTGCAGGATTCTCTGATGTTGCATCTTGTAAAAGCTGCTGTGTTTTGCGATTTTCAACATCAATGTATCATAAAAGTGCAAAGAAATGCAATAACTTGGCATCATTTTAAAAAATAACAATGGCCAGAAAAATTAATTGGTAACCTCTGTTTAATCACAGTGTTGTCAGTGTCTGTCAAGATTAAATCTTTTCCCATGAGCACAGTAGCTTCCTGTTTAAAACATGACTGTTGCTTTTGTGACAATGCTGCTCATCTAATGTTTGGTTTTTACATCATTTATTATTTCTTTTAGTCTGAGTGTTTTCATTTTGAACCTTAAATCAATATTTCTCATGAATTTATCTTGTAGCATCCCAAGGTAAGCATGAAGGGATACCTCCCAGAATTTACTGGGGCAACAGATTCATGCAAGGGGTGACACATTTGTGCAGAAATTTGTGCATTTTTTTGCATCAACTTATGACATAAATGTCTTAAATCTTGTTAAAATAGAAGTTAAGTCAGTGTGGGACTACAATACTCTCAAATGTGATCACTTCCAAAACAAGGAAAAATCATATAATGATAAAAAATAGTTCAACTCTAGTTTATGATTTGCAGTAAATTTGTTTTTAAGTTAAGTCAAAAACTATTTTTTTCCATAAATGTTGACTGCGATGTTCATATCATCGATGTGTTTTGGGTGCATAAATTAATTTTCTTTTGGATCATTCATAAACACGGACTTGTGGCATCCACAAACTGGCATCTTTTTGGGGGTAAATGTGACAAAATGCTGTCTAAATATCTGTTTGGCTGAAGTGGCTGGCTCTAAGCAGATTTCTAAAACCATCAAACACAAACCGACACACACAATGTGCCTGGAGTGAGTGCTGACGTATTTATCACATTAGTATTAGCCCTTCTCTCTGTCACCACAATCCTCACAGCTGGTGTTGACATGCGGTCCCCCGCAGCACCCCCGAGGCCTTGTGCATGTGTGTGTGTGTGTTTCTGTATGAGTGTGTGAAATCTTTTTTTTTCCTATTCCCTACAGTGATAATTTTCTGTGTTAAGAAAAAAAGCTCTTCTCAAAAAAACATGTGCCTGTAACATGACAGGAAAAAAAGCAACAAAAAATGAAAGGAGACGGGTAAAAAAAGCAGTGGAAAAAGAAGGAGACGGAGGAAAGGAAGAGAATTAGGATATAGGAGAGGATAGCAGGGTCAGCGAGCGACAAGAGAGAGACAAAGATTGGTGATGCCAGTTTCCATATGACAAGTGGCGACGTTATGAAGATGGACGGGCGGCCGAGATGGAGCGCCTGACCTTTCCCAAAATGCCACATGTCACCGTGCTTTTATGTCACTCCCCGCAAAACAATATGTCAGGGGCATAAAAAATCATTACGCCCTCTCTGAATTATGCTGTTATGGCATACCGCAAAAAAATAATCATTAAGATGACATTATTCCACACTTAACTAGGAGGAGGACGAGGATGGAAGGGGGGGAGGCCCTTTGAATTTATGATTTGTCGTGATTTCATGAGTAACGCAGCCGCCGTGAACCATTGTCTTTTTAGATGTATCGTTATGACTTTTATGCTTTGACGCAGGACTTTGGGGAAAAGGTAAAAGAGCAGCGATGATTGCACAGAGATCATGAGAGGAGATATAGCGTCTCACAATGGAGCTGTGCAGCAGTGATCTTATGAATCTACTGTATATTATAGTCTGTTTAAAGTGAGCATCTGAAGCTGAGAAAGGCCTCCGAGGAACATTGACTCAACAGAAATCCTAAGAGGCGAGATGGGACCTCTAATAAGAATCCCTACCTGAGAACTGAGCCATGTAATAGTCATCTTACAGCTCCATAATATGTCTGTAGGATGTCGTTTTTATTTAAACAAGGATTCTGGATGGAAAATAAAAGTTCAACACCCACCAGAGATTATTAAAATAGATGGAGCATGTCACAAAGGTTTCTCATTTTAAATGCAACTGTGTGGCATCTGTTCTATGCAAGGGTGTAAGATGGGTCATGTGACAAATGTGTGAAAAATGAGGTATGCTAAGAACCTTCATTATCATGAAGCATTGGAACCAATGATCTTCTAGGAAAGCACGAGGGGCTCTGATGTAAGTGTTTTTATTGCATAGAAAATTAGAATTTATAGTCACATTACATCCTTTGATTTAAGCCATGTTAAAAGAAGTATACACACTATCCTAAACAAAATTAGCTTAAACGGGGCTTATTATACTTTTTCTCGTTTTCTGTCATATATAAAGTTACAATATCAAATATTTATATTGAGCATGGCCAAAGATTCAAATAATGAGGTAAATATATGTGAAAGCAATCCCTATGAACCAAAACTTTGGGCTTCAGACCGTTTTGAATACTCTGACAGATGTCTTTACATGGTAATCTGATCCAAGCACACTACTGCAAGTATTTATGTACACAATGTACACTGCTACATGTCGATGCATATTAATGTCAGAGAAACTTGCTCCCAGATTTCGGGTCAGAATCCTGCTGTCTGGTTCTTTAGACTTTGGTTTAGAAGCTTTAGTGGTGATTTTTTTACAGTATTAATTGTCACTATACTCTGTTACAGATGATGGTGCCAGAGTTGCCAACTCCATTCCAAATAAAATAGTTAGGACCAACTCCAAAAGTCACTAAAAGTGGCTACATGACACCAGGCTCATTTTCATAGCCTGTTGGTGACATCGTCGTACATTGATGGAAGCATTAAAACATCACTGAATCAAAATTAATTGAAAAAATCCTCGACAAACATTCGATTGGCATGAGAGCCATGGCGCTTACACTATACTGCAGCATTTTCTCACACCAATCCAGAGAGCTTCGCATTAACCATAGAAACTCACTTTGACTGAACTCCTGCAGTGAGCGGTGTCTCCTGTACTCCTGCCTGTCTCACACCAATTGCATGCCAAAAGAGAGAGACAGTGGATCCCGTGTTGGTGGCGTAAGAGCCGTGGACTGCAATTAGTCTGAGCCTCATGCAAAGGAATTAATTACAATATACTTCTCTCTTTATCCCTGCTGGTCTGCACAAGTCACTAAATATGTTGCTAGTTTCTTTTTAAAAAAAAAAGTTGCTAAGAGGGTCGGAAAAGTTGTCAAATCTAATGAGACAATCGCCAAGTTGGTAACACTGGATGGTGCAGAGATGCCGAGATGCAGAAGATCAATTAGAGCAGACTGGACCTTTTTTTTTTAAAGCATGTTAACATGGAGCAACCTTTAGTTCAACAGGTAGAGTGTGCGCCCTGTGTTGGCTAAGTCCTTTGCAGTGGCATGGGCTTGATTCCAACCTGTGGCCCTTTGCTGCAAGTCAGCCCCATTCTATCACCCTGCTCTCTGGTTCTATCCAACTGTGCTGTAATAAAGGCAAAAAGCCCTAAAAATATATAAAAAATAATAAAGCATGTACATGTGTTATAGCAGAAAACCAAAATACAAGTATGAATCTAAAAATGAGAAGAATAGGTCCCCCTTAAAACCAACTCCGCTCCACATAATGAGAGAAGTAAAGGGATACTACAGTACTGGCTCAAGCTGGTTCTGGTTGAAGCAGTTCAGACAGAGGCTGGCACATGATATAACATGTTAGCCCAGTGAATAGAATGATGCCTTTATGTCCAATTGAACTATTGATCTGAGGGATTGCTCAGTGACAGACTTTGACATTTTGCCTGGTATTTCAGCTGGGAGATGTTCTAGCTTCAGACACTTGACCTATATAACCCTGAACATGACTGCACACACCAACACACATACTGTACACACACAAAAGCACACACACACACACTGTCCTGTCCTATCGGTGTGTGCATGTCGTCAGTTCTAATAGTGCCTGACATCAGCAGAATTGAGTTTGGAGTCAATGTGGATGTCCTCTATAAGCCAATCATCCAATCAGCGCTCTCCTGACTATGTGGGTCAAAGGGCAGGGTGATGTCATACTTTCTGACAACATGACAAAAAGCCTAAGAGAGAGAGGCAGAGCAAGAGAGGGAGACAGATTTTCTCATAGGTTTGGGGTGCTACCATGACACAGTGGTGGACTGAACACACACATACACACACACACACACATTAAGGACCCTTCCACGCTTCTCCAAATCTGGCAGCCAACAATAAAGCACTCAGTGAAACATTTATGACTTTCATAAACAAGAGCCAGTGATTAATGTTAGCCCTCTTCTTTGGGATTTCTAATAAAGTATGACACATTTACACCCTCGGTCAACGCAGCCAAAGCCCTATTAAACATGTCTGAGAGGATAGATGGCCACGGCGCACTGTACTCACTCGCAGAAGAAAAGGAAATTAACTGAACAATGCCTTGCTCGTGTTTTTCCGTTCAAGTCTTAACAATCAGAGCACCCTCATGTCCAATTTGCCTGCGACATTTAAGGTCTCTCTGATTGGAGCGTGGAGCTGGCAGCGAATCTCCTCACTTTCCTGTATAACTGTGATTGTTCTGAGATCGCCTCCCACTTCTGCTTGTCTCTTATTCTTGTTTAACAGCTGGACTGCGCAGTGAGGCTTGTAAAAGCTATGATATATTACCACAAATATCAAGAGGGGAAAAAACATCAACAACAAAACTCTTCTGGCTGAAGAGCCCAAAGTCTTTATTCGCCTGTTTCCTTGGTGAAAATGACTGCTCTCTCAGTGAGAAACAGTTGTCGCTTATTTTCCAGACTTTGCACCTTTGTGATATTAAAATGACGTGTTGCATTAGTGTAACAAAGAAAAATTGAAGTCGTATTATTATACGACTTCAATTTTCCCTTGAAGAGTATGTAGCTTTACATATTGTACAACCTTTAACTTCAAACGCTTCAGAGTTAAAGTTTGAGCAAGGGATATAACAACAGAGAAAAAAGTGATTAAAATAGTGTGGAATACTTTTTCTCTCCTTAAAGTTCTTGTTTGATGGCAGCTTTCATTGTATAAATCTCAGTCCTGGTAGAGTACTCTGGCTGAATATTAGACCTAACCCCAGAAAACTGAGATACTGTAGATGTAACTGTAATAGAACTGAGAGGGAGAGGGAAAGGGGAGGAGTAAAGGGAATGAAAAGAAAAGATAAATGTAAAACTTTTAACCTTTATTATGGTCTGATTGCCATTTTCACAGTGCCTTTGAAATCCATATTAAATGTCCATTCAAGTTAAGACTACTCATTTCAACAGAAGCTTGGTCTACATTTAGCTCTGCTGCAAACAGCATTTGAGTCATGTTCAGATTCAAAAGGTCAAAACATACCAAGCTGTCTAAGCATGGAAAACTCAAATTTAATCTTCTTATTTGGACTACTCCTGTTGCTAAGTCTCCCCGCGTCCTTGGGGCTATTTGGATGCGAATATGCATGTGTGTGTATGTGTGTGTGGGGTAATAAACTATGCCATGACTCCATCTCTCCATCATACTGTAATCATCTAAAAGTAGAGAGAGACATTAAAGTGGGAATGAGGACATTTTCAGAAGGGAAAAAACATTAGTGCCAATACCACAGTCAGAGTGCCACACAAACTCACTTTCACCTTTAGCCTCCATCCCTGTTACACCAGACGCACTGGGTGCTGTAGATGTAATCATTTTACTAGTTTTCTGTTATTTCGTTCACCTGCCTCGAAGTCATTACCAGCAGTTGTGTCATGGTAAAAATCATCCAGGCGATGATGATTAGGGCAAATAATCATTAATATAAACCAAATGTCATAATGCTTTTGGGGAACATTTAATTAATGCTGTAATTAGAATTGTTAAGGGTCAAACTTAAATTAAAATACATTTTTGCTAAGAAATCAGTCTATATACACCACAAGAGGCATACACTTTTGCTTTGGAAGGACAAGGTCCAATAATTGTTTGGTGCAATATTTGTGAGGTGGCACTAAGATAATTTTGTCAGTCAACCAGCTCTGGGACTGACATTGACATTTTTAGCAAGTTTGTGTTTTGAGCACTCTCCTTATAAGTAACTCCTCATGTTAGTTACTCTGTGTTGTGACTTTGAGGTTACAGGACTACCTGTTGCAGTTAGTCTTCACAGTCTGGTCATTAGCTATCACTACAACTGGACCCATGGAGGACAGTCGGCTAACCAAACCAACATAACGCTAGCTTCACCCTGTTGAACATCTAGTGGGAATAAGTTCAGCCGCTATATAACAGATGTTGATTGTTATTGCCATGTTATTGCTATTAAAGTTTATAAAGCACTACTGACACAGATGTTATATGTCACACTAGAGGCCAACGTAGTTGTGTTACATGTCATACCTGTCATGATTCCACGTTGATGGCATGCAGTCTGAAATTACATACTGGGGTGGCATGATGCCGCCATTGTTTGGTTCTGTGTAAAAATGCAAAGGTAGCACAAAGAAGGGACTTTGCAGCAGCCCTCTAGCGCAATCTCTGTATAAAAAGGGCTCCTGATTCCTGGCATTCCTCCTTACACTATACCGACTTTCCCAGCATGTCTAGCCCTCTTCACCCCAGTCCCACCCACTGTAACCATAGCAGCATTTTGTCTCAGACTTTACCAGGAATCTCATCACCCTCCATCCCTACAGTACACCCCAGAGCCACCCATTGTTTTATTGCCCACTGTTGTTCTCTGAAAGACTGGAATTCACCGCTTCATGGGGTAAAATCAAACCAGATATGTGGGGTGAAAGGGGGAGAGAAGGAGGGGGAAAGATTTGTACTACAAGTCCTTTGGTTTTGGAACTGTTACACTTTATTAAAGATACTGATGGTTACAGACCATTGTATTGTTTTCAAAACCATGAAATTTATCATCCTGTGTGCGAACAAAGGATTTGTTTGTTAGTGACTCTGTACATGGCAAAATTGTTCCTTGTACATGCCCGTAAAGTAACAAGAAGTGAAAGAGCAAGAGTGCAGGAGGGAAGAAGGGGATAGAGGAAGGAGGCAAGGGAGAGTATGTGTGCTTGAAGGGGGGGGGGCGTAGGAGTGTGAGCCTGCCTGGCTCCCTGCTGGGCCTCCATTCATTGAAGCTGTTTTTTTTACAAGGGTCCCTGCCTGGCAGAGAGGGGCAAACCTGCCAGGGTAAAAAGAAAGGGGTGGGCAAGTCCAGTCAAGGATGCAACTGTTGCTATGTGGGGGAAAAATACAGTAGTGTGCTTTGGTCTCCCTTAGTTCACTTTGGTTCAAGTCAAGTAAGTGCTGAGTACTGCCAAAGCATCTAAAAATAATTGAATTGAAATCATAAAAATAAATAACTAGTATATAACAATGAACATGTGTTCCTGATGTAGCTGTATCTTAAGGCTATGTGTGTGTGGGTGGCTTTTATTGTGACAGTACGATCCATGTGGGAAGTAAGGGTGGTGTTAGTGGAGGTGGTGGTGGTGCAAGGGGGGAACTCTTATTGTGAAATCCCGGTGGAGGGTAATTGGAATTCAATAGGAGTTAGATCATGGCTGCTGCCTTAGTTCCTTTGAGGGAAAAGCTATGGGGGATTAGCAGTCGTTAGCCCATAGTGATGTGAAGTGGAAAGGAACAGCTGGCTCTCAGCTAGCCACATGGTGTGTGTGTGTGTGTGTGTGTGTGTGTGTGTGTGTGTGTGTGTGTGTGTGTGTGTGTGTGTGTGTGTGTGTGAATGTGTGTAAGGAAAGAGATAGTAAGTGAGAGAGGGTGTTTTTCAGTCTGTCCCCTCCTCTCTCCATCTGTGTGTGTGTTACACAGAGTGTGTGTGCCACTGAAATCCCTGTACCAGAGGTGTAGCACTTAAATGAGTTGCCTCACCACAATGGCTTGAGGATAGATGTACTAGTTCTACCCTAATGGCTTGTGTCTGTACTTGGGATAGGTTATAGCCTTTTGAATTCTATTCTGTTCTACGCTATTCTATATTCTTTGGATCCTTGTTGCCACCTCCACAATAGAAGTTTCTAGACTGTGGGAAGTCTGCTAAACTGTCAGTCCCGCAGTGTTTTACAAGCTCTGAACACTTTGTTATTTTATATAAAAGCAGCCAGGCAGGTTTGCTGAATACTTTTTGCCATTTTATGTGGGAGGATGAAGGAGGGATAGAGGGAGGCAGTCAAAAAGCAGGAGAGGAAAGGTGGAGTAAACAGGCCTATTAGACGACCAGCCCGAGGGTCGGGCACGTGGCTCCATACTGCAACGAGCAGCAACCACCAGCATAATAATGCGACGCAATGCTGGTGCATGGCCCTGGACCTTTGATGCTTTTATGTGTCTCTGGGTTAGATTATACTGTAAGCTCCTTTTGATTTTGCTAACACTGGGATTTACACAGTTACTATGACTTGCGTCCTGCAGAAACATCATATTATCTATGGCAACTGCATTTTATTATTTATTTTACCATTTATAGTCATGCCTTTCTTACATTTCTAACACCATGCAAAAAGCTAGAGGTATCTGTCGCTCACCGATGTTGGTTGATTAATCTAAGCTAAGGTCAAATGCCTGATCTTGCATAGTTAATGAAAGTGAAAAATAATTTTGTGTGTCCGCCCTGTGATTCATGCCTAGTCTAAAATTTAATGGATTCTTCCTTGACCCATTGGTTATCGTTTCAGAAGGTTTCATGAAAATCGGGCCAGTGGATTTCCCGTAATCCTGCTGACAAAAAAACCAAACCAAATCGAAACCCTAACAACCCCTTGGCAGAGGTAATAAGTACATATTAAATAGGGATGTAGCAGAAAATAGAAGGAATGTGAGCAAAATGACACAATAATATGATGGGTTTTATTGGGAAACTATCTAAGCATTACCTGGAGGGGCTGTATGTGAGAACGCAAATGTCCAAATCAGCTGGATCGGACTTTACCCTGCCAGCTACCTAGTTCAAAATCCATGTAAAATCCGATCGAGCTCATATGTGAAAAGAGCAGGTACTTGTCTGAAGAATTTACCGCAAATGAGTCGGCATGTGGATATTTGTATCATGGGGCTTGCAAGAAAACAAACATCCATGGCTGAAGAAGTAGAATCACCGAAAAGAAATGTCTCACTGGATTGATTCAGGAGCTTCCATTAGTAAGGACAGATGCTGAAATCGTCAAACAAATTCAAGGAACGGCGACAGACTATATTGTTGATGACCAAATTATGAACCTGGTATGTGACCATGGCGTCCAACATGGACACGTGTGGAGGGTTATGCCAGGAAAAGCTTGCATAGGGTGTCGAAAGTGCTAGGTCCAGCACGGGCCAAGACATTCACAGATGTTCACTGACAACCCAACACCTGTGTGTCAGGGCCTTTGTGCATAGATACAGCTTGACTCCTTTCTCCATGACACAGTTCTAGGCAAACATATTTCCTTATATAGAGAAATGAGCCTGTCAATTAGAATCATTCGGATTCACTAACATATGCATGGTGGTAAGAACATAATTGGCCGGTGTGCATATGTCATGGATTGTCCAGCTGCTGCTGTTGTTATTTACATCCAATATCCCATTTAGCACTTGCTGTATCCCGATTCAGGGTATAATAGGTAATTTCCCTAAACCCTTACAATGCTGTCACACTGCAAGCAGCTCAAAGTCACCATAAGTACAGTTATATCTCTTAGACAGAGCCAGCCAGTGACTACATGGCAAGATTTAAAATCAGCCCTGCAGTGGTTCCCCAACAGGACGGTGAAAAAAGCAGCACTGCCACCGAAAGCTTTTCAGATGATAGGCACGGCCTCATGAGAGACCTCAATTCAAACGCTGCATGGGATATATCAGACCTTTGTCTCACCCCCTCTGGGGTCAAAATGACAAGACCTACTCCTCTCATCAATGTCATGTTCTCTCTCTTCCTCTCTCTCCCTCTCTCTCTTTCCACCTCTCTATCCAGCCAGGTCAGGCTATTAAATGGTAGAATACATTATAGAGAAGGGGGGTGGGGGGCTAATAGATTGGAATATTATAACCATACAATAATTTCATGAAAAAGTCAAGGAGGGATCATCGCTCTTATTAACTCCAAGAGAAATTGAGGCTGAAAAATGTTCAAATAGAAAATGTTAATGCCAGGCTATACTACATGTAATTGTGCCTGCACCATTCCCTGGGCTGGCCCCATTCATGCCACTTTATTAGTGGTAATTGAGGATATGAATTATAAATGGGGGGTGATTTCTCTCCTCCCTCTCATTGAAAGTGAAGCATAATGACCACTGCCATTGTTTAACCTTCATAATCGTGTGTTCTCATTTCTTTGCTTTCCTTTCCCTTTTCCTTTTAACTTCTTAACTACTCTCATCTTTTCTTTTATTCCTGTCTTCTATTTTCCATTCCTGTCACTCCCCATTCTCCCCACTCCTCATTTCTACTTTGCTCTCTTTTATCTCTTTACTCACTCTCTTTTTCTGTTAACTTCTTAACTACCCCTGTCTTTTCTTTTATTCCTCCTTTTTAATCCTTCTTTTCCTGTCACTCCCCATTTTCTCCACCACTCATCTCCTATATCCCTTTCCTTTTCTTTCCTTTCTTAATTTTTTTCAGACTTCTGTTTTATAGTCCTAAATCAGCAGACCATTGTGGTCTGCTGAAATTAAAACTATAAGAGTATAAAGGTATGTAAGACACACACATACATGGATGCAAACACACATAATTATACACCCACACACTCAGATGAGGGGGTTGGCAGTGCTTTTTACCTTGCTGTAATTGCATAATAAGCCCCACCAGTGATGTGAATGCCCCAGGCAAGGGGGGCTGGGGGTTTTCTTGGCATCGTTTCTGAGAAGTTCACTTTTTTATTTAGGCTTTTTAAAGATCAGCAGCTCCACACCTACCATCCAACAAAGTCCATTAGCCCCAGCCTCTCACCCACGACCAGTCTGCTTTTTATTTACAACATCAAACATTTCACTTCATTAAATTACCTTTTCTTTACCCTCCCTCCCTCCCTACTCTCTCTCTCTTTCTTTCTTTCTTTCTTTCTTTCTCTCATAGCTCTCTGAGTTGCATTTAGTTGAAACATGTTTTCCGAAACAAAAGGACATGGGGTGAGGGGGGGGATAAAACAGCCCTCCGATGCAGTCTGCAGTGGTTTTATAGCGGGGAATAATGGGCAATTGGGAGAAGGTATTTAATAGGAAACCGACATTGCGCTGTAATGCAACTGTTGTTAAAGGGAGACTCATTGAGCCGGTGTCTCTGAAACGTGGAGGGCTGCTGTTCGCTATTTTCCTTTTGAAGTCATCAACTGCCTTTTAAGTGGTGATGACTGCATGAGTCTGTTCTGGAGACACTTGAGTGTGTGTGTGTCCTGAGCTGTGATGCCAACTTGTGCAGTAATCGGACTTCCAATAGAGCACAGTGTAACTGTCTTGCAGGATGCAACCAAACTGCACTTTAGGTTGTTAGTTGTTGGGTAAAACACTACGACGTAACGACATTATCAAGCAACAAGATGTCTTTACCTTCCTCTCCAAGGTCCACTTAACAGTCTGACCTGGCTCCATTGTTTCCATTTGCTTACCCCATCCTGGCTTGATTATAAAATACAAATTAAGACAATTTGATATCATCTAAATTGTTCATTTTACACAAGTGATTGTTGTTTACTCGATGTAGCTTCAATCTCCCATCAGATATGCAAGATCTTGTGTGTGAAATCCCTCTGAAACCCAAATCTTTTACTCAGATTTTTTTTTTCCTCCAGCATTGATTGAGAGTTTGATTTGATCTCGGTCCCTCATGTACTGCCACATCTGCAGCTTGTACTGCTGTGTGAAGCGGGCGTCAGCTGTGTGAGCATATAAATGAAACCAGAGAAGAGTGAAAGCTAAACATTCTCCGAGATCAATATTCCAATATCTAACATCAGGGAACTCCAATAAGTACAACGCCAGGGACACTTCAATGGCAACATCAAGGCAGCAGGGTTTACACATGCGTGCGCACACACACACACACACACACACACACATATATACACACAAGCAAACGATTAGTGGGTTTCAGATAGTGATCAGGCAAGCACCATAAAATCCATCCTACTTAGGAGAAAGGAATAATCCATTTGGGGACAGGTTTCAATACGGTCCATACTAACCATGTCACGGTGAAGCGCTCACCAAAAGCAATGGGGATAATTTGGGGCGCAGATACATTGGCAAATTTTTGAAGCAATGAAGTGAGGTCATATTGCCAGAAGCAGAGATAAGAATTAGCAATCAATGTTCATCAAGGTGGTTAACATAATGAGCCTCAGGCCAACAAATGTGACCAAATACTGGTGGTTACAATCATTGTTGTGCTCATGCTTGTTTCTGGTGAGCTGAAAAGGTACAGTACTTTGACCAGTTGCTCTCTCATCAGTGCTCATGCTTTTAAGTAATGACATGTACTTATTCAAGACACTCCAGCAATGTTTGCAAATGTGACCTATGATGGGTTAATCTAATAAAAAGGAGACACCAGGCAGAGGAAATTAACTACAAAATGTCCATCTCCAAAGCCTCATTGTTGGTCATCTTTCACCCAAATTATTAAGTAGCTTCCATTAGTCTTGGACATCTTTGTTTGGACAATAAGCAATGAGGCTGAACTAATGACCCTTACCCTAATCACATCAGAGGAGAGCCAGAAGTGTGTGTGTGTGTGTGTGTGTGCGTGTGTGTATTTGCGTAAAGAAATGACCCCAACGACCAGTGGTCATCGAAGCACTGACCACCACTGGTCGATACCCTCCCACCCACTCCACAATTTCAACCACCTTACCAATCCTTCCTCCCCACTATCCCTTCCTCCTCCTCCCCACAAAGCCCATTCGCGGCCCCAATCAATGTCGAATTATGGGTTATTTATTGAATAATCAAAAAGGTATTACGGGTCCGGCTGGCTGACTAGCCTGCAGTGGCTGACAATAGGGAAATAGAAAGTGGTGGTGGTGGGGGACTATTTATCAGTGTAGCTGCCATGCATGCATTTGAAATTAGGGTAATCAGTTGGCATGTAAACAGTAGGCCCAGCAGCTGGCTGCCAGACAGCTAGGCTATTACTCACTTGCCACTTATCATCGCTGACGTCTGAGTGTGTGTGTGTGTGTGTGTGTGTGTGTCTGTGTTTGAACGTGTGCATATATTAGAGGTGACAGAGTATGCATTTAGGGATTGGTGGTACTTATGTTTGTTGTGAAAGAGTGTGTGTGCATGTGTGTGTGTTTGAGCTTATTCATGTTATGTAAGTGAGCATTAGATGCCCTTAAACATGTAGGGGAAGAGAGGATGCCAGAATAAGTAGGAATAAAAAAGCTTTATCTGCACTTTCAACCACATCCATTGGTCTTCATCAGCAGGTAAAGTTTACTGAGCTGTCATGGTCATGTCATATCACAACTGAGAGCTGTCTCTATGACAACGAGCAGACTCCACCTGTTGATGAAGACCATGAGATGCAGTTCATAAGAAAACCTCTAGTCAAGATTTTTTTTTCTTGTACAACTATTTATGATATTTTGAGCGAATGGGCAAATATAACTGCCCTGTCTGATAGAGGTTTTCGTCTATACTTAATTAATCCAAATTTGGGGCCAGCAGGATTTCTATGTGGTTTACAGTATTTCTTAACTTGGACTATGTATATGTTGCCATGTGGATACATCATTCAGAGGCTGTCCTGACAATGGTGGCATGACCACACAAGGGGAAAAAAAGTATTCATAATCAATGCAGAAAATTGTAGGGGTTAGGATTTGAAACCCAGAGTCCCTAGGCCACTTGTAAACTAATCTGCCAGGGCAGCCCTTGTGTCAGAGGTCAACAGACATCATTACAGCGGGTGTGCAGGGGGCACAGGAGAGGGCAAGTCTGCATATGTGTGTGTGCGTGTGTTTGTGTGAAGGGCAGATGAGAGGGCAGGGTTGGCCGCTGTGGGCAGATCGTCTTTCCCTCCAGAGCTTTGGCCTGTGAGGATTGGCTGCGTGCTGCTGGGTTGAGAGTGGAGGGCTTATTCCGACAGAGAGGATGAGACGGGGCACACGAGACCTGATTTGTGTTTTAAACACTAAAACGAGCAAACAGGGATGACTGTATGGAAGGAATAGATTATTATAATGTCTTAGTTTATATTTTATGATTTCATGGGACAAATAAATTGATTGATTGTTTGAGTGTGTGTCAATGGTAGATGTACTAGATGTGTGTGTTAGGGAGTTTTGCAAAAGTCAGTAGATATGGTTGTGCTATCAGTTTTGATTTATTAGGGATTATGAGTAGGACAGTTATGTTGCCTTTTAATGACATAGCCTACATTTCCCGAAATTGTGCATTCGCTCTCTGGCTTCTTTCCTTAACTATGAATTATATTTCCTATGTATGTTCATTTTTGCACAGCATATGCACATTATTAGTAACGTTAAAGGGCCAGTTAACCCAGTTTCGAACAAAATGTGTTTTCTCACTTAACTAACTTAACTTTTGTAACTTATTTTTTTTAACATATGCCCATATATGTGTGTGTGTGTGTGTTTTCACGCTGACTGAGGTTAAACCTATATCTTCAGGGTCTGTCTCTATGTATTAAATAAAGTGGTGTCTCGGTGTGCTCCCCTTAAACAGCCCTATCAATCTGGCCCACTTATGGACTCCATAAATTACAAGCCAATCACAATGCCTCACTAATGCTCCGGCTGGAGCCACGGTACATGGGAGGCAGGGAGCAAAGAGGTAAGGAAGGGGGAGAGGAAAGGAAAGAGGGACAGTTGAAAAAGGCAGGAAGGAAGCAGAGAAGTAATGTGAAAGAAAAGAAAAAAAAGGAACAAAAGAGTAGAGATTTTTTTATCCATCCACTCGTCTACCTATCTGTCCATCTATTTGTTTCCCCCTCTTGCTTTTAAGACCTCTGCACTGTTGACACTTATTGCATGTCGCCATATTTTCATCCCTCAAAAAGCATTAGAAAAGCCAATGTTGGGGTGGGGTAAGTGAATTAGGATTGGTTTTTGCCTCCCCTGGCCACAGAGGGAGGTAGGGTTACCCACAATAAGATCAGAAAGAGACCAATTTTGTTTCCGTTGCCATTCAAAACAAACAATGGGCACCTAATAGCCCTGCAGCATCTGTGGCCTCGCTCAGGCCAAAACACACATGATGGCCCCTGGTCGATAGACGCCGACAACTAGATGGACGAGCACAGTTGTGCACAAGAGCGCACACACATGAAGGCGACCGCACACTTACGTAGGCAGACAGGCTCGCGTGATGTTTCCCTGATAGCTGCGAGCTGCCTGGAACACTAGTTAGCGGTTGCTGTAAAAGTGGCCTGAGTGCTTCTGAAGACACCGATCATATCAGCGAAAAGAGGAGAATAGAGGCTTATCGACTCAGAGAGGCTGACGGACAGGGAGAGAAAGAGGGAGGGAAAGAGAGAGCCAGGATTGGTGGTCATGTCTAGCCAACACATACTGTAGGTGATCTAATCTGGAGGCATTACAGTGACAGACAGGCAGCAGTAAGTATTCGAGGCTGGGAATGGATATATGGAAGTCGAAGAATTGCATCTGTGCTGTTTTTATAATAATGGTTCCCAGGGATACATGCAGAACTTGCCCCTGCATTAATTTTGCAAACCTAAAATATTTGTTGGCACCAGCTTCTTCTCTGTGAGGTTTGGCTGACTTTTTTTCTGTTTAAAATTAATATCTTTGGGTTTGGAACTGTTTCTCACACAAAACAAGGAATTTGAAGATGTCAATTTGGGCTACAGGAAATTGTAATTGGCAAGTCCAAATGATTATAAAAATCTGTGCAGCCCTAATTCTTTCAGCTCTTTCCTGTCTCCTGCTTCCCAAAATGATCTATTTCCTCCTCTCAAATCCTGCTGAAATGATTAGTCAATTAAACCCTTCAAAAACAGCGATTTAAAAATTCGATTAATCTTCTAAGTCATTTCTTAAACAAAATTTGTTAGCTTTAGCCTCTCAAATGCCAGTTTTTTTCCCCTAAAAAGTCATTTTAAATGAATATATCTGGGTTTGAAATGGTTGCACAGACAAAACTATTATTTCCTCACATGTATAGGCTAACTGATTAAAAATAAAAGAAGCCCCAAATCTTTCAACTATTATCTGTTTACCACATCCCAAAGTGATCAATTTCCTTCTCTTAAATCCCCTCTTGACCCAGGGAGATGGGGGAAAGCTAAATGGTTGCACCTTAAAATCTATTGTTAACTCAAGGAAATGCAGGTAATAATTTGTGATAACAAGGAAAATGTCTCACCGAGTCAGCCACCCTTCTAATACGCCCTCTGGGTTCTACAGTAAGTAAGGATGCTCTACGTACAGCAGCCTGACCTCACACTGCCCTCAGCTAATGACATTAGGACAGACACGTTGGTCTTGTAACAGGGTCACCCATGGTGCACCTATACACACACATGCAGACATGCACACACACCACATGGCCTACGAACATGCATACACACACACACACACACACACACACACACACACACACATGCACACACAAAGTCCTGGGTCCCCTGGGCGAGCTGTTAAAGAAGCTCCCCTCTCTGGTTGCCTCTCATTACAGCCCATTAGTCAGGTGCTTCTATCAGCTGTGTGTGAGTGTGTGTGTTTGAGGGAGTGTGTGGGGTCACCCTTCACTGGCTAACAAGTGGGGTAACGGAGTTAGCAAGAGAGAGGCTGAGGGAGGAGGGGTGCTTACACCTGCCCACACACATACACACACACACCCCGGGGGTATCGATTGCAACCGCCGTTTCACCTTTGCCTCTATGACCTCCCCAACGATGTGTTTATTTACTCCATCGTCACACAAACACACACGTTTGACACACGCTTCCTGTCACACACACAAGTAACCAACAGGGGCATTAGGGAAGGATATAAGGGACCCTGTAACATTAGTTTAGATGACCCTAACAACACAGGGCACACTGAGAGTAACTCTTTGGCCTTCCTAAAGTCATACAGCTTCACCGGAGATGAAGCAGACAGGAATTAATGGAAGGAGGGAGAGAGCACAGAGAAGGATGGGATGAACATGGAGGAAGATGGAGGAAAGATTGCAAACTAATGATATTTCATTACAGTGTAATAATCTGTAACATCTTCATATAAATAAATGTCACCCCATCAGCAGCCCATCAAAGCTTTTACAAGGGCATATCTAATCCATGGTTCACCAAAAGACACATTTTACATTTCTAGTTTATTTAGAACTACTAAAGTACTTCACCATTCGAATTACACAATGATTGGTCTTATCTGTAGGACACTGTCACTAGGTGTCCTCTGTCATCAGGTCACTGAAGGATCAAGTTTATCAGCAGAGGGAACCTGACATTCCACACGTATCCTTCCACCTCCTCACTTTTTTCACACAATGTTTCCTACACTACCCTCTCCCCCTCTTCTCTTCCTTCTGACACTTCAGCTGATAACATTACAGCACAACGTGGACGGGTCTTAAGATACGCAACATAGACTTTTATGAGTCTGCCAACCCCTTGATGAACTTTACCTAGATCCACCCTGCGAGAAAGACAATGCTGCATAATGCTGTTCTAAGGAGGGAGATACAATAGAGCCCATGTGCACTATTTTTAACATGCTTCCCTGTGGATTGACACTAAATAACACAAGTATTTTAATGAAGCTGCAACACGATGTTGACACTGCAGACTTTGGTAATGTCAATATATCAGTAATAATTTTGGTGTGGCAGACAAATCATACCACTAATCACCTTAATTCATTTTATGGTGCCATATACGATACAATAATGACAGAGAGGACAGCAAAGTCCAAACTAAGGAGGGACACCACTTCCTAGTCCAAACACTTTGACAAATTTAAGTACAATAGTCACATTCATTCTAGCTCTGTTCAGTTCTTCAACTCCTATGGGAAATGTGTCAGTATATATATTGGTCAGTCAGTTATTGGCTAAATAACTGACAAACAAAGGTAATGCTAACTGTGTTGCTGGGAAGTGTGTGCAAGTGCATATTAATGTGTATCCATGTGCATGTTTCAGCTCTTGTGCATGCATATTTTTGTGTGTGCATACAGTATGCAAGTGTGTGTGTGGGTGTTTGAGTCGTCAGCCAGCTAGTAGCCAGGCACGCCATCCATAGTGATTAGTAGTAAAATTTTAATGGGGGATCCATACATATGTCTAGCTGTCAGCTTTACGAGCAAGCCTCACCATGCCAGCCTGGACTAGAGACAGCCAGGACACAGACGCTGTTGTACACACACACACACACACACACACACACACACACACACACACACACACACACACACACACACAATGATGGACACACACACACAAAGATGGACACACACACATAGACAGAGTGTCTCTTTCTGTGACGGTCTCTTTTAGCGGTGCCACAGGGGCCAGTACTGTCACGGTGCTGTCAGCGTTGGGTGCTCAGAGCCCTAAATGAAGGCATCAAGCGCTCTCATCCCCCGCTGTAATAAAACCCAGTCAACAAGCCCCCGCCGCGGGCAACACATAATGGGCTTTTTATTTCCGTTTGGTCGCCCCAGCCTACTGAATTAAAGCCCAGTTTGGTGAATGGAGGACAAGGTGGCCTCAAGGTCACTGGAAGAGCTGGAGGGTGAGGAGGACACCTTAAGGTTTCAAACAAGCTTTAAAAAAAAAAAAAAAAATCACAGATCTCAGCCCTCTGAAGGTAATGTCATGGAACATGACAAGACAAGAAAAAGAGTCTTTTTAAATTAAAAACATTCTCATAGTATATGGTATATAAGCTAAATGTCCACAATATATTCAAGGGAATTTACAAAAAAGCTGGAAAGTAGCTACAGGTCACATTTCAAGATGAAGACATTAGAGTGTGGCTCAGGCCGCATATTTCTGTCCGAACCTGACTTGCTGTCCAAGACAGTAGTAACAAAGTCCAACCTGGACCCGACCAGAGCCTAATGCAGTTAATATTAGCTGAAGCACTAAATATTTCAGCCTCAAATGAAAAGCCTATGTGTTGCGTTAATGCGTTGTCATGTAAACAACAAACCCCAGCAATAAACAAGAAGTGGCCCAACGCAGACAGTAGGTCCATTATTTTTATTTATTTTACCATGAGGCAACTTCCGAGGCTGAAAACTGAAGTCAACACGAAAGTGCCAGGAACTGCGGTTCTTTGAACAGGCCACTTGAAAGGGAAATTTTGTATAACTCATCCATTTACATTCTAATAATTCTTGAGGTTAATAATAAGGGTAGACTGCTTTACGGTGACAGGCTGTCCGCTGATAACATCCTCGGTTTCACAGTCATATCCATCCCTCACTTCTGTCTCCAGAAAAAACAAGATGGTGACGGCCGAATTCAGGTTTTAAAATGGAAGTCCACAAACCAATGGGTGATGTCACAGTAGCTCTGTCCATTATCTTTACAGTCAATAATTTTTACACCATATTTCAAAAAGAACTTAAAGCACCATGTCAATTAGGCAAAATCCCACAGGAACATTACTTGTAAATATATGTCCAAGCCCGGCTTGAACCAGGACGTGATGGGCTTGGGTCGGGTATCCACACTCTGAAAGACATACAAATTAATATGTGACATTCGGGTAACAAATGTCAGAACCTCCAGCTGTGCCCTCCTGGACATCACATGCTGCAATCTTTGAGCGGTTAGGTCTTAATTATTCAAATGACAACATAGTTTGGGGGTCCAAATGAGCGTTCAGTTCTCGGCTCCTCGTTGCATTATCATCTTCAAAACACTATGGATAAAGTGAAAATACAGTGGCCTACCCACAATAAGGTATTACTTTTAATACACTCAAACTTGTCTAGATTTTTAAGCAACTTTGTCAAAGACATATTACACTATAATGTTGAAGTTGGAAGTCTAAAAACGGACACATCTTACCCCGCAGCCATCCTCACATGCAGGGATTTTATGCGACAGTGAAGGCATAGCCTCCCTAGACAACTGGTAAGGCAAGCAAACAGTGAATATGTTGCATAGCAATCAGAAGAGACAAAATCTTGTTATTGCTGGCACTATGTCTGGTGAAAAGCTTAAATGAAGCTACAAGTTAGCAGCTCCACTAATGAGGAGTGTAGTTTGGCAGCAGCCCAACAAATCCACTTTGACCCCCAGTGATCTCATTTAGCCTACCTGCCCCGTTTAGGGAGCAACAGGAAGCAAATGATCTCTGCTGAGAAGGTCAAGGGTCAGTCCATGTTGTTGTGTCGGAGCAGACTAACTGGTGGCGTGTGTCAAAGGCATGTTGTGTGTGTGAGAACAGGATACTCCATGTGGTGGTATTCAGTAATGAGAGGAAAAAACAACAGAGGAACAGACTGTAAACAGCGACAGGTGTCTTGTTGGGTTAGAATTACCAGGGCGCGCACGCAGACACGCACGCACACACACACACACACACACACACACACACACACACACACACACACACACACACACACACACACACACACACACACACACACACACACACACACACACACACACACCTGCATGCCACCATCTGGTAATGCTCTGGAGAAACATTTGAGCGTTTTGTTTTTGTAACTGACAAGATTATTCAGTGTGGTTGAATTCCTAATGTCTTCAGTAAACTATTAGCCATCAATTAGATAAATCATTTAAATTCCACTAGTAGACGTGACTGAAACAAAGATTAATATAACTCGAGACAGCAGCAGATACTGGCAAAATGTTGACACCATAAAGGATATTTTATTTAAGGTGTATTTTTATCAGTGATATCAGGGGTTATTAATATCTCACTGTGTCCACACTTAATGTTTAACCAGGTGTAATTAAGAAATAAAAATTATTGCTGATATCATATGAGAGACAAACCAGAACTAGGAAAGTCACGCAGTTCATTCTAGGTTTGTACCAATATGTCCGTGGAGTTGAGTCATCAGTTCCTGATTTAAACCGAACACCCGAACATGGTGCTACAAACCTGGGAAAAAAGCGATAAAAACAAGCAAAAAAAGTAACAACAGAAAAAAATGGGCATTTACAATATATTTCAATGTATTTATTAATTTCCAAATAAACAACACAGGAAAATGGCCAAAAGTATGCAGACACCCCTATTCAGATACTTTTGTGTACTTTGGCCTGGGCTGTTTTTGTAGTTTGGGCTTGGCACTTTTGCTCATATTTCAATAGATTTACTTAATCTGAGGTTCAGGGAAATACCCTGCAGAATATGCCCAAAACTATGTGGACACCTCTGTCTAAATACTTTTGTGTAGTTTTTGGTCTGGCACTGTTTTTCATGGTTTGGCCTGGGCTCCTGAGTTTCAGTCTCAACATTACAGCACACAGTGACATTCCAACTCTGTGGCATCAGTTAATCGAAGGCGCTTTTCCTGTTCCAACATGACATTGCCCCCCAAAGTGAAGGAGCATTGTCTAATTAATGCCTAACAATGGCTTTTTCCAATTTGGTTTGGTAGAAGTTCTGCAGGCCAACACCTCTGGGATGAATTGGAATAGTGACTGCAAGCCAGTCTCTGTGGCTCAACAATCAGAGAGACTCAGAGCCTGATATCACAAGTGTTTTTTTTTTAGCTGAATCAGGGGCAAATCCCTGCAGCCATGTCACAAAATCTTCTGCAAAGACTTCCCAGAAAAGTGGAGACTGTTGTAACGGCATATTAATAATACAGATAGTCTTGGAACTGGGAATTTTAGCAATCACATATAGCTTTTATATGTTGGTGTACATGTACTTTTGGGCACATAGTGTACTTTTATAAGTAGAAAGGGGAGGGACAATGTCAGTTGTCAATTAAAGCAAGCCAAGTAACAAAAGTTGACATGGCAGGTTTTCTCTAACAAATAGACTTGGAAGAGATATGCCATTATGGAAGTGGGTAACCATCACTGAAGTACTTAGTGAATGTCTCCTGATAACGCCAGCTAGACTCCCTTTTAGGTGATACTTTACTTAATTGAGTGTGAAACCTTTATCACTATCAAGACAGAGAGGGGAGAGAGGGATGGATGGATGAAAAAAAGAGAGAAGAGAGAAAGAGATGGTGGTAGAGGATGAAGGAGAGGACAGGAGAGAGGCGTAAGAAGAGGAAAGAAAAGGTGGAGAAAGGAGAAGACGACGGAAGAGGTGAATGAGTGTCCCTCGCCAGATGGAGTGGTCATATAGGCAGGTACCCTCCAAATGAACCTCCACCCCTCCCCTCGTATTAACCCCCTTCCCCTCCACCCCCAGTATACTGAACCCCACCACTCCGTCATGCTATTACCTCCCTGTCTCTTTCATTATCTGCCGTGAACTCTGGGTAACCTCGTCTCGGCCATTCTTTATGTCACGGCCCGCAACGCGAGCCGTGATTTAGGCCCATCCAGTCCACCTAATTTGATTTCATCATCACGGGGAGCAGCGAGAAATAGGGGGGAGGAGGGTTATGTTGTGGGAGAGGAGAGGGGGAGACGAAAAGGGAGAGGGAGGAGAAGGTGGAGGTGATAGCGGTGGACGGTTTGGAGGGAAAGAGGTAAGGGGATCTCAGGAGGGGGTCACATTGGTAAGCGTTAGCCGAACGACTTGAAGAGGCTAATAAAGTAATCAAGGCCTTCGTTACATGGCCATAATATTCGCCCTAAAACACTGATAACTATTACTGGGCCCAATCATCAGCCAACATTAATAGCTTTTTCCTCCTCTCCTCTCCTCTCCTCTCCTCTCCTCTCCTCTCCTCTCCTCTCCTCTCCTCTCCTCTCCTCTCCTCTCCTCTCCTCCTCTATGTCTGTCCCTTTTTAGCTTCTGTCTCTGTCTTACATGCTTACTCCTCGGTTTCTTTACTTGTATTCCATTTATTTCATCCCCTTCTCTCGATGAGAATGATCGTCCCAGGAAGAGTGATGGTCAGTCGTTTCGGCAAGTAGTTCAAAACATAATTGGTCATGTGTTTACGTCTGATCAGAAACACTTCAGTGTTTTTTTCTAGATCACTGTTTGCATCCTGTTTCCTACCAACAGTCAGCGCTGGTTTCTTTGAATAGAACCCTTATCAAAACTGTATGACTACATTCTCTATCTAACCTTAACCAAGAAGCCTGGCCATCATGCTGATAGGGGTGCCATATCTAAATATGGTCATATGAGCCATTTCGGAATGCAGTGTTTATTCAGTTTGGACAACTTGTCATAATTTTGAGCAATTTCCCTATGGGGTCTGGTCATTTTTAACTTTTGGCCTTGTTTTTGTTATGTATATCTTTCTCTACACTTTCAACACTATGATATATGAGATATCATTTTTTTTAGAATGCAGAGTTAATGTATTGTCTATTCATCTGTCTGTTTATATAATTTATCAAAGTCTCTCTGGCCAGCCAGCTCATGTGACAATTAGCCGATACAGAGAAAAAAATAAAAGCCTGACACTCCACAGCTGCCAATAGCATGATTCTACCAATGACACTTCCTTCGCATACACAGTGTAATGCACGTAACACACACACACTCATGCACAGACACATTCAGACCGACAGACGTGTACCCTCCTCTGTTTGACACACAGACACAGACACTGTCATTGCGGCGTAATCATCCGCCATTAGGATACATGGAGAAAGACAACAAAGCAAAGTGTCTTCATAGCCAAACCGGCTATTATCTTTCACTCAATACACCATAAAGGAAAGGCGGGGATTTAGAGAGTCTACACTGTTAAGGCCATATATGTAGTTAACTTCGAGTTGAGCTTCAGATGAAATCACATTATGTCTTTGTTAGCCTGTTACGGTGAGGAGGAGGGGGGATTGTGAAGAGGGTTGAGAAAGTCTAGACAGAAACAGAAATGATACTCTTCTTCCTCCCTGTGTTTGCTCCACAGTGCTTTGCCAGTAAGCGAGTCACAAACACAAACTGCCAGCTTGTGTTTGAATTGAAGTCCAAGTGCAATGAGGCATCTAATTCAACTTAAAAGAATATTCTGTATACAAACCAACTTTCGGGTAAAAAAAAAAAAAAAAAAAAGGAGACACAGATTGAATACGCGACGCTGATTGAATACAAATCTATAGGTAATGACATCAGTATTTCGCGCTGAAAACGGGAACCATCTATCAAAGTCAGAGCTGAGGAGAACGCCTCTTCACTCTTCAATATAACTGTTTGACGGGAACTACATGGTAATGCATAACGATTGCTTGAATGCGATTATCTTCCAGAGAGGGAAAAATGGCCATCTATTTTCAGAGTGTTTGAGAGTGTTTGAGTGTGTGTAACAAAGTCAACCCAGACACTTGTACAAACCTCTTCTGTTCCAGAAAGGGTATTTTATGCTCTACATAAGCACACACACACAGTAGCTGATTGTTACAGAAGCTATTCACCAGACAGTCAATCAGCTGGCTACTGTGGTCATTCAGTTGTGTTGATGCGTGTGTGTGTACATACGTGTGTGTGTAGATGTGCATTGAGGTATTTGAGTGCATGTTGCAAGCATGTGCTGTACTGTCAAGTATGGAACCAGAGCCAGGAGGTGATTAGCTTATGTTAGCAGGTAAAACCTAAACTAAAATAGCAGAATGTCGGTGTGTGTTCACACAGCAACAGCAAGTATGGGAAGGAAATTAACTTTGTAAGTTAATTTAAGTTATTACCAATAGGAATGATGGCCAACACTAACAAAATAAGTTGTAATGAACCATTTCTTTTCAATATTATCTTAATTTTGGAACACATCAGCTATCGATCTGACAACAACTTAGCTTCTGAGGGCCACAGCTAATATTTCAGGGGTTTCAGGGGTGTAGCCAGTGGATATCTGGATGACAGATATCCAGGCTAAGACTTCCTCCTCCATGCCCCAATCATTGTTTACAGTCTGCTTAGCAACTTCAGACATGAGAATGGAGCTGGAGTTGACAGATGACATCTACGACCAGATTGTTTCACAGGTAGCCAGCTAATACAGTAAAGCTAATAAAAAGCTAAATGGTGATCACATAATAGCCGATGGATTCCATGAATGTATTTTGGCCAATAGTTCCACCTCTTTTGCTCGCCACACAAGCTGTTTACTTGCATGCAACCAAGGCCCGCTCAACTGTGATTGGTCAAGACTACTTGGTCTACAAACGCACTACAAACAGAAACCAGAGTGCTTCTGATACCAAAATCTTGTCCAGTGACCTTCATGTTCTGCATTCACATGCAGATATCTGTTTATGGAGATTAGTAATATCTTACCTGCATGCATTACTATTATTATGAGTGCACATTTTTCCAAATAATTCCTCTTTGGTGAGAAGCATCACTGCTGCGGCAGTAGAGCAAACATCCAAAACGTGACACTTGAGTGACGACTAAATATTTAATCAGTGCCAGTTATTTTCTGCCAGGTTATGCCTCCATCTGGGTAGCAGCCGAGCGTGGGTGTGTGTGTTTCTGTGACCTCAAAATGAAGGATTAGAAGAAAGGACTGTCTGCATTCCTCTCTGTGTTTCTCACTCACTCAGTTCCTGCGCTTATACTGGCATCATTACTACAACGCTGCTGTATGCAAAGACCATATGTTCATTTCAGAGAACGCCAAGATATCATTGATAATGATTACAGCGATGATGATGTGTGTATGAGAGGGTAACGCAGAGGGTGGGGTTCATTGCATGAGTCATTGTGTAGCATATAGGGTGTATAGGTGCACGGCAAAAATCAGTTTCTCCACATTTTGCTGCTGTGTGTAATGTCCATGTGTTCCATTTTATTTGAAGGGGGATTATATGGGAAATATGTGTTCATTTAGAGGGTGTCAGGGTCATTCTGGCATGCTCCGCTTTGAGTATGTGCATATTACAAATCAAGATTTTTTTTTCATCTTTGACTCTGAGCATTTTCAATTTATGGCTGGGGTGTAATGTTTCTTCAATATTAGGACAAATAAGTGACAAAAACAAAGGACTTACCTGGGAGAAGAAGCCAAATGGAAGGAGAACAAGGCACATGGAAAACAGAGAAAGAGAAAGAGACAATATTAGAAACATTACTAAGCAACATATGGCCTGTATTTCCACATTCAGCCTCTCTGAAACCATGTAATGATCTTTATATGAAAAAGGACTTATTTCACAGCACCGCAAGATGACTGTAAATCCAAAGTCACATTATCCTCCACCGCAGTAATTATGTGAATAGCATGCATGTCAACAGTTATATGCATGTCCTGTTTGAGTGTGCGTATGTGTGTGAGGGTGTACAGTTTTTTAATGCCATCCAGCAACACAGAAAAACCTTGTTAAATTCAAGTCAGGAACAGACGTACTCCACGCGACCGCAACCTCCCTCCTCCCTCTGCGTCTCCCTCCCTCTACCTCCACACCCCCCTCCCTCCTTACTGTGGTGTAAACACAGATTGTTAGGTTAGGGGTTAAAAGTGTTGTGCTTAGATTCTCTCAGCACTAATCTGATTTCTCCTCTCTTTGCGCGTCTATATTTATTTGGTTTTGTCAACACTCACGTCTCCCTCTCTCTCTTTCTTTCTCCCCCTCTCTCCCTCTCTCTCTCTCTCTCCTCTGCCAGTGTATTGATCGTTGCTAATGGATTGGCTCTGATTCCGGAGACGTCTAACATGCTTTCCTATCCTCTTATTTTCACCCGGGGAAATCAATGAGGAAAGGCCTGCAAATTTAGACAGGATCAGGTTTTAAGGAATCTACAGCGAGACACAGCCCACCGGAGTGTGAGGAGAGAGAGAGAGTGTGTGTAGGTGGTTCAGTATTCAGGAAACAATATGTGGCTTCATGTTAAAGATGCACATGTTTGCACTGATGTTGTGGTAAAGTATGACCTACCATTTGTTATCCCAGTGAGATAAACAACCACAGTCACTGATTGTGCTAGTATTTCCAGATATACGTTAACCCCTTAACATCCAGTACTTCCTCCTTAAATAGCTTTGAAGTTAGTTATTGATGTAATATGATGTATTGGATATATAATACTTATGATAAAACTCTTCGACTGCCAATTAGCTTTAACCTGAAACCTAACTTACACAACATTTTATAATTTGAATTCATAGTGTACATGAAGAGTCATGGCTGTTGTAAAAAATCTGTACTATATTCTGCATATAAAAGAGTGGATCATGTCATTTTATGTGGGTTTGGCCTCAATTGTGGCTGTGCATTCGTTTCTATGTATTGTTTGAATATTACTGTTGGAAATACATTTGAGGCACAATATTTGAGAATTTGTTACATTTCTATTTTTTTTTTTTAAGATTATTTTTTGGGCTTTTTTCCCTTTAATTGATAGGACAGATATTAAGTGTCAAAGGGGAAGAGAGAGAGGGAATGACTTGCAGCAAAGGGCCACAGTCTGGAATCGAATCTGCAGCTGCTGCAGCAGAGACACAGTCTTTTGTTCATGGGGCGCCTGCTCTACCCACTGAGCCATTGGGCGCCCCGAATTAGTTATATTTCTTTATACTTAAAGTCAGTCTTTCAGGGTTAGGGTTTTATCGGATAGTGATATTTAAATATTATATATATTATAGTACCTTAGCACTTTTACTATGAAAATTGTAAATGCAGAATTTTTTTTTCTGCTGAGTATTTTTACTTTGAGGTATTGCTACTTTTATTTCTGAGTACTTTGTTTAACACACTCCATCATAATAAAGACAAAAAGGCAAGAATTTGGATCTCAGTGTGATATTTCTGGCCATGTATTGACTGCAGGGCCGCACATGTCCACATGCTCTGACACTATGAATAGCAGTGTGACATTAATCGATAAATAGATCATCCACACTGATACATCATACAGTATCTCTCTCTCATTCTTTCTGTCAATCTCTCTTTTTCTGTCAGTCTCTCCCTCTCACTCGTTTCCGTAGAGTGCTAATTTGATGACAAAATAGCTAACAGGAGGGTGTGATCTTGTTCTACTACTTTGACCTTCATTCACTGCGTGGTTAAATTTGCCTGACTGCACAAATAAACACACGCACGCACACACACACAGCGCTCACAGGGATGAACATGGACAGAGACAGAGGTCCCCACTGCTGCTCAAACAACGGATGGAGCTGTGTTAAATCTGAGAAGGCAATCAATGACCAATGAGGAGTGCGACTGTGTGTGTGAGTGTGTGTGTGTGTGTGTGTGTGTGTGTGTGTGTGTGTGTGTGTGTGTGTGTGTGTGTGTGTGACATGCAGGGGGCAGAAGGGCCCAGCAGGTTTGAAACTCTATCCCGGGGCCAGATCATTTATAAATGGGAGGATATTGATGACTTCAGTGTGTGCGTGTGTGTGTGCATGTGCAGGGGAGAGATTGTGCCTGAGTGTGTGTGTGTGTAGGTGGGAAGATATCAATGTGCTCCCTGCCTCTTCACACAGCAGAGCAAATTGGAGAAGTTGTCAGGAGTCACAACATGAGGGGCCAGCCAGGGGACGGAAAGGGCTGCAGGCAGGATGGCGCTGAGCTGATGGCTGAACATGAGGAAGGCCTGGGGCATGATGGGATGTAAATGGGAGAGAAAGGGATTGGTGTATAATTCAATCTACTATTAGGGTTTCCTGGGGTCTTTTTTTCTCTTAAAAAAAAAAAAAGTAAATTTGGTGGAATGGTTGTACTTCTTTTCAACAAAAATGAACTTCTGTGACGTATTTTGTACCAATATCTTAAAACTAATGGAGGGATCAGCCTTAAGGCCTTTACACAGCACGGCCATGACAAATAAATGACTCAAAAATGAAAAATACTTGCCTGCAAATATTTTGCCTCCAAACATTTCATCTTGGCAACAACATTAATTTGCAACAGTTGCAACTCCTGCTTGATAAAATGCTTGAATAGATTCTCTTTAAGTGGATTTGAGTGAATTTGAGTTCCCTTTGGTACACAGTTATGCAGTCTGTATGTCTAGGGCTTTTATTGTGAAAGGTAAGAACGGAAAGAGTGAATCTGGTATGCGCTGCCTTTGTCAAGTTTGAAAGGAATAATAAAGTTTGAAATCTTGGTTTGAAAAATGGGGTATGTGTGTTGTTCAGATATGCTACTACGCATGTTTACTTTGAGTTTATCGTCTTTATAGTTTGTGTCCTTTGTCATTATAATACAGTGTTCTGAGAAACGATCAACAGGTCTGTAATTGTCATAATGTTGTACGTTACATGCCTTCATTTGTGGAAGGACTTTAATGTGAGGTGCGCACACATCCAGTGGAGCTATCCAATGATGGGACAAGGCTCTGACAAAGCTGATCTTTTCAGAAATCTTCAAAGAAACTACACAACAAGATATGATTGACAGGTATCCATTTGAAGCCACATGTACACAGAGTTGGCAGTGACAGACACTCTTAGTGGATGTAGAGGTTGGATAAATGGAGGATGGAGGGGGTGTTTCTCTGCCAAAACTCCTCCTTCTCCTCCGAGCTGCTTTCACCCCCCCCCCCCCAACCACCCCAGTTACCCCCTACACTTTCACTCTCCCACACACAGCAACAGAGTGGCTGCTGCTTTGTCCTCTTACACAAACATTCCCACAGAAAAGAGGCAGAAAACCATTTACCCCCTTTTACTTACTATCCTCCCACCCCCCTTCCTGCCCCCTCAGAGGTTGTATTGGGGCAGAAAAGGGTATCCCGCCTCACTTTCTCCCTCTTTGCCTCCTCCCCCCGATTTCACACAACCACACACACACACACATGGATCCGAACATATGTGCACATACAAACTGAACCCACCCGGTCAACAGCTGTACATGAGGTGACAAATTGGGGTCTTTGTCTGCTTAAAGGGGGGTGGGGGAACCCCTACTTTGCACACACACCACTACGCACACACATTGAGCCATCCACCTCTATTGTAGGGCGAGTTCCATTGCATACCAGACAATGCACGTTGCCCCCGATGTTTAAGAGGAGAAATATGGTGCTGCCTTTGTGGGAGGTAGAGAGCTTCAGTTCATTGAGGGAGTGATATAGAGACAGACAGATTAACAGGGAGAAAGACAGAGAGTGCATAACACAGTCTCACAGAGAGTGTGAGGAAGAGAGGAGGGAAAGATGGATCAGCCACTCATGTGGAAGGGATGGAAATGATAGTAAAGAACAAATGAAATAGATCAACTATAGGACAGAAAGTGGTTTGAAGAGAACGTGGCAACAAGGACAATAATGAAACAAGTAATAGGTAGCTTAAAATCCCGTGATAATTACCTTTAATTAAACTTTTTTTGCTGAATGTACATTCAGTACATTAAACTGCTGCCATCCAGGCCTCAAGTAAGTGAATTAAATAGATGCGGGGAAGGGGGTTAAGATGTTGGCAGAGACAGGAATGTTAACTTGACTCTTTTTTTTTCTGTTTCTGTGGCAGGCTCAGTTACAAATGAGTCTCGACAAACCTCGTAAAGACGCCCAGAATAGACCCAATGTCTCACCGCACGGATTATTACACCCGCTGGCTGCTCAGCAAAACATGGACACACACAATCAAAAGAGTACTACTACAAATACCACTGATATTATTGGTACTTTCACAGCTTTTGTTACATTTACTGCCAATGTTACTATTATGGCTGCTAATAAGGATCTGTTTATTAGATTTCCATTCACAAAAATCCATATAAGCTTCGAAGGAATACCGAGCTAGTGCACTAAATTTTTATTCATTTATTTATTTACTTTTCTTAAGTAAAAAAAAAATCACCACTTCACACTTTGCTCTCAGTGTAAATGAAAATGTTGACAAATATGCATATTAATTTTCATGTTCAGAGAAAGAATGATAACACTCTCACATCTGTCTGTTAAATATAAAGCTGTAGCCAGGAGCCTGTTAGCTTACTGACTGGAAGACTGGAAGAAGGGGAAACAGTTAGCCCAAGAAATACTTCCAGCACATATCTCCCCCTGAAGCACAAATTATCATTTTAAAATTTGTTTTTTGTACAGATTAAAGTGCTGCTCAGCAGATTTGTTTAACTCATTGAGACAGAGCCAGGCTAGCTCTTTCTCTAGTCCTTTTCACAGAGATTGGGCTATACACCCGGCAAGAGAGGCATTACAGACGTGCCATGTAGCACAATAGCATTGGCCTTTAGTGAGACATAACATACACATCAGTAGTGGTTTCTCAACAATAACAATGGCATTAACATTGCAATATGGCAGCTGATCTCATGCTTGTAGTGTAGGAGCTCACAGACTTCGTTGTTATCCCATTTGCTACCACCTAGTTTTTAAATCTCCTGCAGTGGGTCACACACATAACATGTCGTCAAAACATCAGAGCCGTGCTGCCATGATCCCGTCCTGTGGGCTCTCTTGCTTATACAGATGTTAGTTTGGCGCTGTTACTTGCTCGAATGCTGGCTAAAAAGCGAGACAACTTACGATTTCACAATTGTACCTTGTATACAGATGGAACGGTGGCAAAATGGTGTGAAGTTCCCACTTTGAGGAGGCAGTGTAAAAGGGGCTTCTGCTTCCAGTCTTTACGCTAAGCTAAGCTAATTACCTGCCGGATGCAGCTTCATAGTTAGCATACAGACATGAGAGCAGTATCAATCTTCACCTCTGACCTGTGGCAAGAATATGTAAAGGGTAATATTTCCCAAAAATGTTAAATTAGTCTTTTAACTTGACTGCCCTTTTACAAATAGCTTCTGTTTTGTTAGTAATACTGTTTCGTATTATCCAGTTCAAATGGACATGTTTCTACGAAATAAATAAAAATGGGTTAAATTACTAACATAGTGATGAACTGACTAAATCATTTGTCTTAACTATTGTTCAATCAAAATTCTCACAGCTAAACTAAGGTGTTCAGAAGCACTAAAATGGGGCTGGAGATAGACCACTTCTACCAAACACACAACACACATCCACACACACACACACACACACACACACACACACACAAATGCATATACATACCCAGTGGTGGTGGGCTGACCCTCGGGGTGAAAGAGCTAAGCGTTTGACAGACTCCACCTCTTAACTTGTTAACTTGCTAATTAGACCTCACAGTCACTTCATGGGACTGGACAATAGACTGCTGGCTGAGCGATGAGCAAGCTGTGACACACACACACACACACACACACACACACTAACCCTAAAAGCTAACAACCCCCCATACACACTCTACCGATGTGACCACCTGACCCCTCTTGCTCTCCAAAGGACGTTGTGTGCGTTTGCCTTTGTGTGTGTATGTGTGTGTGTGTGTGTGTGTGTGTGTGTGTGTGTATGAGTGTGTGTGTGTGCATATGTATGTATGTGGTGGGAGGGTTAGTGATTTGGGGTCTGGTTGTTGTGTGTGGGGTCTTGTTGCCACGGGAACAGGGGGAAAGAGGCAGGACTGATGTATAGGGTGAAGGATGTTGTTCCCCCTCTCTTTACTCCTATATGTCTCTCTCTCTCTCTCTCTCTCTCTCGTTCTCTCTCTCTCCCCTCTTTATACACACACAACTAAAGCCACCAGTAAAGAAATAGGGGCAGGGATAATGCCTGTGTGTGCGTGTGTGTGTGTGTGTTTGTGGTGTTTGCCCAGTGGTCTCCAGATCGGGGCTAAACGGGGTTAAACATCTATCCATGTTAGAGTCCCGTTCTCTGAGTTCTGTCATTAGCCTGCAGCTTAGAGAGCTATTACTGACACAGCTGCTGCTGCTCGCTGGGTAAACACACACACATACACACACCCACACACACGCACACACCGTGGTATAGCAAGCTGCCCACAGGGATTGTGTGTACTGTCTGTTTGTGGAACAAGGTTGCCAAATATCACAAGGCTAAAACAGTGAACGTCCAACTGGCATCCAATTGCTGTTTTTGTTCATGTGTGTATGGGTATGTGTGTGTGTGTGTGTGTGTGTGTGTGTGTGTGTGTGTGTGTGTGTGTGTGTGTGTGTGTGTGTGTGTGTGTGTGTGTGAGAGAGAGAATGAGTGCATGTGCAGAATGGAAAGCAAGAACCGACCCTGTGATAAACCGTGCATTTGCTGTGTTTCACATTGGCTTTTATGTAGTGCTGAAATGATCAGTGGTTTATTCAATCGACCAAAACTTTATCAGCAACAATTCTGATCATGTTTCAAATACAAATTACAAACATTCTCCAGTTCCAGCTTATCAAATGTGAAGATCGGTTGAAAGGGCTCGGGACAAATGAAAAAAAACTGCCATGTATAATCTGCTTTGTGGACTTGGAAGTGACATGGTGCGTCCTCTATGCAAGACAAGACACTGGATAGTGGATTATTCTACAAACTGTGGATTAGGATAAATAACAACATTCATTATGTCCAATAGCAATGGTTTAAAGATTGTCACTTTCTTCAATGTCTTTGCATGTCAACTATGCCATGGTTAGGGTTAGGGAGAGATTGTGGTTATAGTTAATATAACAGAAAACATTAATTGCAGGTTTGTGATGGAACACAAACCCCCAGTCTTCCGCATGAAATTCTGATATGCTACATGCTTGAGCATCTCCCCGACCCCTAGAAATTTATTTTCTGCGTCAATACATAAAAGTCAAACTGTTTCCTGCATTGGCACTAAATGTTGGCTGTGGATGTAAATCATGGGATGCGGACTTGTCCAATATGGACATTACTCCCAGGGATTCTGGCTTGTCTGTCCCTGTCTCTTGTGGCCCTGTTCCAAAATTGAGTTTTAAGACTCTTAATATCTTAGTTTATGTGATGCTCATACATTCATATAGCTACTAAAGTTGTTTTTCACCAAATTGCCTCAAACTGACAGCCTGGTGCCAGAAAATATTATTCCCAGATATGAGTACTAGTTGTTTCTGGGCAAATAATGAAGCTGCCATGTGTAGACTGCATGTGTTTGCTCTGTACTGTGGGGGGCCAACAGGGGCCCAACAACAAACTTTTGCTCCAGGGCCACCTAACAGACCAATCTACCCATGGTTGCAGAGCTATAAAATAGAAAAAAAGTGAAGGCTAAAACAGCATAACAGCTCAGAACATCATGTCAGCGGTGAAGCCATGCACCTTCACTGTGCTGTCTGGAGCAACCTGCAGACATTTACTGGAAATAACTGGATACAAAACACACGAGAATAAAAAAAATAAAAAAGCAACACGCTGCCCTGTAGAGTCGGCCTCACATGAGGTGTTTGTAGCTCCCTTTAGCCTCGTGGCATCTGGGAGCGCCGTGGGGAGTCTGTGTGTTAAATAAATGACTGGGGAGTTTAGCCCATGTGCTAACCATGTTAGAATAACACGAGCAGCGCTGGCCCCGCCGGGCAGCGCTCAAGCCTAACGCAGGGCTCTTCCGCTGGGTCGCCTCCCCCGGGTGAAGCCCAGGCTCCACCCGGGGCCTTGTATATTTTTCCCTGGCCGCCTCTTTATTTTCCCTCGGCTGAAACCAGTCAGATCAAAGAGTGCCTTAACCTTCCGTCCACCCATCCCTTCATCCAGACCTGCTTTTTTTT
The DNA here is from genome assembly GCA_019142605.1 of Cephalopholis sonnerati. Taxonomy (NCBI): domain Eukaryota; kingdom Metazoa; phylum Chordata; class Actinopteri; order Perciformes; family Serranidae; genus Cephalopholis; species Cephalopholis sonnerati. Next base: position 33,714,133 of record JAGQAX010000010.1, read on the forward strand.
TTTTTAGAGCCACCAAGGTTGAGAAAAGAAGAATGGATGCCGGGGAAGGTGTAAAGTGTTTGTCTACTCATCTGAAACAACCGGCTGTACCTCTGAGAGCTTTGAGTTTTATTACCGCAGGGGAGACAAGGAAAAAGATGGAAAGAGAAGGAGAGGACAAGAGAACGGAGAGAGAGGAAAAACAGGTCAGGCTTGCCGTCATTTCCAGGAGCTCAGTCAGTTGTGATACCATGGGAACGAAGACCGATAATCATCCAAAGGCTACATTCTTTGTGGAACTTCAGTGTTTGCTGAAGGGCTTGGCTGTACTTTATGTCACAAAGCATTAACTACATTTATTAAAAGTACAATTTGCAGAGAAGTATCCTATCTGAGGAGGATAAAGGTGTCTTAAATGATACAATGTGTGTGTTTGTGTGCACACTTGTGTCCTCATTTGTCCTCCCACTGAGCTCTTGTCGCAGACAGTAGCCATTTTCAGCTTATAGGGCCCTTCATCAAAGCTTCAAACCCACCCATGGTCTGCATGCTTGTTACACACTCTCTTTAGCATGTGTGTGAGTGTTCCTGTGTGTGTGTGTATGGGTGTGTGTGTGTGTGTGTGTGTGTGTGTGTGTGTGTGTGTGTGTGTGTGTGTGTGTGTGTGTGTGTGGCTGCCAAGCTAACGAGGCACTAGGTATTGTTACAGGGACTCACTCCAACCGCACCATGAGCAAGCCATTACACCAATAAGCCTGCATCATTTCCAAAGAATCCAATTAAATTTCGGTCTTACGGTGCTGCACTCTGAAAACACAGATTTTCTTCATTGAGAATGTGCAAACACACACACTATACACACACAAAATGTCTCGGACACGGTGCAATCGCCTCTCCCTCGGTTTCCCTCTCTTAGCTTGCTTACATTTTGTGTGTGTGTGTGTGTTTCAACAAGAATAAACCACTCAACCAGCTGTCCGTGTACATGATATCTCTGTATTTGTAGTGAAGAACCTGCATGACTCTCTCCCTCTCTTTCTGCACCTGTTGGTCTGTGTCGATCATCCTTTCCCTCTCTTTGTCTGTCTCTTAGGAAGTACGATATCTTTTTTTTTTCCCTTTTTTCACGTTCTTCCTTCCACCAGCTTGTCTCTGTCTCCCCTCTTCTATCCCTCCCCTCCCTTTCCTCTCCACCAACTCTGGCTGGCATCTGTTAAGCCGCTAAACAGAAAGTGCGTATGCATGCATGTGTGTGTGCGTGAGTGTGTGTGTATGTATGTGTTGGTCTTGCTGGGTTGGATTTGAACAAGCCCATGCCTGTTCTGCCCCGGTGGCCTATGAAATGAGAAAGGCAGCCACTGTGCTGCAGACCTCCACTGATAAATCTACCAGGGTTACCCCTCCATGTGTGTGCATCTGCATGGACGTGTATGTGTGTGTGTGTGTGTGTAATGCACGTGTTTGCATATGTGTAAGCGTGCATGCATGTAATGTGCGCGGGTGTATGTGCAAGTAGTGATCATCTGTGTTTGCGTCTTCAGCTCCGTGACGCCAGAATAGAGATTTGGAGAGATTTGATTTCACACACCCAAAAGCCAAATGTGTGTGATGAGTGTGTCTATGTGTGTCTGTGTGTGTGCGTGCACCATGTGGTGTAATCTCCCATCATCGCCTTAAATGCGTGACATTAAAACACCACCGAGTCGATTCTTCTTCAGACATTTGGGGTTTTTTTCTTCCTCTCCTTCTTGTCGTATGTCTCATTTTTATCCGTGTGCACATATTCGTCTCGGGAGAATTAGAGGTCATGTTACCAATCTATGAAGCACTCAAAGACAGGGTGGAGAGAGGTAGATGGAGATAGAGTCAGACAGAGAGAGAGAGGGGTATACAAAGAGCACTGAAAGCCTGGGGTTACCTTGCTTATGACAGTGAGGTCAGATATTGAAGAGGTGAAGTCAATACTACACACCATTTAGCAGCCATATTCATAGTTTCTATGAAAGAAAGAAAGACAGGAAGAAAAAGAAAGAAAGAAAGAAAGAACCTATGTTTGATCTGGCCCACTTGTGGAAAACGTCTATAGAATAACAATCTGATAAAGTATTGAATTTCATAAGATTTCATTCAATCTTATGGTTTAAAAAGTAGTGTTTTAAGTTAGAGGTCCCTCAAGTACTCAGAAAAAAAGGGAATCTTGACACATCCAATGCTATGGCTACTGGCTAAACTCCATCTGCTGATTAAGATCATGTGATTCGATCGAAGGCTCCAGAACAGCGACTAAATGGACCTCATGATGACCCTTTTTTTTTTAACAGCTGATCCAAGGTAAAGAATGGACTTTAAACCTCAGTAAGTTAATCATTGACTACATTTACATGGGCACTAATATTCCACTATCATTACAAACATGACAATATTTTAAATATGGTACAGGTCATGTAGACAGCATATTCTGTTTTGGATTCTGTTTCGGATGCATTTGACACAAACCAGCAAGGCTGGGGTAGTGGTGCAAGGCCAAAAGAAAAGCCTACATTCTGGTCGGAATGAGAAACATTCCTCATATCTTGTTGATATCCAAGACTTGGATATTGATAGGTTTTTAGATATGCGCAAATATCGCAACACTGACCTTTTGTAGAAGGTGGCTAAATGGCTAAATGACTGTGTTTGCATAGCTGAACAAGTCTGCCACCGGTGGTTAACTTCGAAAAAAATCCTATTTTGATGCAGAGAAGCAAGGTGGCACAAGCAGCTCAAGCTGCTCCACTTTTGTTGATATTGATGTTGATGTGATAAGTATGTTAGGGTTGTTTAATCGGAGTATACACAAGTGCATGCAAACTGGAATATTAGTCGAATATTCATTTACCTTAACCATGCAAACGCTTTAGTAGGATTATTGTCTTTTTTTTAATAAACCTGGAGTATTTTATGCACATACATCTAGTCATTTTTAAGTATGGCACCTAAGCACATAGAATTATTGTGTACTTGCATGTAGCATCTTTTAAGGATTTTATAATGTCGGGTCTTTTATGCCCACTATTGGACTGAGTGGGCAACAGGTACAGACAGTTCTTGACTAACATCTCCCTCGCTCTCTTTGTTTTGTTTCACCTGTTTGGGTTGAAAAGACTTACGCCTTCACCATTTTTATTAGTTCATGGAGTCCAGTGACCTAAAATATTTCCCAGCATAGCTCCACCCATCACCTAAGCCAAACTCTGATTGGCCAGAAAGAGAAAATCACCTGTGAAGGGGTGAAAGGTGTTCAAGTAAAACATTTCCATGGTTTTCTTGCAGAAAAAAAGAAAAAAGATCATATGTTTTCCATCTTTATGGGTTGTTTTCTCATATGGTTATTGGATATGTGCCATCAGTCAGCCAACAGCAAACTGTGCTTATTCCTACAAAATGTATGATCACCTACAATTTTCTCTGTCAACCAGCTATTGGAGACAAAAAAAGACTGAATATCCCCTGCTTGAGAGTAAAAATGAGAACTGTATTTAGTAGTCAATTAAGGTGCATGCAAGCGTGTCACATCTATGCATGACATATTTACCTGCTGTTTACAGAACACAGGTCTTGGAGCAGGTCTTAAAGTGTGCGGCTGTTACAGTGTTTTAACATCACTGGAGCAGCTCTACTGCTGCATGAGGAATGCTACAGCCACCCTGACTCTCACCAAGGGGCTCGTTCAACAAAGCAAATATTGTCACACACACACACACACAAATGTGCGCACAAACACACCTTCGTAAGCACACGTCTACACAAACACACACTATAATAATTCATGCGCAGAGGCATAGCCCACATAGCCCTCTTGCATCTTTAGTGCATGCGCACGCACACACACACACACACACACACACACACACACACACACAAGGGTGATGGAGGTCGTTGAGGCGTTTTTTATGAGCAAGGGCCTGTTCCTTGTCTACCATATTTCACCTCTTTAGTGTGTGTGTGTATGTGTGTGTGTGTGTGTGTGTGTGTGTGTGAACGTGTAGCAAAACAGAAAAAAAACAGCCTGAGACATTATCTTCAAGCCATGACAGCTGTAATTGTGGAGCACATTAAAATGGGTGCAGGGTGACACCTCTAACCACCTTCTATTAAGAAACACACACTCACACACAGCCCTCCCCAACAGATATCTCTTGCTTTCTCTCTCACACACACACACACACACACACAGACACACATACACACACACACACACAAAGGTGGATTCATTGTGGTCAAACAAGGAAATGAGCATCTCCGAGCCCATCAAAGCTGAGTGCTTTGAGGAAGGCCAGTCTGGCTAATGTGTACATGTTGATGTCTTGATTATATGTCTCAAATATCTGTCCATAATTTTCAATGGACAGGTCGGCCTGCGAAAAAAAAGGAGAAAGGAGACCTTTTACACAGAAAACGTAAGTACAGAAGAGATAGGAAGAAGCAGCACTGTAAACATTCTGGTCCTTTTGGCTGTCTTCCCATTCACTTAAGTTTTTCATCAGTTGTTTTGACCCCAATACACATTATAGACCATAGGGGTGAAAGAGATTTCAGAGTTGTGCTCTTAAATCAATGCCAAAGGAGAGTCCCCAAGACCCACAGTGCAGACAAATCTAGTCTTGTACAAAATGCAAGACTATAACACTTCCGTTTTTATTCAGTTAAGTAGTAAGAACTGAAGGTATTTTACCATAATGCCAGATACAGCATTGATTTGTACTCTGATTACAATTGGGAATAACCACATCAGTGCAGGACATGTAGGGCTCTAATTTTCTATTACCCACATCATAAAAATCAAATAAGCAATATTAAAAGAATAAGCTGCGTTAATTTTGTGTGCTGTATCTGCCCCTCAGCCCTTCTTAGCACCTTCTGATACACTGGGTTGCATGGAGCCAAATACATTCTGATCAAACCTTGACATTATTATCAAAGAAGATTTCTGTCTGTACCTTTTAATGTTGACAGCACAGTGCAGCAGTGCATGACATAGTTAGAAAAAGGGGTTTTAAACAGGTTCAGGATCGTCAGTGCTGCTGTGGTTCAGACTTGGATCAAGTTCAGAAAAAGTGGAGTGAAGAAGGACCAGAGTGAGAAGGGTACAGACAGATTCGGGCAAAGAAGGATTCGGGCAAGGAGGGTTACAGTTCAGAAAGATTTGGATAAAGACGGATCGGTTTTAGAGAAATTCAGATTAAAGAAGAATCGGGTTTGGAAAGATTCAGGCGAAGAAGGATTACTTTCAGAGATTGGGTTAAAAAAACAAATGTTGGTTCATATCTGGTCAGGCTGACATTTTCAGGCCTGAATTAAAACCAAGTGGCAACCTCCGAGACTGAGTGAAGCCAACACATAAGTGTCAAAAACTGCAGTTCTTTTAACGGCCACATGAGGCTCGCTCTGGAGGCTAGTCAATTCCCATAGACCCCCATGTAAAATACCCAACTTTACAGCAGAAATAAACACGTTTGCAGCCTGGCACAAAAAAAAAAAAAAGAATGATCTCCATCGCTAATTTCGCCCTTCAAGACAACTGTACAGGAGGTGAATTTTTAAATAACTAACCTGTTTACATTTTATTAAGGCTTAAAGTTACGCATAATTAAGGGAGGGGCACTTTTGAGTGTCTTCAGCTTCTCAGTCAGATCTATCCCTCGCTTGTCCACAGCACCACCCTCTCGTCCTAAATTGGTCACTTTCGGCTTCAAAAAGCCAAGATGGCGACAATGAAAATGCCAAGCTCAAGGCTTCAAAACTGAAGTCCACAAACCAATTGGTGGCGTTATGGTAGCTATGTCCATTATTTTTACAGTCTTTGATCAAAACTGAGGGTCCTAGCACTAGAGAAAGGAAAGGAAGTTGACTTGTAAACAGCTTTAAAACTACAAGATAACTGATGAAATTTTTGGTTTAGAAATCATTTTTTGAGTCTGAAGCACAGAGAATATACACAGGCACAACATGCCTATTTGTTTCTATTTTTCTTTTCTTTCTAGTCCTTCTCATTTATTTAGCAACACACACAGCGATCCACATACACACACAGGAGATGCCATCGATACAGTAGTAATCTGTGCAGCCGATAAGCTCGGGCTTTGGTGGTGAACAAAGGCGAGGGCAGAATGGCCGTTATAGATCCTCCCTCTCCTCTGTTCTCACTAAATCACTTCACCTTTCAGGATCACACACACACACATAGACACACACATGTCTACACACAGGGATCAAGGCACACACATATACTGTAGGAATGCATACACACACACACACTCATGCACTGAGAGATTTAACATGGACAAGTGGGCACTTGGTAGAAGAATTCAATTGGCCTCTCTTTCTCCCCCCCTCTCTCTAGGTCTCTCTGCCTCTCAGGGTGTCACAGGACATGCCAGGCTTTAATGCCTTCCAATCTTCTCCCCAACACACACTGTCGCCTTTCATTTAAAGGCCTGCTGACAGGGATGACCAGCATCTCCACTCCTCCAGCCCTCCCACTCTCCTCTCTTTCTTATCCTTTCTCTCTCTCCGTCTGTCTCTCCCTTTCTCACAACTCGTTAAAGCTCTTTCTGTCTGTTACTTAGACCATCTGCCTTTTTCCATCCATCACTCAAATTATGTCTTTGGATGTGTTGTGGGTCCTTATTAGCTTGTGTTTACTATCTTCCATTACTTTGTCTTTCTTTTCCCTTCTTCCCTTCCTTTTAGAATCCTTTCCTTTTTCTCCTCATTCTTTCCTTTCTTTACTCCTCTCTGTTACTGAAATCAAATCTAATGCTCCCTTTCAGCATAGTCTGTGTCTGGCTCGTCCTCCATCCCTCCCTCCCACTGTGTCCTCTCCTCTCTAACAGCTTTCTATCTATTTGTCTCCGTGTCAGTGTTCAGCACCTCACACCACCACTTTAGCTCCTCTCCCCATTGTGCTTTCCCAGCCTGCCACGCTGGGTTTTCAATTGACCAACAAGAGTAAACACCGGTTGCCGCGCATCAATCACATCACACACACCGGCAGAGAGAGTGAGAGAGAGTCTCCAATTTCACTGTTGCTTTTTTTTTTTTCTCCACCAATTTTACACAGAATATGGTCGGAGCAATCTACGACGAGATAATACCCTAGGTTTGTGTGTGTGTATGTGTGTGTCTGTGATTACAAATTGACTAGCTCTTAAATGATTTCTATGAATGGTGTCTTTGCAGCAGCACATAATAACAGGATGGAAAAAAAAAACAGTCATATTAACTGAGTAAAATATTATCTTACATTCGTTGAAAACATTTGTAAGGTGATATATTTGAAATGCAGCATGTATTTACAGTGCAAAATTGAAAAAAAAATGCTAAACATCAAACAAACATTTACAAACATTAAGCTAGAATATAACATGACAGTAACATGAGAACGTATCTTTTTAATTGTGTTTTTTTAATATTACATGATTAATATTTGCAAATCTTCCACGAGGCCTTGACACACCAGGGGTGTTTCTTTTCTAGCAATTAATTTGCACATCTAGATATTTTTTCTAACTTTCAGACAAAATGCAAATATTATGATGCAAAAAAGCAGCGTAATGATTTTTCAGAATGGATTGATTTTTCTGTGCTTTTGCACCATAAATAAAGGCATCACCCATCACGTTGTGCTGAACAGACGTCATGTCACAACATTATGACCTTGGCGAACCTGTTGAAAATTCGCATTGCTGCTATGGTTAGTTTTGAAGTGAGTGGGGTGCCCAAGTAGCTCAGTGGGTAGGGCAGGCATCCCATATACAAAGGCAATGTCCTTGCTGCAGAAGCCATGGGTTTGATTCCATTATGCAGCCTTCTGTTGCATGCCATGCTCTCTCTCTTTCCATTTCATGCTTAATGTGTTCTGTCAAATAAGGCCAAAAAAAGTTTTGTTTATTTGTCACACTCTTGGTGTAAAGGCCTTTAAACTATGCAACAGACTAATGCCAAATGCAAGATATACTTGTGTAACAAGCAATTCATTACTGTTTACTATTACTCTGGTACCTGGTAGATCAATCCTCTGTTGCACTTTACAAAGAAAAAAATCAAGGGTTTCCATGTGTGTTTGAGTTTTAAAATATCCTATTATGCACATTTAACAGCTGACAATCTAGGTAGTTTGAAGCATTATGGGTGAACAACAAAGAACAGTGGCCCCTAACCCATCACTACTTACCTCCAAAAGCACATTGAGGCAACATTTGAATACAAGCGTGATGTTCCTTAAGAGAAAACTCAGTCAGCATGAGGGTGACACAGGGAGAGCAAAACAAGTGGGAGAAAAACAAGTAGCTACAATTGTCTGGAGCAATCAAAACACAGTGCAGAGGTGTTTGTTTCATGCACACACACTCACACACACAGACACTGGACTGAAGTGCAGCTTAGAGGAGCCTTGTTAAAGCACCTAACTGAGCAGCATAACATGATGATTGGCTGTTGGTGAGTTCACTCTTATCCACTCCCCCCAGCACATACACCATCTCTCCCTCTCTTACTTACCCACAAACACACACACAAATATAACAAGCATGCATAGAAGCATTTTAGTCGTACTGTAATAAGGAATTATTCCTTCATTATTCTTGCCCTCTCAGTCCACCCTTTTGTCCTGCCAGACTTGATTTTCACACACATATATACATACATTAGTGTGTATCTGTGTGTGTGATGCCTTTGTGGTTTGTACGTGCGTGTGTGTTCTCCCCCGAGCAGTAAATCAGTGCTGTGTTAATTGGTAGGAACAACAGCAACACTTTGGCAGTATATAATGTTTTATGTTTGTGTCTTTATTACCATCTTTAATGCTCATCGCCCGTATGTGTGCGTAGGTGTGTGTGCACGTGTGCGTGCGTGTTCCCACCAGTGTGTATATGTACTGCATTATGATCCTAATGAGACACCGTAGATGAGAGGGGACTGGAAATGCGCAGAGGAACAAGAGCATGATAAGCTTCTTAACGATGATCACTCAGTGTGTGTGAGTATGACGGTGTGTACGTGTGCGAGATGCATATGTGGGTATGTTTATGTGTGTGTGTGTGTCTGGGTCTCTCTCTCTCGGCTCTCCACTCACAGGCGGAACACAATCAACGCAGCTCTCATTTGCAATCAGTAATTAGAATGCTAATTAGCCCCTGGGAGCTAACGGGAACTAGTGTATTACAAGGGCTTGATTAGGACTGCTCTATTCCTAAGGGAGGGATTTACACCTGCACACTATTGGCTCAAACACCTGTCAGTCACGACCTCTCATCCAGTTGGGTGAGATTACAACTGAATTTGAATGAATTAGTCACTGGGACAACACTTACTGAGCAGTGGTTATCTACAAACTGCTTATCATGAGGAGAAACCTGAGTGATGGTGGAGGGAACTGAAGACACACAATCACAATAAATGATGCCATCTGTAATGTCTTTTAGCCACAAGCATATCCATTTTATCACTTAACACACAACTAAATTACTGATTTTTGCAGTGACTACATAAGGGGGTGCAGACCAGACCGTATAAGCCTTTGTTTGTTATTGGATAAACGTCACTAGTAAATTCTGGAACATGCCTTTGTAGAAGACTATACTTGCAGGGATAACTTTCTTTTGTTTATTGTGTTGATTATCTCTGTCCATCTCTATACTATGTCATTTTTTAGAATAAGGTTTCAGATACTTGCCCAGCTTTTGTTTATCTGCTTCCCCTCTCCCTCTATCTTTATCCTCCACTCTCTGCCTCTCAAGCCTCTAACCAGAGAACCAAACACAGTGTTGTCTGTGCTGCTTAGATGCTGTAGCCATTTGGCTAACCACTGACTGCTCAGGTCCATTCTCCTGTCTCATTTAACATAAGACTGAGTTGATAACAGCCACAGGGTCATTATGCCAGCTCGGGATAGTGTGTCTAGCTACTCCCAGCAGTCTAATCTAAGTAGACAGAGAGAAATGGCGATGGACTTGACCAAAGCTTCTGCATCTTCTCCATTCTGGGACTGAAAGTGAGTAAATTTAGTGTCACCCTGGGACAGAGACTCATTAAAGCACACTAGTACTAGACCTTAAAGGTAAGACAAAGGATACAACAGCACATAGTGAAACTATTGAAAGAATACTTGTCTTTTGTTTGTTTGATCAACGTTTGCTTTAATGCAAAGACAGTTCAGTGCAAGTGCACATTCTCAATGAATTCATTTTTTAACTAACTAAAGTTTGTAGCGTTAACATTATTACTTAAAACTAACTACCTGAGTTGTATTTGTATCTTCTCACCTGCAACTATAGCAACACACCCGCCAACACAGCTCCTTGGGTGTTTTCGTGGAAAGAATTTTGTGATATAAACTTACTCGCTTTCCACATATGGTTTCTCCCTAGTGGAGACAACTGAAAAGAGATGCCGGCACTGAGAAAGAAACGCTATGTGGACACAGGCCCTTGGATGAGATGATTATAGAATGCTCATATCTGAGACATAAAGCTGGGGCCAACAGGCTAGCTTAGCTTAGCATAAATAAAGTGGGAAACCTCTAACGTGTCCAAAGGTTAAAAAATCTGCCTGCCACAATTTCTTATCCGAGCCACAGTGACTTCTGGCCTCCAAGTCATATGAATATATGTTATATATCATGATAAGTTCGTCCAAGTACTGTTGAACACAAGATGGCACCCCTATCTGAAACATTTAACCCAGTGCGACATCAGACTTCAGATTCTGTATTACAGGATAACAAAAGATTTGATAACAGTGGATCATGTAAGTGCGTTTTGTTCCACTTCTGCGTCTCCCAGCATATTTTTTAATCTCAGTAAGAAGAAATGGTGAGTTAGAAACTCATATCAGCAAACAATAAAACTCCACAATTCTCGCTATCTCAAGTGCTTTCTTACATCTGGGCCTTGTCATTCTGCCTGCTATCAAAACCTTGTTGATATTCTGCAGTCTTTGTGTACTACTGGCTCCAGTGACCGTCATCACACACTCACACACAGATACACACACACTGACAGTGTGAAGCGTGACTATCATATCAGGTCTAATTTTCT